>JAQLOL010000015.1:9313324-9325452 GCA_029783665.1 Naso thynnoides | reverse complement strand
ATTAATGCTTAACTAATGATGAATTCAGTATGTGTTAATGCTTAATTAATGCTTAAGTAATGCCTAAAAGTGTGTAGTTATTATAAAGTGTTACCCATTTTTCTTTTTCTCACTGTGAGCAGAGCAATTTTGGAGTGGAGCGGAGTGACATCTGTGTTGAGCAGAGAGCGGGATGGAGCGGAGCAGTGTGGAGAGGTGTTGAGCCCTGGAGATTCGTCCCGCTCATGCTCTGCTCGTATGCTCTGGCTGTCGCAGGTATAAGGGTTTCAGCATATGGTTCATCAATATGCGCCGATATTAAAACTGATTTTAGGGCTGGAAAAATGCTTCAGTAGACATTTAAAATGGTGTAATTACACAGTTTGTGACTTGTTATTTGATAACTAAAAAGTGAAGTGTTAGTGCACTTAAGTTTGGAATAAAATTTGGAATAAAGATGTACAGGAGATATCCTGCCTCAATTACATCATGTCTTTGTCACAAGTACTTGACAACCACATTCAGTGGATATTATATGATTAATATATGTATAGTATATATCTGATATCGGAATTTTCTTACTCCCAGTTATTGGTACCTGCATTGACTCCCAAAAATCCCATACAGGTTCGGCCCTAGTGTGCATAATTCATTACGTGGTTTCTTCACTAACAACTGTACTTTGGCCTCTGACACAGAAGCTGCCAAAGTCTGTTCTGGATGGATTACAGATAAATATATCAAAATCATTTTAGGTGTGGGCATTCTATGATTTAAACATTACGTGTGAGCTTCCACTTGTCCAATGTGACATTAATGTAATTAATATATTGTTTTCTTGGTGTTTCTGTTCACTGATCACACCACACACTCCAGTTGGCTCTAAAATCCATCAAAGACCTTTGACCCCAGCATTTGGTGTAAACAGCTTAAGGCTTAGGGTACATCGGACAATAATCTTCCTTTATTCGTCACAGGATGTGATCAGGGAGAGGAAATCAAGAGGAAATCAGGGAAACAGCACACATTTAGACATGTAAATGTCCAAAAATTCCATCCTGACATATTGAAGAAACAGACCAGACTTTATTTATTTAAAACAAAACTGCACATCACTCTGTGTACTTTTAAGTTTTTGAGCTAAATCATTTGGCCGGCTACAGTCACGACCATCTGTAAAACAAACACTTGCCTCTTTCACAGTAAGCTAGGAGCTGGATGCGTTCCTTTGCTGAATCACTCCTGATGTAAGAGAACAGGAGAGGAAATGCACGATCCAAGAAGAAGAAAAAACTGCCCGAGAGCCGCCTCCCATGTGCCTTAGCAGCCACGTTTCTCCCGACTACACAGAAACAGAGAGAGAGAGAGAGAGAGAGAGAGAGAGAGAGGAAGAGCAGAGTCATCCAGCCAGCAAGCAGCAGCTCCACATCCAGAGACTGCAGCACTGACTCCTGCTGTGCACTCTTGATGACTCAACACTAATGCAACACAGTGCAATAGAGGTTTGCTGCATCTATTCTGCCTTTGTGAGGCTAAATGTCTCCAAACTGCAGCACAAAGTAACATGACGTACTGTGCGAGCTTTGAAGACACTTCCACAGGCCTATGCAGCTTTGGTTTGATACACTACTGTTGCAGCAGTCTGTTCCATTTATTCTAATCAATACATCAGTGGGTTTTAATGCGTTTCCTCTCGCAATAATCTCATCACAGATCCTCTTTGGACAGTGCCAGCGAAATTTAGGTCAGCTCATGTATTAGGCTCGGCGTCTTAGTGACTGCCTGAATAACCATGTTTGCTGTGGTTTCATGGTGGCAGAAAAATCACATCAACGTCATGTCTGATTCAACATGAGGACAGATAATGCTGTTTTGAACTGAGTTTACTGGTTTTGTGAAGTGGGCTTCATTTGATTTGTGCCCCTTAAGTGAATTTGCTGGTTTCTGGCTTTCTGCTCAGCTGCACCACACCGGACTGCATTGCTAAAAACCGAACGCAGGGTCTCATGTTGAGCATGTGAGGGGAGAAATCGCCTTTTTGAAATCATGCAACATGGGACTTAATTATTTGACTCACACATTTTGCGTTTTTCTCCAAGACTCCAAGGGATTAGGGAGAAAAAAGTGATTTAGTTGGACTATTTTTTATTTGCATGTTTAACTAAAAATATTTTAGACCTAATGATTAATGTAACTATTAAGACAGTGCGAATATTATGACAGTACAGTGCAGAATACAATCTTTAAACAGTGATTTCTTTGGGAGTTGCCCTCTTGCCCATGAAGGACAATCAGTTCTTTACGCACTGGATGACATGATGCATCCAGCAGCTTCCTGCGCCCTTGACGCAGACAGTATCCGAGACTTTTCACCTTGTCTCTGCACCTACAAAACACACTCTCATCTCAGCATGTGCAGTTCATGTATGAAGTGCAGCTCCGGTGAGAAGCTTAAACCTTCTTTAATCACAGCGTTCACTTTGTCGCATTCAAAAAAAAAAAAAAAAACCCAACTAGACTCGAAAACCAACTGCGCAGCCCTCTTACATCACTTCACCCCAATGACGACTGAGCGGCACCGGTAATTCTCTGCTCTGCATTGCGGTACTGCCGTGCCGGTCCATTTCTGCACCACAGTGCCGAACACATCCCGGCTCATCCTCACAAAAGTCCAGACACAAGAGCCAGCGAAGTCATGCACACGCTCTCAAGTGGCGTCGTTCTTACCTTTGAGGCAGAAATGGGGAAATGTCAGTACACTGTCCGCGTGGCACACCTGGGCCCGAACCGCATCATCCCACAGCAGCCCACCCGCCGGAGCGTCCCGTGCAGCGGAACTTTTCTATTGGAGGAACGCGTCGGAGTGACAACTCCGGGTGGCATCCGGGATGCGGCTGCGATTGGTCCATGAGAGGAGGAGGATGGGAGGGATGCGAGCATCATGCTGCTGCGCATTAAAGCCTAACAGAATATCGTTTAAGTTATCGTTTGTTTAATGAACTGTGCATAAAAAGTAGAAATTCTTTAAAATATGTTGTTGGCTTACTTAATACCTCATTATTTGATTGAAAAAACAATTAAGAGAAAGAAATACAAGCTAGTAAAATTCGGCAACTGTGCCTAGATAAAGTCAATAGGTCTAAAAAGAAAAATTAAGGTGTTTCTATGTAATTGGGGCTAAAAAATGACGAGAAAATCCATCAAGTGTGCAAAGGCAATAGTCTTTCTTACTCTCCATGTGCTGTGCATCATAAATGACCTGATCTATAATTCATAACAGATTCCAGACTCTGGTTGTATGATGGTAAGACACATGCATTGATCCTCTACTATTAGAAGCTTTTGGAAAAATGGGTGAAGATTGTGGGCTGGGTAACAAGATAAATGGTCCAAATGTGCACAAAGCCAATAACACTTCAGCATCACTTTGATACATTTGATAGGCCTTTTATATTTGATTTTCTTTAATCATTTATAGACTATATACAAATTTTAGTTTGTAATATGTTTTTTTATTATCACCATTTCACATAAAGTATGAACATGTGTTATACTAAAAAGGTTTATTTGCAATTTAATGTGCATCATATAGTATTTTGATTGGTTATCCTTGAGAGAAAACATGTGGAAACCTGCAGTGAAGCTCTTCCAGCAGAAAAAAAACATAAATGACAGATGCACGGCGCATGTGCAAACACGGCAGATGTATGCTAATATCCTGATCTAAAGGATTAACTTTTGGAGGTTTATCTCTGTGGGTTATTTGAAAGGTTGTTTTTTTTTAAAAGTCTCGTTATGGCACACTAGGGGGAGCTACTCACACACATTAGCGTGTTTCACTGCATGCATGACCACAAAGGAAAAAAACGCATCATAGGTTTGAATTCCTGAAACCAACATTTATTTCATTTTTAAACTTCATTTAAAATACAAAATATTTTGCAATATTATATTGTTGAGTAAACCATTTCGACAGCCTTTCATGCTTCTCATGTAGCTTCAACATTAACCAGAATGTCATATTATATCATATACTGTGTATCCTACTGTATGTTCACCAGCCACTAACTTTGTTTCCATGGTAATTCACACTCTAATGTGCCAGTCTGCTTTTCCGCCACCTTCTGTTTGCTCCAAATTGCTGTTTTATTTATTTTGTTTTTTTTTTAAGATGCGCACTCTTAAAAAGGATGTGTCAGTTTATTTGCGGTCTAGTTTAGGACAAGAGCTTTCCGGCGTGCTGCGTTCAGGTACCAGACGTTGTAATAAACTACAACCATGGATGTGTCTGAAGTGATACTTCCTGTTTAAGCGTGTGCCTTTTTGTAAAAAATACGGGGAAAAAAAGGTGCATGAACTGTCAGAGACAGAAACAATACAGGTGTCACGAGAGCTCAGTCACAAGTTAAATAATCTCCTTTGATACCTGATAGGCTAAACATTTGAGCTAGCAAATCCACCTGACAAGTTCATAAAAATAAAGGAAATAAAAGAAATTTCACAGCAAATTAAAAAGAGTGAAAACTGTAAATAGTCTCTTCTCACACAACGCCATTTGGCCCTCCTACCCATAATGCAGCAGGGTCCGCTGAGGCCAAGCTCTCACCTCTGACCTCAACGCGTCTACGCTCAACTCAAGCCGTTATTTACAAAATACAACAAAAATATCTACACGTGGAAAGCTGACGTATCGCAAACCTAAAAACTTGATGCAAGTTATGATAAAACTTTAAAACGTGGAAATGTTCTCTGAAAAGAAAAAACGTCTCGTCCCCCTTGCTGAGAGCGCGAGTGAACTGCTGGACACACATCAGAATTATAGACGGTTATCCATGGAAATTGAGAGCGATAGTACACATCACGCACGCTGTAACACAGTAGCATGCATGTGCTGCACACACACACACACACACACGCACACACATTCACACACTCATGCACCCAAGCTTCATTCATTTACAGGAATATAAAACTCACTGAGTGCTGCGCTCAGAACGTGACGACGTACACACACAGGGTTAAATGCATAAACCAAAGTCACCAGTGGGTTTTTTACCATTTGCAGTGAAACAAGCAATATTTTTCATTCACATAAACAGATACACTTGTTTCCACATTCAGTTTTCAGTAAATTTCCCGACCCCTTCGTTTCTAAGTGCTACCGGTAACAGCAAGTCCCATTCTGATTATAGTCTGTGCCAGATGGTGAGTCTGGTTCCTGTTGGCAGTTACCTGGTGAGCAGGTTGGCAGTAGATTAGTGCCGCTGAGCAGCGGCTCCTCCTCACCATGAATGCAGGAGGAGGTTTGAAATGTTTGAAATGAGCACAAAGACATCCATGCTCTGAACTTGTGGCGTCTTGCACATTTTTCTCAGTCTTCAATTCCTGCGTGGAAGGTGTGATTTGGTGGCGTCTGCACGTTTACCGCATCGGCTAATGATAACTGGGTGTATGATTGTCTACAGGGCCATAACAATCTACATCTGAAATGATTCCTCACAACTTATGCCAGCTTATAATGCGAAAAATTTCATTTTAAAGTAGTTTTCAGCTCTGAAAACTGTAGACTTGAGGAGGCTGTCTGAGCCAAAAATAACCATGTGACTCAAAATAAAAGGTCCGAGTTTTAATGGACAAACTCTTCCAACATGAACTGAATCCCACTGAGCTTGTTTCCCATGAGATTTTAATGTAGTTTGAAATACTCGCATAGCCTTTGAAGAGTGCGGTAGGGTTCTGTGTTAACTGTATCCAAGACTACATGAGCCCGGATCTGTTCTGTGCATGAAGAGGAATGTTATTCTATAGATCTAAGTCACTGTTCTCCACAAAGGCACTAGAAACCGTGCTGAGAGGTTCATCAGTATATCCAGAAACTGCAGTGTACTCCCAGGAAAACTTCAACATGTCGCGTCTTTTCACAGATGATTTAAGATGCTATCGGAAACGATGTCGGGGTAGCTGTTAGTGCCGCCAACACCAAGATCCACTAAAACAAATGCCTGCACAGTGGCCACGATTTTGGGCTGGAAGCATTTGAGGATGACACCGGATCAATCAGACCTGCACTTGTGTTCAGTTGGTGCTCGCTAATGAGAAGCGTAAAGAACCGATTGGGAAAAGAAAGGCAAAACATACAAAATGAGGCTAAATATGGGCCAATCGGAGTAAGGTGTTGGCGTTCTGGCTGGCTGGTGTAATAAGGAGTGACCCAACGCTGAGTTCAAAGTGTTTCTAGCCAGGTTTCTGACGCCTGACCTGGAAATATAGCTTCCCTCTTCTTCTGTTACATATGTACAAACGGTTCATCTGTCTCAAATAAAAAGACAAATGCTAGCTTCTAATTTGAGCCACACATTTCACAGCATTGTCAAAGACACCGCGCTGTATTTTCTCTTTATATCTATGCAGCTGAACACTTTGACTGAAAAAAAAAGGAAACTATAAGAGGCATAAGCCAGTGACTTGTAGGCGTGCACCACATACAGTCTCAACACGCAGCTCACCTCTGCAACAACTGACACGAGGATGGAAAATGCGTAATAGAATGATGATTTACTCCATGCAGATGTTTATGTCAGTGAGTGAGATTCATGGATATTTGCCTGCCTGCGGGTCGTGTACTGTACTCAGATAAATAATACATTTGGATACATCACGTTATGTATGTTTGCAAAGATCAAATGGCACTAACACACTTGGGCACACTTCTGCTCAGTCTGAGTGGTAAAACTCTTTCTGGTACATTCCTTCCGCTTTTCTATATTGCTTCCTCTCTGAGTCTTGGGTCCTCACACTTTCTTCCAGTGGATGCTGTGTCGGTCTTAGCCATGTTGAGTGTGTGTCGATCGGAGGAGGTCACAGTGTGACAGGGGCTGGCGGGTGTGGAGATGAGGGCGTTATCCGCAGTCTTGGTGACGGGCAAAGCCCTTTGTTAGACAAACGAGTTCATGGCGTTGACGGGCGACGGGGCCTCCGAGCTCTCGTTGCCTTCGTGCGTGTCTTTTTCTTTCTTGCCGCTGTACTGGCCGATGAAGGAGCCGTCCTCGTTGAACTGTCCGTCCCCGCCCTCCCCGTAGTCCACCAGGCTGTCGTCGCTCTCGTCACGGCGCACTGTCCCGTTGGACGGCGTCCGGCTCCCCTTCAGCGGCTTGTGGTCCTCGGTGTCACTATGAAGGGTAGGAAAGGGTTGACGGAAGGTTACTGGGAAAATAATTCAAGCAGTTGCTTTAACTTTTTCCTGCAGTGGTGAGAAACCCTGAAGGACATTTACATTATTAAACAATGTGTAACTGGGCTAATCCACTGCACAAATGCCACATATATCATTCTATACATAATTACAGATCATACTGCTGTCAGGCTTCACACAATAGAGTGGATTAGACTCTAGTGTACAATGAGCCAAGAGAGCCCCGATGACATTTAGTTGATAAACACCAGAGGTGTGGACTTGAGTCACATGACTTGGACTTGAGTCCCAGCTTTGATGACTTCACTTGTGACTCGTGACTTCACTTGGATTTGAGTCTTTTATCTTGAAAATACTTGGGATTTAAATGTATGTTACTTAAAAAAAAAAAAAAAAAAAGTGCCAGGAATCAAAATCTTTTCCTTCATTTCCCAAATCAACTAACATTAACGCTTTTCATTCCCAGCAAGTCGACGCTTTTGCCCCATAAATCCATTTTGTTTGAGGCATCCGACAGCATCCAATCAACTGACAAAACAAAAAGAAACCACAAAGAAATCAGTGACTCGTCTTCTTACCTTGAAGTTACTTTAAGAAGTAAGTAAAAATTTTAGAAAAGTTTGTGATTGAGTAAACTGAATAGAAGAGCGCTAATGACTTATTTAGGAGTCCAAATTCAAAGTTTAGGTCTTTGGACTTGTCTCGAAACTTGAAAGCAAAGACTTCAGACTTACTTGTGATTTGCGAAACAATGACTTTGTCCCACCTCTGATGTATATGTAACTGCATACTATATACAGAGACACAATGCACAACAGCATTGGAAAAGCTTATTCATTTAAGTCCATGGATCTGGTGCAGCGGAGCAGCTCAGCTACAACTTAAGTATCTTTTACAACCCTTTTTCCAAAAAAGCTGGGATGCCGAGGTAATAATAACATATTTGGGTATGAAAGGGGCGTTCTCCAGAAGCTCAGTTGTTTACATGCAATGATACAGATTACTGTAAGTGACAGAATTCTGCTTGTATTTGTTTTGCACAGCGTTCAAACTTTTTTGGAATTGGGGTTGTAGGATTATTTTCACTGTTAGTGCTGTTTGAAGCCTGGGTGCTGTTCAGATTTAGAGTTAGTGACCACTGCTGGAGAGGATTTTTGCAAATGCGTGCTGTCGAGTCACTTGCAATACTTTACCTTCACATATCATTTCCATAATGACATTAACCAATGCGCTATCAGTTTACATGCAAATAATCAAAAATGCACTTTTTTTTTTTGCCCAAGATGAAGCCTGTTACTTTCTGTCAGTCTGCTGGTCAAAGTACGTCATATTCTAGTATCTGCGCAAGCTCTGCCATTGGAGTCTAACATTTTTCGACCTCCTTTTCAAGCTCAATGCATTTGCATTTTTAAAAAAATCAAAGATGCAGTAGGTAACTTTGGTAACACAACTTTTTTTGTGTTGGATTTTGACAAAATACCCACAGGCAGCGATTAGTAAGTGTCGCGGTCATAGTATCACAATATCTCTGCGTTTTCCCATCATGCCTCTGTATTCATGATTGGTGAAAATCCTTTTGCCCTCGTTCTATTTGCTCAGTCAGTGATGCTCTCTGCACTCTCAGTCCTGATTGGCCGGTCTACGCTGCGCTTTTTAGCGACGGGTGACGTCGGTACGAGCTGAATGGCAGTTTGTGCCTCACGCTCTGACTCGCCACTGCCACCAACAGAGAATCTGCATTTGGCGCCGTCAGTCGCTTCGAGCTCGAACTGAGACAGACCACTTTACTGCGCTGCATCTTCCTCTTCAAAGTTTCATCTCAGTTCAAACTGGACTTAAAAGAGAGAGCGACAACAAATGAAATAAAACGCGAAGCAACGCAAACTCATTGGAAAGCGACGAGTCTCATGCTACAGCTAATGTTGGCTTGCTAGCTCGTTAGCAAAAGTTACCTACTGCAACTTTAAATGAAGGGAGCTAGAGAAGTAAAAGCAGTCATTTTTAATATAAAAGTTAATGCTATTGTTAAATGTGGTTATGGTTTTGTGTTGTCTCCTTGCTTTTAGTTTCACCTAAATGGGAAACGTAGCTTGTAGCTTGCATGCATGCTGGTTTTGTCACATCTCATCTTACCTCTCTATTGACCTAAAACACAAAGATAAACATGGAAGGACACATGAAAAGCAATTCCCGAGCCACAGTGAGTGACTTATGTACTTCTTTCTGAACACAGAGGAGACAAAGCATGCATTTGGAAACCGTTAAAGCACAATGACATACCCTTTTTTTTATAATACATCATTTTTTAATAGCAACTACTTCATCACAATAGAATCTTACGTAGTCATTAATCAAAATCTTTCAGATTCCTAGAAAAACGGGAAAGAGTGATGAAAAACTTCTGTGATTCAGCCGGAGATTGTATTACTTGTTACAATGGGCATGTATTTTTTTTAATCACTGATAAAGCTTTATCTTATTAGACAGCCAGTGTGCAGGTGAGTTGGTCATTACAAGAATCAACACAAAGCAGTGCAGATGTTTGCCTTGCCTCTGTGGAGTGTTTGGTAATGGAGTCTGGTGGGAAGAGAGTCTCTGCAGCCTGGCAAATTTTTCTACATACAAACAGTCAATCAGGACAAAATGAATGAAAAAAGAAAAAGCATGCTGTGGTCAAATCTTCTCTTGCTGAGGAACATTCCTCACCTGTACTCTCCAAACGTCCCATCATCCTCCTTCATGGGCTGGATCTCAGGATCTTGGTGAGCGTCTTCTTTCTCTTTCACTGTAGATGACACGTTTGTCTCAAATATCCATCCACTGAGTACAATGTTAAAAAGCTTAAAATGAGCGTGATAAGGTGAACGCTACCTGGATATTTGCCACCCTTGTTCCTCTTGATGAAGCAAACTATGAGAAGGACCAGGATGAGGAGAGCGATGGCGCACATGAGGCCGATGAACCATCCCTGGGTGGCGATGTCGACCTGCCGGCTGGGCACAGCTGCGCACGCACACACAGAAAGGAGGGAAATATGATCAACTGTGAGCATTAACTGTCCATTTAAAACTCAATCCACGCTGCTAAAAAGGGTGTTTTCTTCATGCGGAGCAACACTGAGATGAACGGAGGCTGTAAACTGAAATAGAATGTTAAAAATGGGTTAATATGCAGTGATGGTTTAGTTGTTTTAGATGAACCTTTTTAGACATGACTTTGACGGACATGCATGGGACCAACTTGAAAGCTACAAACTCGTACACTAACTAGTAAACTAAGCAAACTAATGTAGTATCTTATGTCTGATAATGAGACAGTGCTGTGACAGAAAGGGGATGGGAAAACGAGACAAAGAAATGAACACAATGACCGGCGATCCTGAGGCATGCCGCCTCACCTGGCACCGCCACCAGCACCTCGTCTGTGCTGTGGACCGTCGGGTCAGCCGGGTCTCTAGCGACCACGCGCACCCTATAGGACGTCCCCGGCTTTAAACCTTTTATCATGTGCCAGTGTGAACCGTTTACCAACTCCTTCTTCCAGTCCTCTTTACCTAGAATCGGTGCAGTGGATGAAGAGGAGATACACTGAATCCTTCGGGAGACAAATGCTTGAATAATGTTTTTTTTTGAAGGTGCACTTAAAGAAAGCCAGTAAATGCATGCACTCCTGTTTTAAGATGGCTGCAAATGCAAAGTGAAGCCTTACTGTTTTCTACAATATATTCCACATAAACATTCTTATGGTGTCCAAAGTAATCCCAACTGATCACGGCACCCTCCTCCGATACCGAGGTGTTAACTGTGCCAAACGCTGGACCTACAGGAGGCGCTGAGCACACGAGAGAGAAGAAAGGAAATCAAGAGCTTCCATTTAAAAGTCCCCTACTCGTTAAAATACTCTCATATTAAATGCAATCTTTGAAATATCAATAAGTAGCTTAAGTACAAGGGTAGAAAGAACATTTTACAGAAGAAAACAAACATCAGATATTATGCCAGTGTCTGGGACAAAAGCTGGTGCCTACAAATCTACAGTGTACTCGTTATTAAATTTTGGTTAATGTCCAAGAGAAATAATGAAGTCTGTACACTAACCCAACATATGGAGAGAAAAAAGCTACTGTAACTGGCCTTATTCATGTAAAGGAACTCCATGTCACTTGTACCAGTTTAAGGAGAGAAGAATAACTAAAGTACAACCAACCACAGTCTGATTTTACAAGCATTTGGTTGTTGGTAACATCGTTTTTTCTTTTTTTTCAAATCCTCAAAAATAAAAAAGTCAGTGAACATAGCTGTTAAACACGGCCATCTCAGTGAGAATGCATTGTATAGTAGTCATCTCAGAAATACTCAAAAGTGCCAGTTCAGTGACAGAATCCACTTTTGGTGATGTGCTAATACAGTGATTTTACATATTAATAAACAAATACTTTAAGGACTAATTTTCTGAGATGGACCATTTTTGCAGAAAATGTGTCCATTAGCAACTTTATTCAAGTAAAGAACTACTTTAAAAATAGGAATTCCATGTCAGTTGTACCAGTTTGAGGATTAAAGACGAGAATAACTGAAGTACAACCGACCGTTGTCTAATTTTACAAGCAGCCAACACAGTTTTTAGTCATATCCTCCTACCAAAAGAAATTCAGTGAACACAGCTGCTGAATATGGCCATCTCAGTGAGAATGTACAGAATTTTAAGACTTTTTTTCTGAGATGGACCATTTTTGCAGAAAATGTGAGCAGATATTTTGGGAGGTAAAAGGGGACACAGGGAGTGCGCTTGTACCCTTGTGAGACGGGGGAGGCGGAGACTGAGTGATGGGGGAGGTTGGGTGAGGGGGCTCTGTGGGGCCTGAAAGAACATGGAAGAAAGTGAGACAACACACACACACACACACACACACACACACGCGCGCGCAAACACACACACACACAAGCACCCACAACAG
>JAQLOL010000015.1:9302771-9313224 GCA_029783665.1 Naso thynnoides | reverse complement strand
AGAAAGTGAGACAACACACACACACACGAGCGCGCAAACACACACACACACACACACACACACACATGCACCCTCAACAGTTAGCAGTAAAACCTGCAGAGCTTCTGCTTTACAGAGAAAGTTGCTACGGACATGCTGAGTTTAAACAAGTTGCAAAATCACTCAGTGCTGAGATTCAGAGTGATTTTTTTTTAAAGATTGAGCCAATCTGAATTACAGCATGCATATTCTAACACATATTCTAGTTTATATAAATATATATAAAACACAATCATTTTTTTTTAGCATCAGCAGGCGTATATAAAGTGTTAGTGCAGGACTGAAACACATTCACAAGCATCATGCACGAGTCTTCGAATGAAACCACGTTCATTTGAGGAATGCAAATACAAGATGCAAAGACTGGAAGCACAGCTCACTGTAATAACCTGAAGTTTTTAACTACACTGCAGTAAGTGCAACCTATTCACTCAGAGGAGGACACAAGCACGGTTGCTTGCGGATGCCATGGAAGTCCGTCGCATTCCGTTTTATTCACACAGAATTTTCAGACATGCTAACTTAGTAACATGCAGGGATAATTTAGCTGAAAAGATAATATGCGCTAAGCTATTTTTGTTTCTAATAACTGTTGGTGTGAATAACATGCAGATGCTTCCAGTGGCAAACTTGGGTTACCTTTGCCCGCCGCTATGGTGGGCTGAGTGAGAACTTCAGAGAGAAGAGAGAGCAGAAAGAGAGCGGACATAAGGGGTGGAAAACAGTTGCATCACATGGTTGAGCTTTTACGCTCACAGGAATCCATAAAATCTGTCAGGGCACTGTGATTCTGAGCTGGCACTCCCTCAATCGTTCGCTCAAATGCCACTGATAGAGAAATCCACCCTTTTCTGCTATTGTGCATTTGATTTCCTACGGATGGAGCTAAAAGGCTCGAGTGTAAACGACTTACTTGTATCCAAGGCTGTGAAGGCCTCCTCTGTGATGATGGGCCCGGAGCCTCTGATTGTCTTTGCGCTTAGGTAAAACTTGTACAGCATGCTGGAGTTCAGGTTGTCCAAGGTGAAGGAGGTCTCATTAGTGGGGAAGTTCATGACCCTAACAGGTCCCAGTTCACTGGTGGTGTTAACTGCAAGGATACAGACAGCTTAAGTTACCATGGTGATCCAGCAAGGTTAAAAAAGAGTCACCTTCATTACACAGAGAACCCCAGCATTAGGCTACATCCATGCTGCTCTGTCTTAAATTAAAGATGCAGCAATGTTGCTACATTTTAACCTTGTATCCTTTCTAAACTGGCATCTTGAAGGGTCTAAGATGGAGCAATTTAGAGACGATGGTGCCCCCGTTTCATTTTGAAGACTCTGGACTACACGGACAGGCACAGATGGAGGGGTTTGGAGATGCCAGCATGGACACTCTGTGATTGGTTGCGCCCAAATCAAGTGACTATTTTATTGAAGAAAACAAACCTGTATGGATCATGCATGTGTGTATCTGTGAGCCTCGACTACCCTGTGATATTTTGACATGGATAACGAATCTAAGCTGTTGCTGACCTTGTAGTCTCGGCTCGCAACGTCTTGTGCAGTTGAATCCTTAATTTTATTACATGCACAGAGGGTAAAAATATTATTCAGTCAACTGTGACAGTTCCTGTGTTCGGCAGCGCTATTGGCCCTGCATTGATCGAGACATCTTTATCGACGGAGTTGTGGTTTAAGAAGAATGGTGAGCAAACTTTCACATGTTGGTCCAGATCAGCCCTGATCGACCTAAATGAAAAAGTTCATCTGCATGCAGAGGGAATGACAACAAGAATGCCGGAGCCAGTGGATGTTTTTACAAAGGTGACCTGTGCATCATATTAATGTTACTTAAGTGAAGAGGGAAGACTCTGGAAAACCACCAGTGTCTTTGGATTTTCCCTACAAGTTGTTTCTGTCAACATCCGACAAGTTCATCATTGGTAAGTTATGCCACAGTGCCTGGGAGCTACTGACTGCACACACACACATCCAAGTGAAAGAATTCCTTGCTAATTCCACAGAACAGGTGCTGTGTGACGTTGAGTGGTCATGTGACGTGTGTAGTTTGGCTGGAGAGTAAAGCTGCTACTGAAGCGGCATATGGCCAAGCATCGTCTTTGATTTAAGACTCTGTCTTGAGCAATGTGGATGCAGCCTTGGACTCAGTATGCCTTGCAAGCTCGCCAATCTCGCATCGCAGTTCACCCCTCTGGTTAGCCTACCTGGTTGGTATTTCAGTGTGTAACCAGTGAGGCGTCCGTTGTTTTTATTCGGTGGGCCCCATTTCAGAGTGAGAGAGTCCAAACTGTGGTTTATGACATCCAGAAAAGAAGGAGGCCCTGGAACTGAAAACAAAACCACAAATACAGTCAGGATCTATTCATGGGACTCGGCATTTACTTGTTGTATGTCGGGGCATAAGACAGAGGCTTTGGAGATTGGTGTGGCAGAAAATGAAGAGAAAATCAGTTTTCTCTACACATGATGCTCTGGGCTTGCAGAACATCCACGTCAGCTGCACACACCTCCCTCAGGTGTCCTGAATGTATTGCTGGGGCTGGGAGGCCCTTCTCCTTTGCTGTTAAGCACCCTGATGGTGAGGTTGTAGAGGCTGTAAGGCTGCAGGCCGGGCAGACGTCCCTCGCTACGATTCCCACTGAACGTCAAGACCTGCTCCGCCTCCCCCGTCTCCGCTTCGGGCTCATGCAAGCCGCGCTCACGACGGTAATACACCTGGATGACAGCAGCAGTTCACAAATATGTTAGCTCTGCTTTTTCTGCAGTTTTCCTCATTAACATATTGAGGGTACCATGCACACACAAGCCTAGTTTATGATTAAAAAAAAAAACTGGTTTGAGAAAGCCTTTCTAGCTGAATTTGTATTCGTAGTGTCAGTATCCAGGTAATGTAAACAGGCTAATTCAAGCCTGGCCAAAGAGCCACATGTTTATTACCTAAAAAAACAATATATTCCAGCTCCTGACAATGAATGCATATGGAATCCACCCTGACATTAAGAAAAAACATTTATTTTTATGATGAAAGCAAATGATGAAAGTGCCTCTTTCACATTAAAGCTACAGCCGTGAGTCACATTTATTTATTAGTAAATTTCCAGTACATTGCAAAACACACATTGAATGAATAGTGTGCAGATGTTTAGGATTTATAAAAAGCTCTTCGTTGTACATTTTAGGTGTCTGAGGTGAAACATTTGACATGTGCTGCTGTTTCACTCTGACTTCAGACTTCACATTGCAGCTGTAATGATTCCTTGAGAAGACATTTGATTTAACACTTTCAGTTTTTTTTTTTTTTTTTCCATTGTTGAGTGCATATGCTGGACAGGTGAGATCAGGTTTGTACCAGTAACTTGGGCGACACTTGTTTAAAGCCACATTTTCTGCGCAAAATGTCATGAAATGAGTTACTGAAGGCTTCGTGAAGTTCTCTCTGCACACAAAGTCAACTTAATAATAAATTCTGCTAGATGTTCAGGCACTTGCATATTTCAGGATGTGCAACTATAACTTCGAATGTGCAAGAAAATCAAGACTGACTCATAAACTCAGGTTTTCTGCCCTTTAAAAACAACACATTTCAACACAGACTCTGCAGACTGAATGTTAGCACTGCTTATATAGACACACTGCAAAGTGTTAATTATTCTCCAATGAGGAGCAGACGCAGATTGCCAACCTCTGCGGAAGTCGTACCCATATCACACACTCCAAGTAAATTTTGGGGTGTTAACATTTTCCTTTTCGGTTGAATCAATGTGCTGTCATGCAGCTAAATTGGAGTTTTTATTTTATTTGTATTTCCTTATATGGCTTGACTGTGTTTTTGCTGGTTGTACTCACAGGGTGCATTATACTGTCTTCTGTTTTGAACCTTATTTTGGAATTTCTGTGTCGGAAGCTGTAATTTCCAGAAGAGAAACCCAAGAATATGTAGGGTGTTGGTCAGGAAATTAGCAGTTAATGTTGTCAGTGTCATTAAAAAAATGGCCCCTTTGGTTGAGGAAAGTTGGTTATGTAGATGCAATTCCCCACAGCCATCCGCTAAGCCAACAAAAATAAATATGATTATAGAACAAGAGAAGAACTGGATTCAAAATAAAATAAATTAAAGTTGGGAGACACTGGGAAAGGAGGAGGCCATAGTATGACATGGAATGAAATTATGTTTAATTTTTTTAAATGAAGAAAATAAAAACTTCAGACAAACTCAAGTCAAACACACAATCAACTGATGGTGTCGACTCTCTGCAGACACGAAAGCACCTGAGGAGGGAAACACCAACGCCCTCATATAACCTCCTCTCTGTCAGGCTGATTGTTCTCAGCTGAGGAAGAACATCACAGGTGACGAGCAGGAGCGACTTAAATCTTTGCATTTCTCTGAATAATTGCTAAAAAGAAAGCCAATTTCTGAAGAGTTTTTCTCAATCAAATTGGAGCTGTTTGCTAAAATGTGGGGTCTGAACATTACACAAAGTTTTCAATATTTTAATTAGTTGTGCTATGTTTTTGAACACATTTATTGTGTCTGTGCAAAAGCTATTATGAGCGAGGGCTGGAATGCTTGTGGCACTATCTGTATTCTACCAGCAAAACCCAAACACATGATGTGAAAATGGCGATTTCTCAAACAATACCTTGTACCCCTGCAGTCTGCCTCTGACTGAGGGGAGAGGCACAGGCTCCCAGTGTACCTCTGCGAGTGTGCTGTTGGGAACCATGACCTGCACGCTGTCAGGAGCAGACAGAGGCACTGCAGAGCGGTGAGAAAGAGACGCAGTTAGTCAAGACGTACAGAAATAAAGAGCTGCATGTGTCATCCAAAACAAATAATAACTAGACAAAGAATTATAGCGCAAGTTTACAAAAAATGTTAAGAAGGTGAAAAAGAATCAGATTTTACGATTTCAAATGCTTGAAAGAAGTAAAATCTATTGATTATAATGACCCTCTGCTTTTGGGAAGATTTGTTATTTCTTGGTATCAGTCCAACAGCAAACCAACATTTTGCTTTGCCAGCTTTTTAAAATCCCGATGACCAACAGATCAACGGTTTACACAAAATTTGAAAAAATATCTAAGAATCATTTCACTCACAGTCTTCTCCAGAGTATCCGATCACTACTCCAGGCTCGGGGCCGGCACCGTAATCGTTGAAAGCTTGAACTTTGAACTCGTAGGGCACGTAGGTTGGAGTGTCGGACACGACAAAGCTGGAAACGTTGGCTACATTCTTTGAGGACCAGTCCTCGTCCACGTCCTTCTGTCGCCACTGCACTTTGTACTCCAGGCCGGGCCCGTTCGACTGAAATCCTGTCAGCGGCTATAGGAGAAAAAACTTTTGTGTCAGTTGCTGAGAAACAAAAACAACTAGTTATAATAAGTTTCTAATGTGACAGAAATATGTCTTACTGTCCAGGAGATGACTAAGTTTCTGGGCATCGTTCCTGCTCCCTGAACATCTGATGGATTTTCATCAGGAGCTAGAAAGAAACAAAAAATGGAGGTTCAGTTAGTGAATATTTTTGATTATTTCACACTTGCAGGGTTTTTTGTTTTTTTAACTAAGGCATCCATCTTCATCACCTGCAGGGTTGGTCCTGTACTGGCTCGAGGGCTGACTCGGCCGGCTGAAGCCAACATGGTTCAGGGCCAGAACTCTGAACGAGTAGTACACGTATGGCGAGAGGTGCAACTGTGCTGATGTGCTGCTGCCAGCAACATCTGTCAGGTTGATCCACAGTCCTGGCTGGTGGAGCAGATCTTCATATTGGATCATAAACCCTGGAGAAAGTTAAAAAAAAAACATTCTGAATTCAATTTGTCCAAGAGCAAATGCTATCTCAAAGAACCAGGATGGAAAAGAAAAAATATTTCTTTCTGATGATAATAACTATATTTTTTGACAAATAAATGTTGTCAAGTTTTTGTTTAATGAATCTGATTCAAGGGCGAAAATGAGACGATATCTACATTTAAAAAAGGGGCTGTTTGTTAAAACAATATAGAAAGAAAGAAAAAAATCGCTTTTTTCATTTAAGCCATCAAAAAAACATAATGTACATATCACAGCTTTTTACTTCAAGAATTGGCTTTTATTTAGTTCTTATTTCTTTTGTCTTTGTCGTTAATGAAACTGTGACCAAAAAGATTTGTCAAAAAAATTCATGCAATGTGTAGATTTAGCCGTTGTGATTCATTCCTCGTCATGGCAACAAAATTCCTGCTCTGTCCATTCTCATAAAACCAAAGTTGCAGCTTCCAGAAACCTAAAATTATCTGAGCTTCCTCCACAACTGAAGATTTTGACTTGATATAATGTGGAAATTCTATTTTTGTCATTGCTGACTGTAGTCATAGGGACGTTGTAGTGTTGTGTGGTTTTTTTTTTTGAACTGCTAGAAAAAAGGGCTACTGTAACATTTCATACTCTGTGTGGGACTGTTGTGTTCATCTCCGGGGATCCAGCTGAGTTTAACGCTCCTCTCTGTCTGGTCAGTCAGCTCCAGGTCAGTTGGAGGGTCGGGTTTCTCTGTAACACAACGAGGAGGCCGAGACCGCAGAAAATTAAAAGTCTCTCTCTGCTATTGATTCTAGACTGTCCTTTGCTGCTGTTTAAACTAAAAACATGAGACGAATACTTTTTTCAGTAGAGTGCTACAGCAAATAAATAAGGGGGCAGAGTAGTTTACTGTGATGCACACTGATTGGCTTTTTAGTTAAACATGTATAGTCACAAAAAAAGAAAAAAAACCTGATGATAATATCCTTAAAATACAAACACAGAAACACAAAGAGTGATTCAAGTTTTATGTACCAACTGGGGACAAACATCAACGGTTTAAAGTTAACCCTAGATCCCATTTCAAATTTGAGTTCAACATTCTGGTGACACAAAATGGAATTTAATCTTGGTTTAGAGCAAAAACTAAACTGAGGTTAAAAGAGAGGTTTAAATTTGAAAGTTAAACCTTGTTGGTGCAAACCAGCTTTATCTTTTGTCCATAATTCAACCATTTGTCAAGAAAACCTTGTGTGTTATTACATTAAAATGTGTTAATTTGATATGGTGCAATCAAACACCGGAAGAGCAGGCACAACCGCACAGGTGTGTTCACTTCTGGCTGATTAGACATCGGCAGAGAACTGAGAGCAGGTCTAATCAAGCAGGTGAAGTGAAAACAGCCGTGTGGGTGCACAGAGCGTGCATTTTTCAAACGAAGGGGATTTCACAATTAAATAAAACTCTTTAGCTTGTAACAATTATACCCTACAACAAGTAAAACTTAATTAATATTAAATGGGACAATGCGAAATAAAGACAATCACAAGAACAATCATCAAAAAAATAAACATAAAAGCCAAACTGAATCTTTTACAGCTTTTACAAATGGAACTGATGAAAGTTACAAAATCCTTATCTGTGGACAGTGTTTACCGTAGACAATAGCTGGAGTAGGAGTTGCCTCTGAGACGGCGAGAAGCAAAAGTGAAGTACAGGAAGAGATTAGATGTTAGTGACAGATATTAGAAATGTCAGGAAAGCAAGAATAAAAAAACAACAACAGTAAATTAGATAAGAACCAATACCCACTGTTGCTGAAATTCAATAAAAATTCTATTTTTTAAAATGAACAGAAATGATATGCAGGACAGGAGAGGAAAAGATTCATATATTCATTCAGACTTGTGTTGAGCCTAAATCATGAATATCGGTCATTAGAATGAGATCATTCAATATTTTTCACCAGTATTTTTGATTTCTTTAAAAAGGCATATATCCAAAATTCACAGTGTGATTTCAACACTCACAGCCTCTGATCTCTGGCATCCTGTCCAGTCCAAAAAGCCCTTTGAAATGTGTGTTCAACTGTGAGCGTACCTACGACAGTCAGCACAGCGCTGGCTGAGTCCTGGTCCAGGGTGGTGTTCATGATGCAGGTGTAGGTGCCCTCGTCTCCATCTGTTACGTCTTTGATGGTCAGACTGTCCATGTCAACCACAAACCTGGCAAAAAATTTTTACAGGAATGATGTACCTTGTTTTTAGCAACTCAGAACAGTTCAATTAATCTCTTATCAGTCTTACGGTCGTTGTACCTTTCATCATCGGGTAACTCGCCATTGTCTTTGAGCCAGGTCATGGTGGGAATGAGCGAGGGGTCGTGTTTGACTTTACACTCAAATGCAGCGCTCATCCCTCTCTGAACCACCTTGTACTCCGGCTGCTTCAAGATTCGGGTGGGCTCTAGAAGATGGAGAATAAGAGTCCATATTAAAGGTGAAACATGTAAGAATTTGGCTTCCTGTCAAATTTACATTCCAAGCAAAAAGAGGGCAGCATATCACAACCAACAGCTTTTCAGTTAGTCAGAAGGGCTAATTGAGCTAACTACCTCACCTGCTAGCAGGTTAGCATGCTAATTTCAGTAGATATCTGTGCGACACAATGCCTACATAGTTCCCCAGTACAGCTAGATAGTCATGTGACTATTTAATGGCTAAAGAGGGCTGAAAATCATCACTTTATTAGCCTTCGTAGTCTTTTAAATAGGCTTAGAGTTGAACTACCAATCTCACTGTGACTTGCGATTGGTCCATATCTGACCTTTAACCTCCAAGTAGACATGGTTCTCCCTGATCCCCAGGTTGTTAGTAGCAATGCAGGTGTACTTTCCGCTATTCAGAGGCTGGGCCACGTTGATCTCCAATGTACCATTCTCATGGATTACATAAGGGTCGCCGTTCTTAATGCTGGTCTGACTGTCTTTGAACCTGCAAGGCAACAGCAAATGATGACCGGTTTAGTCTTTAATGGAGTTGTGCTGCGAAATCAGCTGAAGAATGACAAAGCTAGCAAGACTTTGTATGTTATTCGCGTTCTCATAAAACCTGACAAATCCTTTCTTTGAACATGGCAACATGCAATTTTTTTTTTTCCAAATAGAAAGCGGCATCATAGAAACCTGATCTGACTCTCACCATGTGATGATTGGTATTGGTGAGCCAAAGGAGGCACAGTGAAGTAGCGCAGGGTTGTTGGTGATGACCTGGTAAACTCGGTTGGGTGGAGTGAGCACCCTTGGTGGCTCGGCTATGGGAAGAAGCACAAACTCATCTAAAGCAGCCCTCTCACACACATACTAGGCCGTTCAATTAACTTTGCATTCAGGTTACGCAAAACAGAATTAGTTCAACTTACCAAGAACGTTGACAAAAGCGTTTGCCATCAGGTAACCAAATTCATTGGATGCGTTACACTGGTAGACCGCGCTCGATCCTGATTGCACACTGCTAAGGATGATGGTGTCGTCATCCACTTTCCGACTGAGGTCCTTGGGGGCATCTAATTCAAGAAAGACATTAACTGTCTCACCTGCAGTGTTAGTTTTATTTATGTAGAAACCTACTTTAATGCATAATGTGAAACTACATAATAACTGCTGGGACTGGGAGTTCAATTCCCACATCAACCCTGTGTGTTGATTTATGCTCCTGCTGCTCTCAGGTACTTTGAATATAAGTGTTTGTAAAGGAAGTAACATATTTTTGAAAGCTTCGTCTCATTTTACTCACTGTCTATGGGGACCCCATTGACAAACCAGCTAATCTTGGGTTTGGGCTCTCCACCGACTCGACAGGTCAGGATGCCAGTCTCATTGGGGGCGAGGATCAGGTTCCTGGGAGCGCTGACCCAGAAAGGAGCCGCTGTGAATGAAAAACAGCAATTCAAGAGAGAGGAGTGATTTTTTTGAAGAGAATAATGAAAAACTTTGCTGAGCTTTTTGCTAGCGAGAGAAGCGAGACAAGAATAGAACTGGCTTAGACTCTTTACCTTTGACAGTGACCTTGATGATATGGTGTGCATTGCCGAGCCTGTTTGTGGCTGAACAGCGGTAGTCCCCAGCATCAGCTTCATTCACATCAGAAATTCTCAGTGTTCTCTGGAAGTTCTGAAAGGACATCCTGCTGCTCGGCATCTCTCCTCCGTCCTTCTGCCAGGAGATCTCTGGAGTGGGCCTGTCAGAGAGGGATGGACAACAAAATGTTTGTTTTAGTGTGTTTTTCTCAATTTGCTTTTCCTGTTATCAAATATTTTCAGTTTGATAAAGAAAATGACAGGTTTAAAAGGATAGACCAACACTATTTTTTCTTCTTGTGATTTGCCTCCCTTGGGAGTTCCAGACAAGAGAGTAGATAGCGTTCTTTCAACTGTGTGTGCAGTAACAAGGAGGAGACAGGCAGAGCTTGCCCACTGCTAATTAGCTTAGATTAAATGCTGGTGGTCAATGGGAAGTGCTAGCCTGCCTCCGCCTAAAGTTATCAGATACATTTTCCAACAATTTTAAACGATCCTGTGTGCTTGATGTGACTTTTTTTTTTTTACCAAGTTATCTTATT
>JAQLOL010000015.1:9278348-9292929 GCA_029783665.1 Naso thynnoides | reverse complement strand
TGTCACAAGGTCACAGGATCTTTTTTAAAATATATATTTTTTATGTCATAGACTCCTTGCACCACTCTTCCACTGGGGTTGAGAACCACTGGCGTAAAGTCATAAAATGACACTTTGAGAAATACTTAAATGCATAATTATTTGCTTGTGTACACAGAGTTAGGTTAGGACGATTGCTGTCACTATCATTCTGACACCACTAGGCTTGATGTTTCTCCCTGTTTCCAGTCTTCATGCTAAGCTAAGCTAAGCTAAGCTGGTTGTAGCTTAAAAAAGAGAGACTTGTCAGAAATGCAAATAGCTCATTTACCAAAATTCCACATTATTCCTTTGAAACAACCCTTTTTTCTAAACGAGTATTCACAGTTTGTAGCATTCAGTGTACAGCTGTTCTTGTTTTGACAACGTGCTGACTTGTTAGAAAGTCTATCCAATTTTGTAAAAGGCTGATGTGTAAAAAGGACTTTTAATAATTGCATACTCAACATAGTCAACAATTCTCAACAACAAAGACTGATGTGAAGCCTGCTGACACAAACTCAACAGTCCTCCTGCCTCTCAGTTTGCAAACCCTGAAGCAATGTGAAAAGTTGGTCACTCCACAGCCTTCAGTCACACTGAGAGACACTGAGGCGTGACAGCCTGACTAGACAGATGAGGGAGGGAGGCAAAGGGAGGCGGGAAGAGAACTACAAGGGGGGATGAAAGCAGTCATCTGCAGTCGTATTAGATCATTATGACAGAGATATTTGACGATAAACTGACTCACACTGCTTTCAGCCAGACAGAACTAGAATGGTTATGCTGAATTTATTCTCTATATTCTTTGCAGGCCGAGATTTTTATGCCTTTGGGTTTTCATACAGCACAAGTATCATAACACACTAACCAAACTACACTGAACTACAGTGGCCTCAAGTAACTAAGTCACCATTGAGGCTTGAAACCAAAAGAGTTACCAAAAACAAACAGAGGGGAACTGCAGCCCGAGGTCTTGTTCAGACTGCAGACCAATCTGTTTTGTTTCTCAAATCTGATTTTTAACACAGACGCTGTCATTTGGAAGTGATCAGACTGGATTTGTTGCATCCAGACATCACCGCTCTGTATCTGCATGGGTTACTGTGGTAACGACGTGTGTGTCAATAAGTGTGCTGGTGATGCAGCTTTCCAATGTGGAAGTATGGCAAATAGAAGAATGGGGATACATGATCTCTATCTTACACAACGTTCCACAGCGTTATTATGACAAACGGTGCAGTCACGAGAGCTGGAGCTCCCTGCTGACGTCACGGCTAGCTGAAAACAACCGAGGGTTCGGTGCATTTCAAGTGCTTCGACAATTCGTCGAAAAAGGTTGTTTTAAAAGACGAGACAATCACCGAATGTTTACTGGTGTCCTCTTATGTTCCAACACTAAAACACGAAGTTGAATAGCGGCTAATAAGTCGGAAACGGTTCCTTGTTTTCCTGAAGCAGCTGAAAGAGTTATTTTTGGGTTAAAAACTGTCGTTCATGCTGTTGTTGAGAGGACGCCACTCAACATTCGGCGATTGTCTCGTCGAAGCACTTGAAATGCCCCTAAACCTCGGTTGTTTTCAGCTAGCCGTGACGTCAGCAATGAGCTCCAGCTCTCGTGACTGCACAGCTTGTCGTAATAATTGTGTATGATCGTAAATACTCTTATTGTAAGGCTTAATGTGTAAACACAAACTTTTTCTTTAAGAATTTGTCACCTTTTCTCATGTACTGATATACAGGTCAGGTTCGAGGTTGCACACAAAAACTAACTTCCAGTGTCTGTAGAGGAGGAACATAAAATTTAAACCAACGATAGTGGGAGATGCATTCAACACCAATAGAGACGCAAAGACATGCTTACATATCAGTCCTCAGTGTAAACAAATTAAGAAAGGGCTGACCCCGAGTAGAAAACGCCAACCTTCTCTTAGTCCTTTGCACACTATCTGTCAATTTGATAACTTCATTGCCCATCTGCTTCGTCTCTCCTTTTCCTTATCTCTCTCTCACTCCTCGGCAAACCCCCATCAAGCAACCAGTCTGCCACAAGTAAAGCCCATTGTATTGTAAAAAAAAAAAAAAAAAAAAAGGCCCTTCTTTTGGAGGGCAAAGCCTTGACGGGAGCTTTTGATCAAAAGGAAAACAAGAGGTTAAACTGCTTTGCTAATCCACTTTGATAGATGGGCTGCTTTCATGCACGTTTCGTATCTTTTTACTGAGTTAAGTTTTATTTACTAAAGCACGTTTGTGCCGCAGACAATAGGTGAATCATGTTACTCTTTCCTTCCCTTGGAAGGTAAGGAGAGATATATGAGGGAGGGAAGTAAAGCATTCACTGTCAAGCTAAAGTGAAGCCATGCAGAGAGTTAGACAGGATGTATTTACAGGTGAATGAATACTTGACACTGAGAAATGCAGAGGTGAGGATGAGGATGAGGTAATTGCATACTTACATTACTGATAAGGCTTTTATTACTGGGAACTGTTTAGAAAGCATGCCTCAAATACCTCTTTCGATCAGTTTGTGCATTTGTTTTTCTTTTTCCCCACGGGACACGGAAGAAAACAGGTACAATTTTGCATCACCATAACGACTGCAAGCACTCATGCTTGAAATCAGACAAGTAGAATCTTGCAATTTTACCAAGAAACAGTTTAACCTTTACTTGAGAACAGATTTGCCAGATTTCTACGTAAGCATTGAAACCAGCAGCTCTCTGGTCAAAGTTGCAACTGCTTAACTTCAGATGACCCCGTCACTTCACCGCTGACCTCATCGGAAGCTGTCCGCTACATTGGAAGTTTTTGTAAGATAAGCTTTCACTACACTAACACCACTTCTTTGGAGTGAAAGGACAGAACTGGCAGCCTCTTTGTCTCTATTAGCCCCCAAACCGGATCGCACACAGCCACCTAATCAGAGCAAACCATCTCAGCCTCTTTTTGCACACACACGCGCACACACACACACGCACACACACACGCACACACACACACACACACACATGGGGCCTTTCCTTTTTCGGAGTCAGTTTTTCTAGCACCATCCGCAGAATCCCCCAGCGCCTGCTTTTCTCTGAGGCTTTGTGAAGTGCTGATGGTCAGCATGCGCCAGGCCGTGCCTCCCCCCACCCCGACCATCACATCCGCACCTCCACCACAACCCCACGGGGGCTATTGTCCTTCATGTTGTTTACCACTGGGATAACGCTGAAATGGCAGAGGTGTTCTAGGGCACAAGGTGACACCTCCGGCAGTAAAAGATGTGGCCACAGTTGAACTGCGTGTGCAGGCAAAGGACACTGTCATCTGCATAAGTAAATGCATAATTCCTTATTTAAATACAGTTAAACTGTGATATGGATATTGTGTTGGCTTTCTTTAAACTACTCTGTTTACACTGGACCAATTCAGCAACACGCTAAGTTTTCCTTCAGTTCCAATATGATTGAGATACTGATACTGATTCTGTTTAGGTTTTTGCTTTCATAATTTTTATTATGCACATAAAATATACATTTTCTATTTTTTACAATTGTGCACTGCTAACCCTGTATAAATGTGAAATGATAACTATTATTGTTATCTGGCCTGGTTCAGGTTTTGCACTCTGCACAACATGAACAAATACATATAAAGAGTGTGAAGGCCATAGAACTTTCTTTTTTTTAATGTGGAAAAGAACAAAAATAAATAAATTGAGGAATAAACAACAATTCCTTTAATATTTAAGCTGCCATCATAATTTTAAAAATCAAAAATTAAGAACAGTAAAAAAAACAAACAAACAAACATTTAAACAGATCACTATAAAACAGCCCAACAACTTGACAAAATATTAAAATCTAGGAAGGTCTAAATCTATGCGCACAGTATTAAGTTGCTGCTTATGCAAACGGAACATTACCAACAGCTGTGGCTTCACATTAAAAGCATTTACCTGCTGAAATGCAAGATAACTTTTATTTTGAAAAAGGCTAATCACAGGAAATGGAATATTCTCAATAGCTTCATCTGCTGTCGTTCATCAGCATTTGTTATGTCTGGAAGTAGTTCCATAACGTCTGTGACAGTGATGGAAAAAAGGACTGTTAAGCTGTGCACACACCAAAAGCAAATTTAATTTTTGGCGTGCTGAAATTACATACAAGTCAATGGCATGATGTGAAATTGTGTTGGGCACCATATTGGACCCGTAGCATGATGGGATCACTGCAAATCGACGCGGGAGGCAATTTTTGCATCCATCTTTGTGCATGTTCAAAATATTCAACCTTAGCAATTTGATCACGCAATGATAGTTGCGCAATCAAGGAGCTAGGGGACTCCCTTCCCTTCATTCAGGTTTTTAAGTTCTATATTAGCATTGGAAATATTGTAAAGTAGGTGCTTTTTGCGTTACATTTTAAAAACTAATGCTCCGCCATCGTCCTTCTTGTCGACTCCTCTTACCCTCATCATATTTTAAGTGAAATGTCGCTGTCTTTAGCAACTCGCCACTGATCCAAAGTGCGCCACGCACATAGAAAGATCAGCTCTATGGATACGATCCATTGTCTATTGCTCAAGGACACAAGTGACAGGATACATTGCTGCTACAGAAGCTTTTTGTTGGCATTATCAATCACCATAAGCATTGCATTTAATCAGTCACATTTTTCATCTTTAAGGCAAAGTATCATTACATGTAGGCTACATGGCACGCTTGTTGCAGAGACAGATAGCAGCTGGTGTGAGCTCCCTTTGTTCTAACTTAAGCTAACACCACTTTGCACAGTTCAAGCACATTATGCATATTGTGACTTATGTGACAGCTGTCTAAAGCATTGATTTAGAACACACAGAAGAGATGAAAAGGTTGAGCTTTTCTCACTTCTTCTGATACTCTTACTCCTACTATTTAACAGACATTTAAGGCTGTAGAGAATGAGCACACTTGTGAAAGAGGAGAAGCTGTCAAAGTAAAACAATCTGCTGACCCCTCCCCTCAGCAACCACTGTAAAACTGAACCCCGCCGCAGTCAATTCCCACAGTCTTAAACGCCTGACATGAATAGCCTGACCATTACCGAAAGAAAAAAAGGGGAGTATCTTATTGACATTTCCTCTTACCCCATCTTCTCTTTCCTATTTAGGGAATGTGAGCTGCCCTGTCTTTCCATGAACTGAATCTTTACAGCTTTGCTCCAGGCACATTCAGGCAACAGAGTGAAAAGATGAAGGGTGGCACACCCTCTGCCTGATAACACAAACTGCCATGTTTATCTCCTGAAAACATGCTTAAACAGAATGATGAAAAAAAAAATATAAAGCATACAGTAAAGCACAAAACAAAAAGCAAGGATTATGTATGTAAATCGTGGTTATGTTTAACTAAGAGAGCTGGATTTAACTGGAAAGGACCTAAAAAATGATATTGGCTCAACAACAAAGCACTGGAATTATCCATGTGGAACTCATCAAGAGTCATTACTGATAGCCGCCATTAAAATTCACTTCATCTGACATCCAATTACAGCGCTGTGATATTTGGACAATTGCACACATTTTGCCAGGCGTATGGACCGGTTTGCTGGCTGCCTGAGGCTTAGATGAGCGTTGGGTGTGTGCCCATGTGCACATGACTTTGTATGCATGTGTGTGTGTGTGTGTGTGTGTGTGTGTGAGTGAGTGAGTGAGTGAATGTCTCGCCTGTCTGAGGTCATCTCATCAAAAGCTGTGGGCGCAGCCAGAGCAAAGGGCCATGCTGGCTCTGTGTGTGTATGTGTGTGTGTGTGCCTGCATTCATATGACATACGTAAAATATGCTATATATATATATATATATAAATATATATAATGAGCTTTAAAAACTTACCGTACAATTCCTTGAATAAAATTCTTAATCAATTAAATCTTACATATTTCTATTTCTGTCTATCCTGTTTTCCTGCCTTTCTTTTTTCTCACAAATGTTTACTCTAATCAGGATGATCCCTCTTTTGCTATTTGCCCTTTCTAACCTCACTTTCAAATAAATGTCAATAAAATTGCTTTCTTTCAGTTTGCTGCTGTCACCATCCTCTGCCATCCTCGTCTCCAGCTCCTTGTCCTTCTCCAAACTCGCGTGACTCTGCTCACCTCCCATTCACCTGTCTGACACGCCCATTCGTGCACCTGTCTCTACTAACAATCAGCCCTGCGGTCCTTTGAGCTCTCCAGAGCTGCGCTTTATTCACTCATCAAACTTGGACAATATCATACTTATTAGTGCCCTTCCTTTGTTCTATATCACATTATCTGCTTTAGTTCCTGCTACCTGTGTTTTGGAATCCTCGAGTCTGAAGCTGCCTGCTTTCTCACCGGCCTCCTTGTCAGCTTTTTAAATTAAAAGCAACCTCACTGCATCAGCCTGCTTCTGTGTACCTGCATTTGGGTCCAACAATCCAGAATGGAACAGCTGCTCTCACCGCTGTCAGAATCCAGTCTGTCCAGCAGGTTTGTTTTATCAAGTTGAATAGAGACCAACTGCTATAATAAAACATCAGACTATTTAAAACGACAGCCAACTTAACTGATGGGCGAAGCAACGCAAATCACACAGCTTTGTTCTTTCAAATATCAAATATATGCGAACTGAGTGTGGAAAAAGTGTTTGAAAGGAAGCACACACACGTGAGATAAATGGACCCATGATCAATAGTTTCTAATACAGTGTGACACTGTTACAGTGGCCACATAAATCCAGCTGGGCTTGTAAACGAGCCAGGTCTCATTGGTATTCCTGGGTGCTGTCGCTAGGTAAAAGGTATCGATGAGCACACAGACGCACGTGGCATTGGTACGTGACCCCGTGCTTTACCATCATATGGTAATGGGTGAATCTATATAGATTTGAATGATAGTGTGTTTGCGTTAGTGTGTCTTTCAGGGCAAGACTGTTGTTCCTTTCTATGGCTGTCATTCATACATGTTTTTTTTACAAGGCCTGATCAATCTCTGATTCAAAAGATGCTTGACGCTCTTATGTTACTACTCTTACAGCTGGCTGTAGGGCAGGAAATGCACACAGTAATATTACAGCAGTCTGACCAGTAGTTGTTGGTAGGGCTTAAAGGTAAAACAGATGTTGAGACTAATCAAAAACACTGTGTTCAAAATCTCGCATTCACTCACTATTCCCTATAAAATGTTTATTATATAGTGAACTATATGGGAAATGACCAAAGGAGATTTCCGACACTTCACTGAAATTTTCTAAACACTCAACAGCATCAAAATGTATGGAGGTCATTTTTTAGTATTAAAATCCCAAATAAATGGCTAAAATTCCAATAGTGTGGAAGTTTGGTTTTGTCAGCTATGGTTGTGTGTCCTGATCACAAGCTAAAAAAAGCCCACGATCAATTTAGTTTACAAACTCACAAGCTAGTTACCTCGTGGCTAACGGCCAAATTAGCTTTCTGTAGCTAAAACTGTTAGAATATAATTCCTATGAATGTTTTGCTACTTTTGGTAATGCTTTTGCCACCAGGCACAGACTGAGACAAAGGTAAACTCAGTTCTCAGTTGTCCAATAAGACGTTTTTGGTTATTCCGCCAACCAACTTCGATCAGCTAACATGCTAGCTAACATGAGCAAACCCTAATGGCTTTCGGGCTACTTCTTCTTCTACATTGGAAAAACAAACCACGTTGAATTGTGTTATACAGAGGTAAAATGTAGGGTACATCGAATGAACACTAAATTTGCTGTGCATTGTGGGTATTTTATAGTGCACTATATAGTGAACGAAGATAACCACAGAGAATTTGAACACTATTACAAAATGGTGAACACATTATATTGCGCACTTTTTCTGTGGTAGTGAACAGTTTCAAACACAGCTACTGTCAGGACAGGAGAAGCAAACAGAAGGACAGAGGAGAGGCAGTGAAGGGGGTAAAGACTGAGGTAGACCAGGCTGTGAAAAAGAAGAGGGCATGATGGGTAGGAGGTGAAAGAGGGGGAGGGGACTGATTGACGGCGTTGTAACAGTGCAACAAGCTGGCATGCCCCTTTTTTTCCCTCCTCCATCCATCTGTTCATTAGGATTAGTCATAAAGCGAGAGAGACGGATGAAGGAGACAAGAGGAAGCTGTCGGAAAGATCAAATCCATCGTCACAACCTGCAATAACTAAAATCAAACCACTTTGTCATAAACTGCTGTGATAATGACTCACTTTAAAAATTACGGCTCAGTGCAATATAGTGGAGTGCTCTCATGAGGCTATTCAGGTAATCATGATTGTGATGGGAGTTGGAGACATTGTAGTATTGTGTTATGTAATTCTGTGCTGCAGCGCCTGCTCGTCTGCTCTACTTACTGAGACGCTACTCCCTATTTACAAATATGTTTTATGGGTTTTCCACATGGCAGATGTGTATGATGTGTACGACCTGTCTGTTATCTGTGTTCATTCATGGAGTCCTGTGGAGTTTCCTTGTTAGCAAACACAAGCTATGTTTACATTTAGTGTCAAGTGTATTTTCTTACCTACTAAACTTTTGCAAAATTTGCAAAAAAAAAATCTTTTACAGGATATATTGGATATATTTATATGTAGACAAATTATTTATTTTAAAAAAATAAAGCATCCACAGAGTTTTTAGAAAGGTGCAGAATAAAGGTGCCTTTCCCCCCAAAAAAATTGTGAATATTTTTTTTTCATTATTTTGTTGGGTATAGAATGGTTTTTTGTTTACCTGGCTAAGATGGCCAAAGGCTTGTGAGCAAATAGTATAACGACGTTGGTACTACGTGATTCTCCATGGTGGTGGTTTGAAGTTGTTTATAGGACCTTTAAGTATTTTAAATCAAGCATTGTTTACATCCCACCCCCCATAGCTTGCAGTCCTCAGCATCCCCGCCTTTGCAGGCACATTGCAGCATATTTCGGCATTGCAACCTCACTGATAATCAGTGTAATGGTGTGACACCATTGGTAGGATGGTCATATCACCAGTGTACATTAATAAAAAAAACAAAACAAAGACTCATCTGTAGAAAAAACAGCTCCATGGAACTGCTTGAGTTTATAATACTCCACCAAGAACCTTTAATGTAAAAGGTATTACATTTAAGATATAAATGCTGCTGCCCACTATGTTCATGTAGTTACCGATTGTTCGTTTTAAAATAGTATCTATCTCTTCCACTAACATTACCGAGAATTTAATATGTTTGGACTACAGGAAAATGACTGTACTTTTCCAGAAACAGGTAAGAAACATGAAATAAACTTACAAATTTCTCTGCTTTGTTCATTTCAGAATGTTCAGTAGCATTCGTGCCCGCTTCCATGTGCGTCTGTGTTTGTTGTGTCTGTGCATGTGAGTGCATTCGGCCGCAGGTGCACAGGAGGTGATGCCAGGACATGTGGCTCCTATTTTTCCAGTCGCATTCAGAGTCCAAACACACACTGGGTATTCACATTGTCTTTTCACCTTTCTGGGTGTGGACACTTTCCTTTTTTTTTAATGTGGGTGAGAGGCTTTTGCATGTTTACATTTCATTGTGTCCCAAAAATGCATCGCGTGCAGCAGCATGTTGGCGGAATCCTTAAAGCTTTCCACTGACAGAACTTTCTTTTACGCCATAAGCTCAAACTGACACCTTTAAATATCATGCTCCAGCTTTTACAATAATGCCTTCACAGCTACTTAATATTCTCTCACTTCCATTTTTGCCACCTCCTCCAGTGCATCAAGCTGCTGTACTTTTCAAGGTTAACGCGTGGTGAGTGAACAAATTACTGCATATAAACTAAAAGGGTACGGACGAAACTGCAGAGGGTATTAATCAGTCAGTACGACACACCGCAGGATTCACACTTCTCATTCATCTAAGTCTATATGCCTGAAACATTGCATGCACAAAATGCACAAAGCCTGATCAGCAAAAACTAGAACAGCAGGTGGTTGTGCTGCTGAAGGCTCGAGCTGACTGACGCACCCTGTGACATCAGTGTGTACACAGGAGCGAAGATGAAGCAGCTGCAATGGCATTTTGAGTGAGCGAAAGTAGGTTACAAAGACAGTAATTGTTGTCTAAGTGGTCACGTGTTAGCTTTACTATAGTATCCATTATTTGGTTGTAACAGTGGGCAGACAAAAAATGTATCTATTCAAGTGCATGATTTGACTCACCTTTGAGGGTTTACTGTCAGCCACTGCCTGTGTTCAGGAAACGATTCAAACCTGCAACAAGAAGAAGGACATTAGCCAAAAACGGCACTGCGTTTCAGTTCAAATTAACATTTGTCTAACCAGTAAACCTGTGCACACTCATGAAACTAGTGCTATACAGCTGCTACTATTACATCTCCTGTGATATATCGTAGGGACAGACTGATATGGGATTTTTCGGGTTCGGTGCCAATACCGATATTAAGGAGTGAGAAAATTCCGACATGCGATATATTGGCCGATAGTCTAGATATAATATTTTAAATGTGGTTATCAAATACATTAGACAAATACATGTGATGAAGGCAGGAGATCTAAAAAACTATACGAAACACCAGCGCACTAAACAATAAACACTCACTCATTACCAATCAAATAATGGACCGCCCTCTACTGGACAAACTACGTGATTGCACCATTTTATCTCACAAGTCCAAGCATTTAGTCCAGCCTTAAAGAAGTATATGCTGAAGAACATATATGCCAATACCGATATGTCTCTAAAAGGCCAGTATCGGTTGATAATATCAACTAATCGCTACATCAGTCAGGCTCTAATATATTGTATTGTTACGACTCTTTTAGCAAAGAAATGCTGGTCAAAGTAAGTTTCATTGGTGCAAACTAGGCCTGGCTGCAATAGCTGAAAAACTTATTACAATAGTGAAGTTTCCTATCAGTCAATATTGATAATTATTGATCATGTAGGATGTGACTGACAACTTGTGTATTGTAAGGGGTGGGAGCAGCTAAAGTGATAAAATGAGTAAATATCACAATATTTTAGACCAAGCACCTTTATACTGAGACTTTTGGTGATTTCACAAAATAGCAACCCAAAGACATTATTTGATAAACAATCATCACTAATGTGGTTAGGTGGGTCAAGGTAAATAAAAGAACAACAAGAACACTCTGTGAGTTCAGAAAATCACGTCACTTTACTGTAATGAAGCCTTTTCAACTAGGAAAATACAACACTTATGCCATATCTTGATATAACAATATCAAAATCTGTCACAATATCTTGTCTCATATCACGATACGACATAATATTGATATATTGGCCAGCCCTGGTGCAAACTTCAACATCAGGTAGGGATGAAAAAGCAATCACATGGTGAAAATAAGTGTTGCCACAAATGAGCACTATTTAAAGCTTAATGGAAAAGTCCCTCATGGACAAAAATACTAAAATTTATAAACGGTGGATCCTCGCCTGCGCTTTTAATGAATCCATCCAAATGGAGTCACTAAAATATAATAAAGACAAGAAGAATATTTGGTTCTCAAAGCTAACAGACTTGAATTCATTCATCATACAGGTCAGTGTCACACATGCAGCGTGCCATGAATACACAGCCACACCCTCCCAGCTCTCCAGGGAACACCCGGTTAATGACTGTGTCTTGCTGAACACGAGACCCTCTATCAATAACCAAAATGTCTCCAGTCGTTTTTATTACTTTACCTCCAGCAGCGCACAGACACAAATGACAGGTTACCCCCACCTTCTGCAAACAGGCTTCCCCGCGTGACCACGAATGCATTATCATAATTTCCACGGAGACTCTCCATTCATCTCACATTAGCAAAACAAATGTGACAGACAAAGAAGTGCCGGCCCGTTTAAACGTGAAGCCATTAAAACTGTAACTAGCTCAAAAGAGAAAGACGGTGGATTATGTGAGTGTCCATTAATAAGCCCAGGTCGAGCTGTTTGAACTCATCGCATGATGATGTAAAGAGATGAGGCGGGGGTCTTTGAATACCGCGCGATGACATGGGTGAGTAGCTGCTGTCACACACAGAGAAAGAGAGAGAGAACCTAAAGGAGCACCGGTGACCCAACCCAACTCCAAGCTGTGAAAAGAGAAAAAAACAAAAAAACAAAGGACCATAACTTGTTAATGTCCAACATCAGCACATTGGAGTTAAACTTGCAGTTAAACTGAACGAATTTCACAACCTGCATTGATCTTATCTCGGCTGAACTGAAACAAACTGAACTGAGACCAGAGGGAGCAGACACAGATGAGGGGAGAGAGAGGGGAAGATGCTAATGAAGAGAGACAGGAACGCACTGAGACATCAGAAAGCCCCGGCAGGAGAGGCAGAGCGAGGACGACGCGAGGAAGAGTGTGAAGGGAGAGAGAAAGAGAGTGCGCATGAAGAAATGAAGGATGAGCGGGAATCAGAAACATGCATTATTAACAGGCAAATCTAAAAGCGCTTCATCATCAGAGCATAAGGGGGCGTAGAGAGAGAAAGACGCAGAAGAAGAGAAAAGCAAGCAGACCTGACTCAAAACTCCAGCACATGGAGACAAAAAGGCAGAGATAGATCCTGGACATTATGTGACAACAAAGCAAGAGTTTGACAGTTTCGGAAATATACTTACTGGCTTTCTTGCCACGAGTGAGTGGAGCTAACGAGAATGATAACATAATCTACAAGCTACAGCCAGCAGCTGCTTGTCCTTTTAGGCAAGTTTTGCCACTCAGCAGCCCTCTTTACAACGCCCCAGGCAATCAAGGCTGGCTAACAACACCAGGCCTCTGACTGAATGAATGGGGAGAGAGCACAAGATTTAATTTCAGTGGTCAATGGGACATAAAAATAGAATCAGTCTAATCTGATATCTACTAAAAGGTGAAGCAGGTGGAATCATGATGCTATGCTAACTGGCAACTGGTAGCTTCACCAAAGATACTCAATATATAACAAGATACCCCACTATACACCGCGCCAGTGGTGTGACTTGGCATACACTTCCCTGCTGCTGAAGGCTCATTTATGTTTTGTCACTTGACACATTTGATACACGTAAGGGTCTACTGACAGGAATGAAAGGGCAGTGCGACACTACCAATTTATGTTTCGGCAAAAGGTTTCAGTTGTCTCCATGGTGATCATATTTGACACAAACACTTGAATTTTAACCATTAGGTTTAGTTAAACTATCTCCATGGCGACGTTAACCCTATCCACTCTCATTACGCCACAAAATATGGCGATATCTGCGACCCAACACTCCAGGTCTGCGACATGAAATGACAGCGTCGAGCAACGCATTTTTTTTGCTGAAATTACGTCATTTTGTCAAGCAACACCTAAAAAATGTGTCGCATGACGAAGCATAAATTGGCCTTAAGTGGGCGGAGTCTCTCTCCCACAGAGTCAGTGTTACTAAAGTTGTGAATGGATAAAAGCAGATGGATTTGCGTCATACTTGTTTGATTTAAGTTTTAACTTTTAATTCATGGTTTCACCTATAAGATCATTTAAATTTCTGTTTATGTCTGTTGCAAAGTGAGCACCACTTCCTAGATCTCGCGAAAGTGCGTCGCTAAGACAGAGACAGGTCTCAAACAAAGTTAGTTTTCTCCTGATATGTGCGTCTGATAAATGTCAAAACGTCCAGGAGACATGTATCTTGTGAAAAACAGGTCCAATATGTATCTTGGCGACAACAGGGCGAAATAATAGGACATAATCTGAGATCACGTTCATTTCTCCCATAAAAAAACTGTTTCCTGTCTCCTAAAGGGGTGGGGACGTGCCGAAACCCGTGTGACACTGACACAAGAAATGATCGTTCAATGGGCCGTCTCAGTTCTTAAACCGTGTCTGGCTTCATATTTGACACAGACATGAGAGCTTGATCAGTCTTTTTATTATCAACTTGGAAAAGAAGCAGATAAGCTCAAATATTGGCCACATAAAACTCTTCCTTTGAGAAACTCCATAAAAAAATAAAAAATCTTTCATATACTCTCTAAGCTCACCTCAGTTCTACCACTGACATCACGTAACCTCATTTTGATCTACCTTTTTCTTAATCTATTTGATCAAAAACTGGTCGTTTCTCTCTACATATTATGATTTATGGTTAAAATTCTGGATATTTTGTTTAAAGAAGTTTGTACAAAGGGACTTGTGTTAGAATACAAATGCTGTTTATAAGACAGGAGAGAGTGTATTCCTATTTAAAGTATATCACAGAAAATTGCATAATGTTTTAAATCTGTTTGATTAGCCTTCAGAAAGATTCATGAGGCAAAAAGTAGTTTAGTAAGGAACTAAAATATCTTTATGACAACAGTCAGTGTGAATGCGAAACATAAGCTCTGTGAATTTTTAAACGCTCCTTGAAGATAGAGGCAAATGTTGCTATAAATGTCCAACTACAGTCTGGTCACTATGGCTGATTGCTGTATGTCTGTGAGTGGTGCAATAGCACTCTGATTTACGATCTACTGTTTCAATTAGCTGCACGAGTTTATGGATCCAATGGGAACCAGTACACTGCATGCACGTGTGTGGTGTGTGTGTGGGGGGGGGGGGGGTGG
>JAQLOL010000015.1:9221267-9237376 GCA_029783665.1 Naso thynnoides | reverse complement strand
GACAGCGATGCACACACTAACCTTGACGGCGACACCTCGTGTCTCGGGGAACTCCAGGAGGTGAAAGCTGAGCTCTTCCACCCGACTGGTGAGGAGCTTGACATCAGTGACTCTCTGCAGGCCTTTCACAAGGGCTCTGGTCCGGTTGTCAACACTCACTCTGGCTATTATCTGCATGACAAGTACAAATTATGAACAAAACATTAGAACTAACTTTAAAACCACGAACAGGTTAAAAAATAGAAAAATGTCTACGAAAATGACAATATTGATGCATTTAATGTTCACTTGAGTTTGACCTTCTCTCTCTGCGTCAACAGCTGTTGCTTCACTTTCTCCTCCTCACTCTCTGTCCTCTCTCCTGCTTTATCCACAGTGGGTTCTTCCACAGCGACGGCTGAAGACTTGTCTTTTTCAGCTGCGATGCTTTTGGAATCGCTTCTGAATTTGGGGACGAGGGGCGCGATGTAGCTCCCGACGAACGCCTGGACGCTGGGCCGAGGGTAGGAGAGGTAGTGGGTGAAGCCTTTTTTAGCGGTGGCGGGCTAAGGGGCAGGCGCAGGGATGGACTGAGCTGCTTTATCAGAAGCAGGGATGTCAGAGGAGGGCGTCCCCTTCGGAGAACCAAGCTTTTCTGATGGAGATGGAGGGGGAGGACAGGTAGTGGGTGCTTCGATATTTTTCGCCTCCGCCGCTGGAGATAAAACAGGAATGTGGTCCCGGGTTGTAAGAGGAATTTTGCTGGGAATGGACTCGGAGACGAGATCGTCCCCTTCTCTGGGCCGCTGCTGAGTGCTGTCGCCTTCATCCACATGAGAGCTGGTGCCAAAGTGACTATTGATATGCTGAGCCAGAGTTTTGTAAGTCTCGTCCATGTTGGTGGACAGGGCTGCGGGATGAAACAGCTGCATTGTTTGTTTTGCCACAGTCGAGGAGGAGCTCGGCGCAGAAACATTTGCTGCTGACGCTAAACTGGATGCAGACTTCTTTGTAGCAACAAAGGGCTTTTCTGCAGCTTGCTCGCATTGTTTTTCCAACTCCTCCTCTGCTGTGTGCCTCTCGCCTTCTTCGTCTTCCTCTTTCATGGTGGTTTCAGGTGGTGACGCAGCAGCAGTGCTGTTTGAGGCCAAAATCTCCGCTTTGATCAGAGCTTTTTCCGCATGGGTGCTGTCGACTGTGGCACTGCCAGGTTTGAAGCGGGAGAACTTGGAGATGAGGTCAGTGCTGCCTACCGCCTTGGTGACACTGTCGAGTGTGGTCCTGATTCGCGACATGCGTTTGCTTGCTCACTTGGAACAGCAGTGGAGAACTTCAAGTTAATCAGGCAAAGGGATGATGCTTAAAGTCTGTGTAATGACGCAGCATCCTGGCAGACTACCTGCCATCAGCTATGAAGTGGTTGTAGCAGAAAATCCATTTGGAAAAGTCTTTCTTGTTCCAATGTTTCCTGAAAAAAGTGAGACAAAAATTATTTCAACAGATATCAAAATAATAACTAAAAAAAGCATCATCACTTGGGAAAACATATTATCAAAAACAGTCAATTATTAACACAGGATCCCCAACTCCAGGCTTTGCCAGTGAAGTGAAATTGTATAAAGACTTCCTGTCTCCTAATTGGGCCAAGTCACAACTCCCATGCAGACTGTTAGGGAACCGCCCCCCTCCGCCTCCTCTGGAAGTGTCACAACCTCATGTGAATGGATTAAAGCAGATGAATTTTGCATCGCGATATATTTGTTTCGTGTAAGTTTTCACTTTTAATTCACGGTTTCACCGATAAGACCACTTAAATGTCCTTTTCTGTCTGTTGCAAAGCAAAACAGGAAGCACTGGTTCCCACATCTCGCGAGAATGTGTTGCTGAGACAGAGGCAGGTCTCGAACAAAGTTCGATTTCTCCTGATTTGTGTTTCTAAAAAGAAAACGCCATTTTTGGATCAGAATGTTCAGAAGATATGTGTCTTGAGAAAAATGGCTCCAGTGTGTATCTGAGTGACGAAGGGGCAAAAGAATTGGTCATAATCTGTGAACTTGTTCATTTCTCTCATAAGAATGAACGGACTCAAGACTGCTCCTAGTCCTCTAAAGGGGCGGGGCCATGGTGACACACTGTGTGACACTGATACAGGAAATGAAACGTTCACTGAGAGACTTTACTTTCTACTATTAACTGTCTCTGATATACTGCAAACAGAAAGTAGGCCAACAGAGGGCTCTATTTGACACCCTTCCCATCCTGGTAACCATGGAAACAGCTGCAGCAACGACAACAGAAACAGACAAACAGCTTCTCTTAAACTCTCCAGTCACCACAAGCCTCGGATGTTTTTTTTACTGTTACAAAGGCAAGATGGAGGAGAGCAGACGTTCAATGAATCTGAATTTTACAACACAGTCCGCTCGACTTGAGAAAGCTCTGCTGGACAGACACCGCCACACTGTCACGAAGGAGCGGGTGGATAACTTCCGTGACAACGAGATGAGAAATCCTACCTGGGTTGCTGGGAAAGACTTTACAGTCGAAGCTGGGAAAAAGCAGATTGGGGAATATATTCAAACCTGGGAGCTGCAGCCCTGCTGGCTTTACAGCCTGGACTTCCTCTGTTCAAACGAGGCGGAACATCATACTTTCCACCACTACCGGGCCCGCTTTAGCACCCCGACCCCGAGGGAGCCGATTCAAGGGACAGCGAGCGTCTACTTCGTCGTGGACGTGTCTAAAGTCAAGCCCCAAACTCAGCCCGTGGAGGTGCGCTTCGTGGTGGAGTCCAACAGGCTGACGCACACACCCGGGAGGACCAGGTTCACGGAGAAGTGGCTGACGGACGTCATCGAGAGTAAGACTTTGCTCCGAGCAGCCGTGGACCTTTGAGCCAGATGCCATCAACTTGGCCGAACCGTCGAGAGGAATGAGACGTGTGGACGCCTCCTAACACGCCAGTCAAAGTTATTTAGCTTGCTAAATGTTAGCATTAAACTCCAAATGACGGCTCTGAATTTCGTGTCGCACTGATGAGTACAAACACACTCTGAAATAAAATAAAGCGGCGTTAGCTAGCTTAAATACGAGCACAAAACCTCCGATAGTTAACGCTAGCTAAGTAAGCTAATGTTAACTAGCTACATGTCAGTCTCAACGTTATCTGCGTCTGATTTGAGTGATTTATTGGACCTCCCAGTGGCAGTAAAGTTAACCGTTCGCTCATTTGAGCTAGGTTTAACGTTGAGGCAATTTCAGGATTATTTACGACAGCCAAGCTGTTTGTATCGACCTATTTTTAAGAAATTGACCCCCCAACAGCGTGATGTTTGAACGCTAGCTCGCCGAACAGCTAGCGTTAGCATTAGCATTAGCTGTCAAAATGTGCATACTGGAAAACCTTAACGTTACATAAGCCACCGCTAGCCCAGTGTAACGTTAAGCTAATGAGTGACGCTTGAATCATTTCGTCGAATTTTACGCAGTGTGAGAAAATACGTAATTTCTTCTTACCATAAGAAACACAGACCAAGAGATGACAGTTAGGTTGACACAGTATTTCATTCACTGGTGCTGGTAAATTAAACTACATGCAAGTGAACTGGGCTGGTTGGAAAAAATAAACAGGAAGAAGACAGGAGGTGACGTAAGACCTATTTCGCGAAGTCCCGCCCATTCTCTGCCTCTGATTGGCTCTGACGCTGACATGTTTTTAGCGCCTCCCATCTAACCAATCAAAGTGCCAGTCAGTACAGTAAGGCGGGTTTTCGCTGGTGGGAGAAATAAATTAAGCGTTTTCATTTGTAACAGTGCAATGTTTGATTTATACCACTAGATGTCGACAAAGCTCGTTTAGAATGAAGAGAACAACTATTTTAATTGCATAAAAACAGATATATAAATATGAACAGTCCACAACAGAGCGTTGACAAATGTAATGCAAAAATGTGAATGCATGAACGATAAAATTTGGTAATCCTGTTGTTTTTCCTATGTAAGTTCACTCTTTCATTACCACGCAAGCAGCAGTTACACTGTTAGTTCAGCACCATGGAGAGCAACGTGTTATCCAGCTGTCACAGTGAAATGAGCTTTGTGGTAAAAGCAGGGAATTACAACATTTTTAAAACATGTAGTATTGCATTAAATATGAATTTGCCCCCTTTGTCTCTCAGAAAATTTAAAAAATAAAAGCAAAAAGCCGACTCTGTCTGTCTAACTGAGATGTTCAGGCATTCAAGATCTCATGTCGTCTCATAGTCGTCCTTGGCCTGACGTAATCAATGACTAAACACAGTTAAAAGTTAAGACTCAGGCTTTAGACTGACTGACGTGGTTTGTGCGCTGCCCGAGATGGGTACGCTCATCAGCGACTGATTAAAACTGCCAGGATCATCATTGGTACCCGTCCCCAGAGCGTCAGTGATGTCGCTGAAGTGAGGTGTTTGCGCGGAACCCAAGGCGACTTTGTAAAACACCTACGTCGGCCACAGCTTGCTCACCCAGCTGCCGTCTTTGGAGCTATAATGGTGCGGTATCATCAGACTACAAAGGAGCCTCTTTCCTCAGGCTTCGACGCTCCTCAGCCCATCCTCCGCACAAACAATGACTACATTTTTATTGCGATGCTGATGCTTAACCCTTAGGTGCACAGGTGGGGTTTTACTGTATATCACTTCTTTTGAGAGGCGCAGTGGTGTCTTGACATAACTGTACATTCTCTGAACGGTCTGAACATTTATATAACAGTATCACAGTAGTTATGGTTGCTAATGGGCTGTGTGTAGGAGGGAGAATGATCATACTGAGGTCCGAGAAAGGTGGAAAGAAAAGAAATGAGCAAATGAGGCCAACAGCACAAACAAACTGCTGGTGAAATTGAGGCACATTATTCTATTTATTTATATGGCTGCGTCACACAGGAGGATCATGATGAAATAAACATATAGAAAGTCAGAGCGCTGTTCTGTCAAATGCACTGCCTCATGCAGAAAGCAGGGAGGGTATGATAGAAGCCGGGTGAGCAACGACACTAAATCATTATCTGTCTGTTTCAAGCCCACGCCGCCTTTTAATGTGCAATATGAGACCAGCAACGCTCTTGAGTGCGTGTATTGTCTTCTTTCTATGTCGTGGGTGACGTGGTGGCATCATTATAGTTTCTTCTTTTGTTGTCCCTGCTCCAACATGGTAATTAGCTGACTGTGAAATGCTCCCATCATTTACGGGCGACTGCTCCCTGCGCAATCAGTGACGGGTCTCTTTATTATATGTCACAGTGCCGCACAATTTGAAAGTGAAAAAAAAATGAAAAGCAAACACTTTGGCTGTAGTTTTCAGTGGATGTAGTGCTGCTGAATGGAACCGATGAAGTCAGCCTGTGTAAAGTTCTAACCTAAATCAGGCTCAGGAAAACCCTTAATGGATCAGCAGGATTAATAGAAGCAACAAGGTTGCATTATCAAAACAAGTGGATTAAATATAGAAAAAGAAAGAAAAAAAAGTCAGGACTTTCTTTTGCGATTTTGACCATTCTTGTCAACGTGTCTCTTAAAAGCCCTACAGTTATGAAAGTACAATACTAAAAACTTACATCCAGCTAGAAATGCTATGAGCAGCACAGTGGTTAAGTAGTCAGCACTGCTGCCTCGAGCAAGAAGGTTCTGGGTTCGAATCCACGTCCTGGGTGGAGCTTTCATGATCTCCCCGTGTTTGCGTGGGTTCCCTCCGGGTATCCGGCTTCCTCCCACAGTCCAAAGACACGCAGGTAGGGTTAACTGGTGACTCTGAACTGTCTGCAGGTGTGAATGTGAGCATGTCTACATAGGTGGGTTTCACAGCAGACATCTCCTGGACCAACACTGATGTCATCAGCGGTCGCTTTATTGTATTAAGTGTCACAGCAAGCTAGATCGATGAGTGAGCGTGCACAGTACCAGAGCTCTGAACAAGCTCCCCTAATAACCTGATGGGTTTCATCATGGACATTTTGAGTTGTCAGAGCAGGTGAAATAATATGATAACGAATGAATGAATGTTTGTGCGCTGCTTGACAGCCTTCAGCTCATATTTCAGCTGTCAGATTTGATTGAATAAACGTTTAAGAAGACTTTTAATCATCTTTCTTAGCCTTCTCACTTTTTCTTGTGCGTCTTCGTTTGTCTCCAGATAATTGGGTCTGATGTATTAATATTTGGTATTAACGGAGGATTTTGAACTGGAACACACAGAGTGAATGTCTTCGTACATTAAATGTGTGCTCCTTTTTAATGAAATGATATATCAAATCACTATTATTGTACTATTACAATTGTTATTCTTTCCCTGAATTTTCACTGTTGGGATAAAGGGCAGGTATGGAAGATTTTTCTTTCCCCCCTTTCGCTCAGGGGGATGTGGTTAAAAAAAAAAAGGGGGGGGGGGGGGGCACAGGGGTACAGTTTTTACTGTTGTGTACCTCCACGGAAAGAAATAAATAAATAAATAAATAAACAAAGGTCCATGTCAAAGTTTTGTTTTTGTACATTATCTTGATCAGTTGTCTCTTCCTGGACTTTGTCGGCAGATCTCACTGATCCATCATCTGTTATCATTTCTAAACTTAAGCTTTTTCACCTCGCCAGTCTGGTCTAAGACTTCTAACACAGCTCCTTTTGTCTTTTGTTTTTTTTTTAAAAATATATTTGAATTAAAGAGCTCGATAGAATTCTACATGCACTGGTTTCCACATCAGATGATTTTGAGATGTTTGTCTCCAACAGTAAGGCAGCTGTATTCAGTTGAGGACAATATTTTCAATGCCTTTCCTTTTTACTCCTATGGTTCTTTTATCTGCCTCTGCAGTCTAAATGTCAGAGCCTAATGGCAACTCCATAAGTGCCATTACTATCAAGCCTGCCCCCTGAGATCAGCAGAGTATTCTCCTGTGTTACCTTTTTTGGGAAAAAGATGCCTAAACTGGGTTATGAAAACAGGATCAGCTGTGATGAAGAGTTGCTGATCATTTACACAGACAGTTCAAGGAAAAGGTGGATCGGTGTGATTATATTACACGACGAAATAAAACATCTGGATACTTACGGCACATGAGCTCACGGTTTAACACAGAAACTAATGATAGACTCGGGCATCTTTTTACTGTTTTGGAGGTGTAGTTTTGCTTTTTTGTTTTCTTTCTTTTCTGTTTTTATTTTTCTTCTTTGGATCTTAAAAAGGATCAATATTATGCATCACTGATGAAGCTATTTTAAAAGCATTGGAGAACAGCTTGTGTAGGCTGATGATTAATTACAAACTAATAATAACAGACTGATGAAAGTTCAGGATGATGCACTTTTTGTGTTAAAAACGACACATTTTAGTTTAAGTTTTTTCCATTTGTGTCCTTTTGAACTTTGTGTGTGTGTGTGTGTGTGTGTGTGTGTGATTACATGGGGCTGACATTGACTATGTTCCCACTGAGCAGACTGACCCCCCTCACCCCTTCCAGTGAGTGACTTTCCCGTCTCACTGTCACCGCTGTCACTTGCCACTCGGGCACATAGGGGGAAATTGTGGATGTGTCTGTGCGTCAGCCCTTGCATTATTCCAACACGTGATATATAAACACAGCTTTGATATTAAAGGACTTACAGAAAGAAAAGAAAAAAACATCAGGAATTCGTGCCTAAATGGATCCCAGCAGCAACAGCTCCAAAAATACCCCAGAAGCGCATAACCACTTTGCGCACATCAGAGCTGGGATTTTGGGTTTGGTCTTTTTGCTCGCCACAGGTGGAAATCTCATCTTCTTCGGCGCACTTTGGAAGAGGCGCAAAAGAAACACGCGGACCCAGCTGTTCTTGCTGCACCTGTGTTTTGCGGATCTGGTGGTCGCTTTTTTCCAAGTCCTGCCGCAGGTTCTCATCGAAATTACGCACAGGTTCAGAGGCACAGACCTCCTGTGCCGCTCCGTAAAATACCTGCAGGTGGTTGGGATGTTTGCCTCCACGTACATGATCGTGGCCATGACCATAGACCGGTACCACGCGGTTTGCAAGCCGATGGTTTCCTTCCTGAAGGGTTCGTTTAGGAGGTATCTCTCCATAGGCGCGGCGTGGCTGATCTCCCTCGCCTTCAGTTCTCCTCAGCTCTTCATCTTCTCTCTCCGGGAGGTGGAGGAGAACCAGTTCGACTGTTGGGCGACTTTTATCGAACCGTGGGGGAGCCGGATCTACATCAGCTGGATCACCCTGTCAGTGTACGCGCTGCCTGCTGTCATCTTGCTCTACTGCCAAATAAAAATATGCGCAACAGTCTGCTTGAATATGCAGAGAAAGGCGCTGCAGGCTGGACGCGCGGGCTGGAAGGGGATGTCCAATGCGAAGCTGAAGTCTGTGAAAATGACACTTGTTATTATATTTACGTACATTTTGTGTTGGAGCCCATTCTTTGTTGTCCAGCTATGGTCTGCATGGAGCCCGAGCAGCGCGCCAACTAAAGGTTTGTCCATATATAATGTCCCTGATATACAGGCCCAAGTGTAAATGGCTTAAACTTTATAATAAATATATGTTAACTGACTAATTGTGTAGTTCAGATATGCCTGGAGCCAATATAATTCTGTTTGTTTACACATTTATTCATCTCTCACAGGTCCAGTGTTTGCCATCATCATGCTGCTGGCCAGCCTCAACAGCTGCACCAACCCCTGGATATATCTCTACTACAGCTAAAGAAAGAAAAAGGAAAAGAGAAAATGGCAGAGCAGCATGAACCAAAAATGCTACAGATATATCGTATGAATTTAATTGAATTCCACTCCAGATACAAACCAGGGGCTGATAAATTCCAGATGGGTCATGTGGCTGAGGAGCTCCAACACTCTTGTTTTTAGGTCTGTGTGGCTGATGTATATAAACGCTCTTCATGAGGGCTGAGATTAAAGCTTGTTTTAAAAGTGCAAGAGTGAGCTGAAATGTGTCGTATCATCTCTCTTATAGTAGAAAAATAACTGGAACAGTGTCCGCATTGCTTTACTGGAGTGTTAGATTGATTTTCTGTCGGCATTTGACAGTATTTCAAGGCGTTTAAGCGCTCTGACAAAGAAAATGTCTGTATATTTCTTATGATTCTTTGCAGCTGGGGAATAAGAAAAGATAAGGCAAAACATATTGAAATGTGCTGACATAAGTACTCTTCCTTTTTCTTATAGGCATGGGAATAAATGCACCAATAGCATCTTTTGTTCAGTGCTGGAGGAAATTAAGGGGAAAGCCTTTTCAAAATAAATGTCAATTATAAAAAGCAGACATTTCGTTTTTTTAAAAACACGTTTTGTACGTGTTTTTTTTTTTACATAATGTCAAGTTTACACACGTTCCCTTCATCTCCCTCTTCTGCTTGTATTACTCTGACTTTTTTGTATGATCACAAATAATGAAAATTGCTGACTGAGATGTTAAATTTAATAAATGTCGCTAGCCTCCTCACTGGGAACGTGGGTTTGTTTCTGTAGCATAGATGTAAAGCACCTGCTGGAATTTGTCAATGCACCAAAAACAGATAAACCAAGGAAATCGATGAGATTTAATGATTTTTTTTTGTTTGTTTTTTAAACTTGTTTTAAAATGGACTTATATCATAAGGCCTCAAACTCTATGACTCTCTGCTAACAAAGATGAGTATTATTGCTTCACTGTACTCTGAGATCGAGGCTTGCACTCATGTCGGTGGGAGTCGGTCCACGCCGAGAGATCTGACAGTCTGCTAATGCACCGTGATGCCATTTTCTGTTTTCTCTGAAGAGACGCGCAGATTCTTCACCGAGGAGGGAAACGTGCAGTCTCATCGCTTTCATCGTGTCACGCAGCACTCTGGGGTTATCCGAAATTGCACCTCGCAAACCTTTTCATGTTTGACCCTTTTATAAAGTAATCACAAAGCTAATGTGGCCTGCTGGTGGGGAAAGCTTAAGAATATTCAATTAAAGAGAATTGCATTTAATGTCACACAGCCTTCGCACTGCCTTTGTTCATGATGCACTCTCGATGTAATTCGGGAACATAATGTTGCGCGATTAAAAACACAACGGGCTCCCATTTTAATCGCAGGTGTGTTATAAAAAAAGACTGTTTGTCATGGTCCCAATCAGCCCTAATCTGCTGATTCTGTGACCAGGCCTGCATGGATGGTATGGTTGATTCTGCAAAGATGCTTCAAATAGAATTTGTATCTCACCTGGCCAAAATATAATACCAAGATGACTAATTCAACACCTGAGGGGGGAGAGATGGGAGATAAATGGCGCTGCTCCTTCATGTTCATGTCACTGGAGGGTGCAAAACAGTCACACGTGACACGGCGGACGCAAACACGGCCCCGAAGAGCACTTCCCCGGGAAAGCGCATCTCCGGGACACTTTATTCCACTTCAAAGAAAATTGACCGCTGATTTTTCTGGACAAGAACAACAATCGAGCATCAGGAGATTGCACTTGAATGACAGGCAATCAGGCCTAAAAAGAGCGCCTGTTCCCGTGGACGCGATCGCCGCCCCTGGGCGCTCACACGTCCAAAAAATTTGATTTGATGTGTGTGAGCACAGCAAGCCGTCGATTCTCAGGTCAAAAAAAAAACAAAAAAACACCAGAGGTTACGAGTAAACAGAAAAGATGTCAACGTGCTGACTTATGGTTCGCCATTTAGATTCCTTCTGAAAAAAAAGCATATAGCACACTTCCACCATGTGATTCTATAACAGACCAATAAACTGCGACAAAAACTGGCAAACACAGACCAGAAGATGAAATACACCGGACTGATGGAATTGCAAAAGAGCCATTAATTAATTAATTAGGATGTGGGAAAGATCACATCAGAGATTAAATCATGTGGACACCAAACCTTAGATCTTGGAAATGCATCAGTGATGCACAGCAGAGATGTGCAGCAAACAGCGCCACCATGTGGACACAAACAGACTTGGCGTACAATGCTGCAGAGGACAAGAGCAAAGAAAAAAATGAACCGCCAACTATTTTGATTCTTGATTAACCGTTTCAGTCGTTCTGTAAATTTCAAAAAAGTTAAAAAGAATTGCTGATTTAGCCTCTTAAATATGAGGATTTGCTGCCAATCTGTGTCAGTAATGAAAATAAATGAGGAATCTTTGCGTTTCGGGCTGTTGTTTGGACAAGTGAAGCAATGTGAAGACGTCACACTGGGCTCCTGGAAATTAAGGCGAGCATTTTTGGCACTTTTATGACATCTCATGGGATAAAGAATTACTTGTAAAAAGTTTGTCAGATTAATCGATCACGAAACCGGGCAAAGACTGGGTACTAATAGAAGTTTACAAGGCACAATTTGACAACATCTTAGTAAAAGTGACGATATGGCGACAATTAAAACACACGCACATCCACAATCTCATTTTCAAACAAATAGTTCAATAGTTTGTCATTCCAGCGGATTCAAAGCAACACAGAGGATATGTAATCTTCTAAAACTTTCTGCTTCTCCTTAAAAGCAGCGCCATCTCTCTTCAGGATGGCTATCTCAGTCTCCAAAGCGCAAATTTTGGCCACGGTGCTCTCCTCCCTGCGATCCAGTTCCAAGATCTTGGCGTGCAAATGTAAGATCTTACTCCAAAGCTGAGCTTTGTCCGTGTCCGGCCTGCTGTACGAGTGCTCGTAAACCGATAAGAGCTCCCCCTCGCTGGGCCTCCTCTCCTCCAAAAGGCAGCCTGCGCGCTCGTCTTCCACCATCTCCACAGGGACGAGGCTAAAAGTCTGGCCCAGCGCTGCTTGGAGGGCACCGGCTTCCACGTTTGTCTCTCCGTCTGAGAGCGCGCCCAGCGACTCGCAGCACAACACGGTCACGGTCGAGTCGGCCTGCTCTTCGGGACGGGGCTGGGTGCACGGAGGCAGAGCGAGGCAGGGCGTTGCTGACATGCCACTGTCGCCTCGCATCTCACAGGCAGCAGTCCGTGCCTCTGACAGGTTTGAATGACAGAGGATGCCGGCGTCCAGCACAAGAGGCGGCTCAAAGATCACCTCTGTATGTCCAGCAGCGGTGTTCGTTGGACTTGACTTGACATTTTTGCACGTTCTGCTTAGAATTAAAGGCCTCTTGCTGGCAGCAGGGTCAAATCCCGCGGGCTCAATGTCAGCGTCTAAAGCTCTGGATTTTGCCTTGGGGCTCCTTTTAATGGCCACCACCTTTTTCTCACCATCCTAAGATAAAAGAAAACGAACTGTCATTAAATGCAATCATGCAAAGGCAGTAAAGTACAAGTTAAATTAATATGATGGAACCGTGTCGGACAGGAAATCAAATATTCCCTGCACATACGTATAAATCAGATGGGTGCTGCTCAATCACAGGCAATGCAAAAGAACAAATAATAAGAAACGAACCAGATCTCATGACGATTTTGAAAATTCTTTGCATTTTCTTTCACTTGAAGAAAAGGTGAGTTTCTGACCCACGGCAAGTCTCCATTACATGTTGTAAGTAGGGCTGCCCTAACCGTAACTCAACTAGGGCTGTCCCGATCCGATATTGATTTCGGATATCAGTCCGATATCAGCCAAAAAAAGAATATCGGATTATATCGGACTGCATCTAAAATCTCCGATATAAACGCTCCGATAAAAGCAGTCCGTTTTGCTCCAGCGCTTCAATTCATTTGTTTTGTTAATAATACATGGGTCAGTTTTCCCAAACTACTGTTGCTGACTATTGTTCTCTGTTTGAGTGATATCATTTGATGCAGCCTTTTCTAACATTTCACACTACAAAATAAGTAATGGAAGTATGTATCATTCGTGGCATGCTGATATCGGACTGATATCGGTATCGGCCGATATTCAAGGCTGCAATATCGGTATTGTATCGTAAGTGAAAAAATAGTATCGGGACAGCCCTAAACTTTACATTACATGGCTGTCATCTGCATTTCCTCATCAGTCATTCTAGCAACGTTGAAATATACCATTACTACAATGTGTAAAAATAAAAACTGAATTGAAAAATAAAAATAGAAACTCTGTCTACAAGACGTTGTCAATTGAAGGCAATGTAGAAAAGCCAAATTAACAACACATCGCTGGGATTCATACCCGTGACCTCCGATTTTGTAGTCAAGCACATTAACCATTAAGACACCTAGCTGTGCCTAGAAAGACTGAATACATGTATCACCTTAACCCTAACCCTAACCACCGTCTCACAAGAAAATTTGATCTTCTGGGTTAACGTTGACTTAGAAGGGATTAAAAAGAGGGGGGAAAAAAAACTTTCTTTGTTCAATAGTGAGGTGGACCAAAAGCTGACCTAGTTGTTTTTATATTTGAAGATTGGACGTTGTGTGACCATCTGGTCACAACTATCACACAACAAAACAACTTGCCAATTAAATGTCATTTTATTCAACAAACAAGCTAAAACCAAATATCTCTCACCCCCAGGCCCCCTGCTGTTGTGTCGAATTCTGTTTCCCCCCCTTAGACCCACCTGATCACAACGGTAAACAGAATTTGGGTGGCATATTACCTGTGTATCCTTAACTTTAGCCTTCCACCAAAAAAAACTAATTTTAAAATAATTTTAGAAATCTGAAAGAATTTAAACAGAATTTCTAAAGTATGCAATTTTAAATTACCAAAAAAAAAAAAAAAAAAATGGAGACTCCCATTAACCCTGAAGGTGGCATATTACCTATATATCCTTAACTTTAGCCTTCCACCAAAAAAAAAAAAAAATTAATAATTTTAGAAATCTGAAGGAATTTAAACAGAATTTCTAAAGTATGTCCACCCCCCGCACCCAACCACCCACACACACACACTAGTCGACAAGTACAGTAACTTATTTCAGCCTTGTATCGCTTAAAAGAGTAATTTGTTGATGGTCCCTGGGTAAAAACAGAGAGGAGAGCCCACATCCAGTAATGTTACGTTACTGCCAACAGCAGCAGAAACTGTTTGATCGGGAGCGAATGTCTGTCGAATATCCAACCCCAAAAAAATCACTTCACCGCGGTGAAAATGGCTGCGTGTGCGCGTTTACGCGGAGGAGAGTCAGATGCGGCGGGGGAGTCGGAAAAAAGGGGAAAACGCACATTCACAGACACTATTAACAATCGGTCTTGGCACACCACAGACCTAAGCCTCTTACTTGACATCGCTCCGAGTAGCTGTTGGCGTCGAGTCCCGCGGTGTTTCTCAGACGGTGACCGGGGTCGTTGAATCGCTTCGTCCGCGTCTTCAAGGTCGAGCTGGTCCCCGTAGGCAGCGGAGAAAACACACAAAAATAACATGAAAACCTGAAACGTAAACAGAGCGGTGCATAGACGGTACCCTCCTTATTTTTGAAGAGAACTGGCCATTCTTCCTTCTGTTCGTTGGTTAAGTCACATAAAGGCCTCGCCTCGGCTACGGCGGACCTGCTCCAGGATCCAAAGGGTTCAACGCAGACAGTTCGTAGCTCGACCAGCGAGCTGAAATAAAGTTCTCAAGAAAGATTCAAGTAGCAGTTCGACCAGATACGGAGTTCCCCCTTCTCATCAACACGTCGTGTGGGAAAAACGGAAAGACTTTCCTTCTTCTTCTGTTTATTTCCGGCAGACTAGGCACCGTTAGTGCATTGCTGCCTCCCGTTGGTGAAGATGGTTTACAGGTGCCTCCTACAACTAGGCCTACACATTTCGATACAGGGTGCATACTTTTTAGGCTACTTGTAGTATGTACTGCACCTGCCCCCACAAAGTACATATGTTACATGCAGTATGCATACAATCGGGACATAGGCCTACTAGTCTGTCATGGTAGTGCGCCTTGATCTTTAACTCTAATGCTCCTACAGCCTATCTGTCGCAGCCTTAGTGTGAAAGTTTGTACAAGCTGAGCGAGAATGCTTTCAGAGTCATTCTGAGTTAAAATTCTTTCAAATGTAACTTACCATTTGCACTCATTTATTCACTCAGCTTTTTGCAGCAATGGTAGGCCATGTCGATACTATTAATTGTACAGAGGAAAACTTACATGGTACTTACACTTTTAAAAATGAGTTGTCATCTGTCATCGCAGCGCTTATCAATCATCTGTCATCTGCCTCAGCTTTGTTTATATCTGAGTGACACAACGTGACGCATGTGACATATTTTCCACTGTGCAGAGGATTGTGGGTCAGAATGGCCAGAGAAGTATGCTGGTTTGCATACTACGCAATTCGTGTGGATGTAGTAGAACGTCCTGGTACTTCTGACATACTGCATTTTACATACTATGTACTGGGACATACTAAGTCTTTTTGTGGCATACTACACAGTACAATAGTATGGATATTGGAACGCAGGGACAGACCCATGGATTTCATAAAGCGTAGGAGCTGTCAGTGCTCCCTCTTTTTGATTCAGTCCATCACCCAGCAAAGTTCTGAGGCTGAATGCTTCAATTCCCAGTTTACCTCATCCCATGGATAACAGGCATGGATATCTCAGACAGTACATTATGACACATTATCACTTCCAGACTCGATTACTGCAACAGTCTCCTCTACAGTTCTTCATCCAAAGCACTCAAGAAACTACAATATATCCAAAATTCTGCTGCTTCTGTCCTCACACACTCCTGTTTCTGTGACCACATCACTCCCGTCCTCCTCCACCAGCATGCTCCCTCTCACACCCTCAGGTCTACTGACGCCGACCGCCCAACCCCACCAGGACCAACCACCTCACGTGGAAGGACAGGGCCTTCTCCATCGCTGGCTCCCACCCTGTGGAACTCACTCCCCAAAACCATTCGAGACTCCCCATCACTCTCCACCTTCAAAATTCACCTCTTCAAAACTGCCTACAACCAATGACAATCTTATTCATAATATCTTATTTTGTTATCTTTGTTTTTGTTTATTTTATTCTTGGTAAAGCGTCTTTGGGTATCCAGAAAAGCACTATATAAGTCAGATGTAGACTCAGCTCCACAGTATTTACCTTTGCCGTCTGTATTTCCCCACCAGTAATAAACTACTCACCAACCATTTGCAACCATTTAAACATTTTCAGACATTTTTTTTAATCAATGTAATTTTAGACATTGTATTAAATAAATTCTAACAAGGAATAAAAAAAACAAGGACAAA
>JAQLOL010000015.1:9170613-9181753 GCA_029783665.1 Naso thynnoides | reverse complement strand
TGAAAATGATTATGAGCAGTGGGATGGAAACGTGTGTGTAAGAGGCTTTGGGCTGGTGGGAGTAATGTGCTGGAAGAATGTAAACATTGTCTGCTCTGAGGGCCGACTTCAAAGTGAGGCCGTGGTAACCTCCTCTCAGCGGTGGTGCACACCCTTGACCGATGAAAAGCGAAAGTGAATGTTCATCCACGGTCTACAGCTTCTTCCTGAAACCCCTCTTTGAAGTCACAGAATGGATATGATTGACTTGTGAAGAAGACAGATATTGAAAAGAGGAGAATTGTGTTTGACAATGCACATGCTGTCCGTGTTTCTTCCACAGTTTAAGCATAATGACACTGCCCAAAGCTCCCCTGTGCTCTGCTGGACTCTGCTTGGTTTCCTGAAAAAGTAAAATACGGCCACTTTGTTCTTACTGACTATTTGTTTTATAAGAGTTTAGAATATCAGAATGTGATCCGACAGGCATTAAGAAATCCAAATATTTAAAAAAAAAAAAAAATCATATTTCAGCAGGCAAATATGTTAATTGCTTATCAAGAGGAAAAGGAAAAAAATATTTTAAAACATAATATACTATGTAATAACTGGAATGCAAAAGCAACAAGTTACGATGTGAAATGTAATTTCATACTTGGCTGCACCAGCAGACGAGATGGATTTTTAATACTGTCGATCTCGCAAACAACAGAATAAAATGCCAAGAATTAAGATGGAAGTTTGCCTTGCGAGCATCAACATCAGACCTCAATAACAAAGTTTAAAGGATCCAACTCAAAAATGTGTATTTTATTTCAAAGTATTTGTTCTTTGAGCCAAACTGGTCTGTTTTTGACAGAGTCCACATGCTGTCAAACAGCAGGGTGTGAACTTAGATGTTTTTGGACAACTTTACAGCTTTACTCCATACTAGTGTTGTAGTCAAGACCATGCTAATCAAGACTTAAACTTGACCAAGACCAAAATGCGTGCCGAGACCGAGATAAGACCAAGACCAAAGCAGGGTGAGACTGAGTCAAGACCAAGACCTTTAACAATTTTCCTCTGATTTCGAGGTTTTATTGTTTTCCCAGCCGTCTCAGTGAGCACTGCCTCGCAGAACCTGCAGTCTGCTGAGTGTTTTTTCTCTTGCATGCTGTTTTGCTTATGAATTCTCTGTGATTAAGGTCGCTCAACTTAGACAAATCAAAAAATCAAACTACAAATGACTTACGTTATTGGCTGCATTTGAAGAAGAAAGTTTCACATCCAATCAAAATCATTATAATAAGAAAGAAATCCATTGTGGTCTTGACTGGCCTTGATTAAAAAAAGTTCACTGTGACCAAGACCGAGACAAGACCGCGTCAAAATGCGCTCGATTACGAGACAGACAGAGACCAATCTCGAGTACTACAGCACTGCTCAATACTTTACAGTTTATAATCGTTGCTGAAAATGTGATATTAACACATTAAAAAACCTTAAAAAGTTAAAACAGCCATTAATCAACAGTGTGTGACACAAAAATGACTTGACAGCATCAAGTCGATGTTTCTGTGGTTTAAAGGTTTTAAATTCCGCTCACTAGTCATCACCTGTCATTGGTGTGTCTTATTTCTGTCATGGAAATTCTCATCAGTTACAGAAAATTAAGAAATAAAAAAAAATATTGTGCCTAAAAGATTGACACACATTTTTCTCAATGCACCCAAGTAGCCTGAGTGAGACCATTGAGCATAAATAAAAGACAGTCAAAAAAAAATATTTGATTCCGTGACAAATTTGCTCTGACCACTTTGGTTTTTTAGTGTGACTTAGACTTCCTGAAAGCATAACATGCTCATCACAAGTGTTTCACCACTTTGTTTTTCTTTTAGTTTCTTTATGACCCATTAACTCTGTTTATGATGCCTCAGAAATAAGAACAGACACTCTAAGATCATTATTGCCAGATCTGAAGTATTGAGAAAGAGTTAATATGCGCTGTAAGCGCATATTAACTATGGATCTGGACCAACTATCAGCACTGTATACATACCAGCAGTATGTATACAGTGCTGATAGTTGGTCCAGATCCCTGCATTTGTCCTGATTTTGGATGTCAGCACCTGGTGCACCTTATTGTTTTTGTGGAAGTAAAAAGCAGTCAAACTCAAGTGGCATCCCATATGAGATAAATGTATTTTGCATGGTCTCTTTAACAAGTGAGGTCTGTTTTAAATTCAGAACAAACAGTCCAGGAGCAGCTAAAGCGCACAGCTCCGCACGGTGACCGCAGCCCATCACACAGACTAAATACACTCTGTAATAACGACATTGTGTGAGGGGTGTATGTTAAGACGACTTTGCCGGTGTGATCAGTGATAGAGGCTGGATCTCCCGCGTGTCTGAGCTCTTCATCATTATCTCGGCTCGCTGACTCATGTCTTGAACACAGGGAACAAAACTCTCGCGGCGGCCTTGTTCCCTGACGCGCCGGGACGCCGGGAGGGACACAGAGGGAGGATCAGCGGAGAAAAAAAGCAAATAAATAGGTGCTTCAATACATGACAGCCCAGCAACAAAGCCCAGTGTGGATAAGAGGGAGAGTGAGAGAGGTGGAGAGAAAGAAAGGAGAGAGAGAGAGAGAGAGAGAGAGAGGCCTTGATGAAAATAAAAAGTGCAGCTCAAAGGGAGGCGAGGGTTGAGCGGATTGGAGGTGATGATGAGTGGAGAGCTGTACAAAGTAGCACATCTATGGGAAAGGTTTTAATGAGGCAGACGTCTGTGTGTGTGTGTGTGTGTGTGTGTGTGTACATGTGTTTTCTCATCTGTGACACAGACACTCAGAAAATCCACAGCACTGATACTCCAAACTTCCTGTCTCCTAGTGGGTGGGTGAGGATTTGTGGAAGTGTGCAACATGGCCAGACAGACAGACAGACAGACAGACAGAAAAGCAGCCAGCCAGACTACTCCGTGCATAGCCAGACAAGTCAGGCTTCAGTGGTTGGTCAGTCAAAGCTTGTTACCAAGTAAATTAATTTTTTTTATTTTGAGAATTTAGAGAGCAAATATTCTGAGATCATGGGTTCAGCGAAAAATAATGATGAAACTTTTATTCTGCCGCTTAAGAATGAAAAGAGGACATGGCTGCAGTTGATAAAGTCAGTGGGGGAAAAAAAAGAGTGCTAACATTAGCTGGCTAACATTTTAGCTAGCTAAAATGTTTCCTCTTACTGGATGGAGTGACTCCCGCAGCATTACTGCATAGCTGTTGCAATACACTGACTGTGCCCACAGACTGTCATAAACAAATGTATGCATAGTTTAGCTGGTGTGTGCATTTCAATGAAAATGAACCAGTCTGATGTGTTGATTAATAAACTACTTGTTCTGCAGTTTGAAGAAGGCGTCTGTGCACGACGCTCCCGATTTGTAGTCCTCATTAGAAGAAAGAAATTTCTTCTTTTTTCTTGTGATAACATCTTTTATTAATTTATTACCACACAAAATCAAACCAAGCTTTATCTTGTGATAATGGCAAGTAAACAATACTTGCCAGTACAACCCATTTTTGGCTTCCATAGAGCAAACATGAACTTATAGGAAAACAAAGTCCATCCTGTTGTTTTTGTGACAATGACAGATTTAAATCGGACTGATTCTGCTGCATGATTGAAGTTTTTATTCACCGTAGCTGGTTCGGCCGCTAAAGTCGCCTGCTCAGGGTTACAGCGGTTAATGGATGGCTGATTAATAAGTGACATACTGTGGCTGATTGTTGTTCTGTTCGTAGACTTAACTGGTTTTTGCTGTGATGTGTTTATCTAGATGTAGTTGTGTCACTTTTTTGTGCTTTGTCTGGCATTAACACACTACTGCAAGTCTTTTAAAATGTTTGACTTGATTTCGATGCACTCTACTCTGTTTTCCACCAAATTTTGTTTTTAATCATCAGCTGATTTTATTTTCCATCTTTTGTCATGAGCTCCGCATATAATTCCCATTCTTTTTTTTTTTTTTACCTAGGCTTAATTTTTATTTTTCATCTTATTGTACGATAATTATGGCATTCTGTCTCTGTTGCGAGCAATTCATCTCTTTTTTTTAAACTATCACAATCAAATACAGTTTATTTTCCATGTTGTCATTAATTTTCTATCCCTGTTTTTATATTTGTTCAATTTATTTTTCATGTAAAGCTCATTTCCTCCTTTATCTCCCCCTCCTCCCCTCCTTCTTCTCCTTCCCCTTACTATTCCTCCTGAGGAAAACTAATCAAGTCAGATGACAAAGACTGTGAATGAAGTCTGCAGGTGGATGTAAGAGCACAGTTACAGGTTTTCTGTAAACCTTTTCTTCACAGCAGTAGGAGGCCTTTAGTTCTACTGGGAGTTCTCAGGTAGACTGAAAGGAAGTCAAACAACCTCAAATACATAACAATACACAGAACACTTGTTGAACAACCACAGGATCATAAGGTGGTGGTATCATGAGTTCAGGACATCACAGTCACACTGTTTACAACACATCATGGTCAATTAAAGACAATCAATAATGAGTCATATTAGTCAAGGTGAGCTAATGAGGCCGGAGGAGAGGACACGACACTCTCAGACATAGTTTCCTGGTCACAGTTTACACTAAAACCAAGTGCAGGTCTTTTTCTAGAGTAGCTAATTATGTCCTAAAAAGTGTCTTTCTCCCATTTCATAGTTTGATTTTTGCCTGTAGAGTCGCATCACCAAGTTAAACCCAGATTAACTGCTTATTACTGTTTTACTGTTGATTCTTAGAACTGATAATGTGAGTCTGCAGCCTGAGTTTGTACAGCCTATTAAATGAACAGATCTCTGAAAGTCCATGAGGGAAATGAAGAAGGAAGTAAAGGCAAAACAGCAGAAAAGCACAGACACACACAGACACACAGACACACAGACACACACAAAAGGAAGTAATAATAGAGTAAGACATAATACACAACTGACGCCATTTACACCATGATAATCATAAAGGCCATATCTAAAATCATATTTAAAATAATAATTCAATAAAATAACAAGGTGCAAGGTTCACTACAAAATAATGCAGAAATACTGACTGCAAGAATTTGAAAACTGCACTTGTGAGGCAAATTTTCAAATTTCGATAATAAATCTATTATTATTATTATTATTATTGGGAGGTTCAGCTTGCTGAGATGCATTTCGAGTTTTTTCATTAGCTGAATGAGAAGCTGGCAGCTGCCTTTTTCTGTGCTGCCAACAGTAGATTAACATTCCTCACTTATAACACTTTCACATGCACTGTGTGTGATATGAGATAATGAATTTGAAATCTGCATTTTAACCGATACGGAGAACTAATATGCCACATGTTTATAAAGTTTTCTCCTCTTGTTAGCCACTGGTCGTATTCCTGTCGAAGTCCCATAAATCGAAATGCTCTTTCTGTGTAAAAGGAGAAAACCTTTTTTTAAAAAACTGGAAACTAGCATTAAAATTACAGCTAAATGAAGTATTCAACAATCAGCATATTCATTATGGAGCACTCAAACTTCTTTTAAACAAAATCAGTATGTCATGTTCACACATAATCCCTGCAGGTACATATTTCATCATAACCCTTGAACCCTTTCACCCAAAAATACATTTTATTGGTTTGTAATGGAGCAAGACAAACTGGGTGACAAAAGACAAGTTGAGTGACATTCTCATACCCGTAAAACACTCTTGGTAATTGTTATTTAAAAAAGATGCCTTGCTCATGGGCTAACAGAGGAGCTCACAAACCGCAGACAAAGCCTCGGGCTAAACCCACACAAGCAAACCACTTGTTCCAAATCACCATTCATGCAGGAATGCAGCTAGGTGGACAAAACCCTTTCTCTGCGTTTACAAAAACCTGTGTTCTCAGGCCCGCTTCCACGTCATCTACACATTTTTTTTTTTTTTTTTTTTAACACAGTGCCTGGAACTGCCAGGCGGATTCGGCAGCGAAGGTATTCTGCAAAGTTGGCGACAGAATAAAGGCAATTAAACGCTGTTAGCACCATGCTTGGACAGCCAGGCAAGCCATACTGTCTTGCCAATTAACCTCTCGCATCCGAGAGAGAGGAGAGAAGCACAAGCTCGATGAGATTAGAGTCACACACGGTCCTCCACTTTTCTACCTACACTCCCTTTGTGTTCAATCAGTTCTGCATTGTAGCAAATGTACAAGTCTCCTATTTTGCATGTACCCTCCATTAGCACTGCAGTGGCAGTGACAGCTCATTTGCACTCAAATACTGTAATATAGATATGAACCACTTCCTCACTTCCATACTTGCACCCCTGGCTTCCCTCGGGACTTCAGCTATTGATGACTTTTCCCATCTTTCCCACTCCTTGGCATGTTCCTTCCAGCTGTGGCCCATCACCTTTATTTAGGCTTTTTGCCAAGACATTATGTTTGATGATTAAATTTTTTAGGCACCAGTTTCCATACATCTTTTGGGAGCTATAAAAGTGCTGAAAGAAAAATTGCATTTCAAGTTAAATCAAAACTATGGGTTACACTTTCTACGAAGCAGGTCTCTATTATAACACATTATAAACATATATCACACGTTATGAACACACTTATAATGTATGTGGTTACGGTCATGGTTATGATAAGGGTAAGGGTTAACCCTAACCTTGCTTATAACTATGATTATACAGCACTATAGGTGCATTATAAGTATGTTCATAATGCATCATAGAAAAGTATCAAGCAAAGCCCCGCATATGATGCAATTAAAAAAAAAATACACTTGTATTGTCTATTTTCCATTTTTTAAATTTCTCCTAATGTCAGATTTCAGTTTCTTTTCCAATTCAGTGACAAAAAAATGATAAAAAAAGACATTCTTGTGACAGAAAACTGTATTTATTGCTGTGCAACAATGAAAAAACATTTTTGCAATATTTGCAAAAAATTCATTGACAATGCACGGTCGGTTGTAATGTTGCTGTTTTTTTTTTCATTTAAAACAGCTTCCAATTACTCATATCTTCATGGGTCAACTGATTTTGGTTAAGTTAGAGCTTTCACAATGCTTTGATCCCAGGCATGCTGCTTGTTGTTACTTCAGTCACGCCAATAATCAAGTTTGTCCAACCACTCACTTCACGACGGAAATACTGAAAAATGTCACAGAATTGAGCTCACGTCAATCCAATGAGGAGTCGTTTGTTTACTGCACAAATAAATCTGAGGTCAGTAACCATTGTGCCTGGATTGAATGGATTTTAAGGGATCCTCTAGAAAAAGAAGGATACTTGCCAGAATGCTTTATTAGAAATTTCTCAAATCTAAAGGCCGACACGGATTCTTCCAGCCACACAGCACGCAAAAAGAATATAGTTCATGTTCTTTGGGGATCTATTGTCAGCTGAAGGCATAAGCAAATGATTCTGCCGTTTATAGCGGCAGAGAACATCGGCACAGAGAGTTGACATGTCAGACACAACATGCTGTGACTAATCTGTGCTAATGTAGCTGAAAATCGGCAAAGAGCTCCTTTAATGTTTTTATGAGAAACTGTCAAGCTTTCAAGCTGAGTCACCACTTAGACTATTTAGCGCCAGTGTAAAGCTGTTTAAAGTACCTGGTGGAACATTTTTTCACAAACGATCATAAACATGCAAGTTGGTGAATGCACAAGAACACACACACACACACACACACACACACACACACACAAAACAGCCTCTGTGGAAACAGCTGGCTGAAGTATGCACGTTCTTTATTGAAGCAGAAGTACAGATACTTTTGTGGAAACAACTAATATGAAAAAGACTGTACTCATTCAACTTTACTCAAGCAAAAGTTAAACAGTATCAGGCTTCGACATGAGGTGAAAATATTCAATTGAAATGGGTGTTGTTGGTTGAAGCTAACTGAACCAAACATTATATTAATAACATCTGAAGATTATTGAACATACCCATGCTAACTTATGCTAAAATTTGCGTTGCTTCCATTTGCATGCTGCTGTGCATACTGCAAAAAAAACAACGGATGCAGGCATTCCAATATGCTGCGTATTGATTTTTTATTTTTGGACTTGATACACCTTCTACCTTACACTGATGGACACATGAGGGAATCGTCTTTTCTTTATGTTGTAGTGATCGACTACTCCCAAAATAAATAGTGATCTGCTAAATCATGCCTGCTAACCATGTCACACACCTTTTATGGATACAGTCATTCCGTTACAATGTCTATATGAAAAATTTGTACTTCATTACTTCCCACCTGCCTGTGAATTCTCCTTCTGCCTCCTCGTTTCCCCTCTAAAATATATTCAGTAGGAAACAAGGATAATGATTTAATAAGGATAATATGACTCCTTCATTATGTAACTGGTAAATTTACTGACTAAATGTTATTTCCTTTTTTAAAAAATTGCTAATTAGACCCAGCTCTGTGTTGGCAGAAATGTTTCAGCCCTTCTCCGGCCAGGACAATCAGTGGGAGAAAAGTCACGGATATGATGGACAAGGCTTCTATGAGTCTGGACCACATCCACGCAGCTGGCCTCAGTTCTGCTCACCACGGCCCAGTGGCACTGTTCATTATTCTGGCTCCCGGTGTCCCTATGGTGGAGCCCTCACCAGACAACAAACCGCCATCTGGTGTCCACCCCAAAGCATGTGGAAGGTAGGTAGCCACAATGTTACAGTGCTAAAGACAGCATGCTAACATGCTCAATAGCATTCACTGTGTTTGTCATGTTGGGATTAATGTGTCAGCATGCTAACTAGCTGGTTTGCTAACCAGTGTTGGAGAGCGACTAGCTACATGTAATGGAGTTACACCATTTCATTGAAAAAAAAAAATCAGAGTAACAGTGATCTGTCACAGTTACTGAGAAAAAAATGTGTAATTAAATTACAGTTATATGTTAAAATGTGAACGATTACAGAGGATTAAATCTGAATATTTTCTGTAAAAAGCTTCGGCTACATGTTGAATAATATTCATTTGTTGCTTTTGATGTTTTTGATGTGCACAATGCCTTCTTTTGCCAATTCCAGTCAAAGTTGTTTAAAGTGTGATGCTATGCGGATGCTTTTGATTGGTCTTCTTGTTTGAATTTGCAGCAACCCACGTCTGCCAATAAAATTCATCCACATTGCCGCTGAAAGCTAAACAACCTGTCTGGGAATTGCCATTATGTCAATGGACAAAAACGCATTTCAGTGCTGGGAATTTTAAAAACATTTGATTCAGAAATCAGCAAAGGACTCAAACATCACAGTGCAATTCAAATTATGTTTAGGCCCATTCCCTGATAAAATGCTACTGATGTCGAAAGTTGTCACGTTAAATCTGAGAAACCACCTGCAGTTATGTTGCCTAATCAGCGTTGAGCACTACTGTAAGGGCAACACCAGCTGGTTTAAACATTTGAAAAAGGCTAACAGTTGAAAACATTCATTAGAAATTTAGAAAAGAAATCCAAAAGGAACCCAAGGTAAGACGCTGCATTACTTATAAGAAAGACTTGCATTACTTATTACATTTTAAATAGGGTAACTAGTAAACTGTAACCTATTACATTTCCAAAGTAAACTCCCCAACCCTTGTGTTAATACATGGGACTAATGCATTAGCATGCTAACATTAGCTCAAAGATGCCTTAAACATGAATATACAGCTAAGTTTAGCAGGTTTTAGCCAGAGAGCCATGTTATATATATATACATGGTTGCACAAACTGGTCTCCAGTGTGCCGCCACATATCTCTTTTCACATATACTTTTCCTCTTTATTTGCTGTACTCTCCCTTTCTTCCTCTTAATCTTTATCTCTTCACATTACATTTATATAATGTCTCGACAAAGAAGTGATCACAATGCAAACAGCCTAAATACCTCCAGTGTAAAAGATCTGCCATCAGTGTGAGTTCCTCTAATCTAAACACCTACCACTACAGCCCATGCATCACTAAAAGTTTAAAATTACTGAGCTGTCAGGTTAAAACAATTTTGTCACATGTGTAATTACAGAGCTAGAGCGAATGCATCGGCTGTCATAAATCTGAAAGCATGCCAGGTCGTAAACACAGCGGGCCTCCTCTGGTGGACCTCCTCCTACCTGCTGCATGCAAACAACATTAATGCCACATTGTTGTAGAAGCCTTTGATAAAAAGGTTAACCAGCAGGACAAGTTAACTGCTCATTTCTAGGCTAGAAGTTTTATTAATATTAGCCTCTTTTTTTGTAGCAGTTCATTTATGTATTTATAGTGTGTGTGTCTCTATCTGCAGCTGATACCGGCCTGCTTGTGCCCATAATACTGTTGCTCACACACGTCAGAGACCTTTTGAAGGAACCCTGTGTATTCAGTGTCATTTCTTAGGAATTCTGTCACTGGAAATGGAAGCAACGTCCAGGCAACTAAGCGCCCCACACAACGTGCTGACAGATCACTGGGCCATAACTGGCCATTGCAATTACTGTATGCCATTCAGTGTGGGCTTACTGCGTGTGTATTCATGTGCTCCTGCATATATGTGCTTTTTTTTTTTTTCTATTGCACAAAGATTGCAGACCTCATTTGGGTATTGAAAAAATCTGATTTATTTTCCTGCTTTGCTTTGATGCAAAAGTGAGACTGAATTTTGGATACTTGAGATACATTTCGGGCCAGTGTGAAAGGAGCCAAATGACTCCCAGATTGACTGTAGTTGTCTCTCAGGCTTTAGGGGAATTGCTGGAAGGGAGATATGAATCAGACTATTAGAGGAGGAGGAATAGAAAACATCCCTACATTAGATGGATGACTGATAGACTTCAAAGCATTGTTGCAGTATGTTTCTCACTTCCGCAGGAGGGCTTTCATGTGCTAAAGTTGCTCTGGTGTGTGATGTGTGTGTGTGTGTTTGTGTGCGTTTGGAAATGCATATTTGTGAGTAGACTGCTGCCTCAAGGTCTGAGCTGCTTTGTTAATACCAGAGGAAGAGGGGTTAGAAAAATGTTAAGTGAAGGTGAAGGTGAGAGTAAAGATTTATCCCCAAATAAGTAGGATCTTATTTGATTAAAGGGTTGTACAAGTTTAACCTTATTTTTTAACTGTGAACTAAATTAAACGGCTAAAATGAATTATATATATCTGTATGTGTGTATATATATATATATG
>JAQLOL010000015.1:9144523-9170513 GCA_029783665.1 Naso thynnoides | reverse complement strand
CCCTCGCCACCATTAGCAGCATTAGCATGAAAAACTTAACGTTAGCATAAACTGTATGACATTCCTGCTGCTTGACAGCAGCTCAGATCAAAAACAGCCAACACAGCCACACAGGATCATAAAACATGAATTTGCCTACCCGCAAAATAAACATTTATTTTTAAATAAATAAATAATTTTAAATAAATTAATTAAAAAGTTTAAAAAAAAATTGCATTATCCACTAAAGTGATCAATCTGCCGTCTCTATCATCTGTCGCCAAGAAAAACAAAAAAACTAAATAGAGCCTGTTGTAAAATTAGTAATATAATACAGACCAAAATAAACACAAAGTAACAGTGCGGCCTGTAGTTCATCTTTAAACCTAAACCCAGGTTCTGTGCAACACTACCATCATCAACTTCCAGTGCTTTGCAAAAACCAGGATGATGACCAGACCACTTAAGCTAATTGCTACTTTAGCACAGGGAACTTTACGCCCGGGCCACACATCCTGCGTGTACCTCAGCCCCGAGTGTGTGTGGTGGAGCTGCAGCGTCTCGCTCGCGTGTATTGTCCACATGCAGCGTTCCTGTTGCAGCGCTGCTTCTGCTTCTTAAGAGTTTTCCTTGGACGATTCCCATCAATAATAAAATGTTTTAATGTTAATTTATTAGAAATATAACTCACATTAATTCTAAACAAAAAGGCATGTGCTCAATTGTATTAATTATTAATGAAAAGAATATCCAGCAACCTTTAACGATGCATCTCACGTTCCTCTGTGTTGCTGCTCTAATTTGTTTACATCGGCGGCAAAAAAACTAACCTAGAGGTAAGGTGACGCAGACACGCTTCTCACGGATCGTTAGTGTTATGTTGATCTCTCAAACTCTCAGTCATAGTATGTTTTCTCTCCAGATGTGCACACATCTCACTGATGATCAAAGTTTCATTATAAAGAAATTTGCTCTTTTTTTGATATTTACAGTAAAATTGTATCTTCTTCGTGATGAAAATTACTCATTTTATAATATTCTCAGTCTTAACTTGCATAAACAGTGTAGTGTCAGCCCCTTTGCAGTCCAGTCCAAGTCTGGTGTGTTCTGACATTGCTGTCACATACAACATTATGAGTAACACTGCAACTCAAGGTTTGTTTGTCTAATATCCATGGTAGACCCTGTGAGTCACGGTGGAAACAGGCACATAACTTTAGTGTGTCGTCTGGTGGTGAATAAAGCCAAGCAAAAAACTTCACAAATTCAGCTGGCCGGCGTGCAAACACAAAGTGTTGGCTGTCGATTTGACTGCGCAAAAACACTCAGTCCCACCCTACAACAAAGCAAATGATGCATAGAAAACCCTTTATTGCTCCTTTCACAAGTCCAGCTAAAGCAACATAGCTGAGCTAGCTAGCTAGCTAGTAAGACATTCAGTGATAAACTTAAAAAACACTTGGATGGAGTGGAGCACACTTGAGACCGAGGGTCAGGCTTATACCACCTTGCTGTACCAATGACAACAACAAAAGAAAGGAAAGAAAGTGGTCAAAAAAAGTGAGAAGGGAGCTAAGGCTGTTGCTAATGCAAAGATGCAATAGGAAAGAGAGAAAATGAGATACAGAAGTGCATGGAGTAAAGAAAAATGATATCAATGGCAAACATTTTAAGAGGAAGGCAGAGGAGATAGCCAGAGAAAAAAGGGAAAGAGCCCGGACTTCACCGAGATTGTTGTGAGGAAAGACAGGAGAAGAAATCGGAGGAATGTGTGATACAGGGAGAAAGCACAGAAAAAGAGGAGGGCGTGAGGGCAGCAGGGGACACTAGCAAGCCAAAGCATGGAGAGCAGCGGTGATTGGTTTGGACCACCCATCTGGACTGGCTCAACGCCTGGACTGGCTGGACCGCCGTTTGCTCGCTGGACTGGGTGCATGGATGAATGAACAGAGGGACGGAGACAGACAGAAGTCCCATGCAATGATTTGGACAGATGGAACAATGTGCTGGAAACATTAAATATGTTGATGGAAAACACACATGCTATCACCAGCAACCGCAATCAATTAAGGTTCATTCCATATATGGCAAACGGTACAAGGTTTAACTGGAACTTTATGTGTTGTTCACATCCACTTACATCATAATCTTTTGAAAAGTCAGTCATTTTTAAACTCAGTGACCCCCAAAATGCTGGATTCCCATTCAGGCAGCAAGCTAGATATTACATTTAATTTGACAACTTCACAATATAACTAGAAATAAATACATTTTTAATAAAAATCGTTAAAAACGTAATTTTTATACAATACAATTTGTAAAAATAAATAAATAAATAAATAAAATTGTACATTACAAAACACAAGAAGTCCAGTTTTGTCCATTTTTTTCACTTTTGACACATAAAAAGTGGATGTAGTTTAAAAAAAAAGAAAAGTCATAATCAATTACTAGTTAATGATGGCAACATGAATCCCTCAACAATTAGCGCATGAGTTATTGTGACAAAGTTAATGGTTGAGGATACAAAATGGGCAGAAAGTGAGATATTAGACTGATGCATATTTGCTAATTAGATATATATCTAAAGCTAATTAAAAAGCAGCAGTTTTAGGACTTTTTTTTTCAGATCGACTGCACTAAACCTGGCTTTTGACTCTTTCAGTATGCTTCAACTGGTATTCTTATTTACACTGTATACTGTAAATGAAATTAGCTAATCAAATGAAGCCTCAGACTTAAATTGCGTTTGCTATGAGGCCAGATACAATTATCTGTATCCTCAGCTCACCCATAGAAAAGCAGAATGGGGTAATATAATGTTGTTAGGAAGCTAATGAAGAAGGCTTTTTTTAAGTTCTTGGCACGAAACTGTAATTACCATTGATTTAAAAAAATCAAAAATCAAAAATCATATACTCACTATAAATCACGAGTAGCATATGCTTTAAAATCCGTCAATTGTGAACATGAATTAGATCAAAAGCACCAGGTAAAAAAAGGCTCAAATTTCACTTATTCACTTGTTACAAAAATTCGGAATAATCAGCCATAAGAAAGAGAGGAAAGAGGGAACGCACATATTTAGGCCAGTAAGGAAAAGTGATTACATAACTTATTTGACATTAACTAAATTAACGTGAATTGTTCAATTGTTGTTTTTATCCAATTAAAGTATGGAGCCTGGCCATATATCTACTCTCAGACGATATTTTAGATCACTAGCAATGAATATATCATTCTTTTCCCAAACAAAATAACAATTAAACACCATCACAACCACCTTTTTATTGAAATTTCCTCTTTTTTTTTTACATGATTAAGTTGAGAAATTGCTCTCTCCTAGAGAGATTTTTAGCAAAGGTCTTTCCCTCGACCTCTTCAGATATGGCAGGGTTATCTAAGACACTAATAGGATTAGACAGATCAGTCCTTCAAATGTTTAATGTTCACTTCTATAGTGTCTCACAGTGGCCATAACTTCATCCCGACAACACACACATGCACACAAACCACCTTCCCCTCCAGCTCACCCTTGACCTCCTCCTTTGCTCATTGTTCTCACAACAGCAGAGATCAAGCCATTGGACTGTCCCAATAATTGACACACAGAACAAAAACACTGGCCACTTTTGGATAAAACATATCATAATCCCTCAAGGTGGGGTGGTGGGGGGTTTCAGGGCCACCAAGATAGCTATTCACAACACTGAGAGACATGGAGAGACCTCCGGGAAAGCCATTGTGAGGTGTTGGTATGAGGCTTGGTATGACACCTCTGGGAAGAATGGTGATTAGTAAAGAAGAGGATTGACTACACTCGACATTTGTCCCTTCTGGTAATACACGTGGAAACATAACAATTGCATTGACTAATGCCGTCTTAAAGCTACTAATGGTAGTGAGCAGCTTCAGAAGATGTATTTTAGGAACCAACTTGTTCTGTTTTTGGTGCCACTTAAGCAGAAATATACTTGGCTGATTGAACAATCTGTCAGACGCTGGGATCAAAAGTGACATGCTGACATTATTCCTGCAAATGGTGCAATGTCATTGGTCCGACACCCCATTATTTCGACCACTTAATCGTCCAAAAAAGTCACCATTGGTCCAGCATCCAATGGTTTGACATCCTGTTATTCAGACAATGCATAATCCATTGCTCTGACGCCCCAGTACATAAACCATTCTTAGCCCCATTTTTAATAAGGGTCATGCTTGATGACCGCTGTCCCTCTTTAGGGCTCAGAGTCGATTTACATGCCTGTGTCTTGTCCATACCCACTGCATGAAACTTCCGAAGTGTGGGAGGAAAAGGATGAAAAAGAAAATACAAAAATTATAGACCCTAATGGTATTAAATAAATTAAGAAACAGGAGCATAAAATACCTTAACCCAAGTACGATACCATACAGAGAACCAAATCGAAGGTTATAGCCGAAATGAAAGAAATTAAATGAAATGGCTACGGGTGAAAGAGATTAATGAGTGTATTGTTGGACAAATGTTCGTGCTGGAGCAATGAGTTTTGCACTGTCGGAATAACGGGACGTTGGACCCCTGGGTATTTGTTGGATGATTTAGTGGTTGGAATAAAGGGCAGCCATGATTGTTTCTGGTATAACCTGTCCATGTTTGCTGCGCGGATGGAACAGAATGGAGTGTATGGAAAATGTAACTTGAACATACAAGCTGAAGTCTGCTTACAAGTATCTTTCCCTTTTTTGTTGGTTGTAATACAGTCTGTGAAGGCTACTGATTGTTATTAAGGCTAATGATTGTTATTTGGATTAAAAAAAAACAACAATAACAACAACAACAACAACAAAATACTTGAAAACCACCCTTGGCATTACTTTCCATGGTGCATATTTGGGGATGTTTCTTTTCAGTTCTTGATTCAGATTTTTAATGCCACTTCCTCTGTGTCGTTGCTTTTCTTATGTTTTTTTTTCTTTGCAGAAGTTATGTCACTGTACATATATTGTTTAACTTAAACAGTTGATAATATCTATCTACAGTTGATGCTGTTCATCCGTCCGACTGTCTATCTATCTATCTATCTATCTATCTATCTATCTATCTATCTATCTATCTATCTATCTATCCTAGCCTAGCATCTGCCCACAATGTGTTTGGTCCATGTTTGATGAGGAACTGCATATAGATAAATGTTTTATTTTATGTGTTCAGCTGAATTCTTAATTCCTGCATCTGTTAGCATCCAGAGTTGGTGCTGTATGTAAAATTATATTAATTTGCATTACATCCTCATACAAGCCTCACACAGTATTTTACTTAAGTGTGTCTTTATAAGTCAAGGTGGATGGGACCATCAAGTGATAAGGTTTTGTGTGAATAAGGTGAAGCAGTAAAGCTATTAGTGTCATGGTTAAAGGCCAGAGTTCTCCGTGCATCAAGAGACAATGATCGTTAAGTCATTATCTTAACGGCATGGACCTCATCAAGCTCTCACCTCTCTACTGCCACTCTTATCCATCCCCATCTCTTCTACATTTACACTTTCCTTGCTCTTAAAAACTTTGTCAAACATCACCTAGATGTGTTTGTGTCCTGTGGTGTTGCTTTCGTCTACACTTCTTCAGTAAGGTATTTCTCAGTTTTCACGGTGGCTTCTCGCATTTAGGGTAAGATTTATGAATTGAAGGCAGAAAATGTAAACTTTCATGGCATTTACACTTTTAATTTACACAGTTCTTTTGAATTTCACACCAAGATTCCAAGATTTCAAAACTGTAACACCTACTGCGAGCACACCAGATGAATGGAAATAAAGCTTAAATTAGCATGTTTTGTAATGTTACCCGTGGAAACAACTAAGGACTTCAACTTAACGTTGTTTTATCGCCTTCTGTTGGTCAACAGGGCAGAAAAGCCGCATTTAGAGATGGCAGCCTAATTACTGATCACAACTTGTAGCTACAACCATTAAAAAATGTGACACGTAGCATCATGTATTATGTGTTTTATCCTCAAAAGATTTTTAAGTTGACTTGAGGTTATCAGCTTGATTATTCCTTGAGAAAGAAGAGCCGCCATTCTGTCTGTCCCTCTTGAATGTACAGTGGTGTATTGACTCACAAACAATAGGCCTATTTGACTACATAAGGACGACAGCAAGTCATTTTAGCTGTTACAGATTTAACGTTAATTACCAACTGCTTATTATTTTATCTTATCTGGTACTGTTGATGTCTGCCATATTCAACCGCATGGCAATCCTGACTTAAAACTAGATGCCTTGTCTCGTAGCTAGATGGTGACAGGACATGCCTCATAACCGCAACCTCACCTCATGGGACCTTCGTCGCACACCATGCCCTTCCCTTCCCCTTATTTTCTTCCATCCTCTCCACTACCAAATGTCCAACAATGTCAAAATGCTACAAACTACGTGACTTTGAATCAGAACTTTATTGAATCTGTGTATTTCCGACTGGAAACCGAATTCGAAGTGGAACCAAATCTCAGAACCCATCCCAACTGCAATGTAATATATTAACAAAAATTATAGGATGTTCACTGCAATAAATTTTTCTTTTTCTTTTTACCTGTCGGTTCCAATTAAAACATAATTCCTACATAGAGGTCGAATTAGGACTGTGTGTACTAGCTTGATGTCTGGTTTCAACTGTTCAGTGTGTGGGAGTGCAATGGATATTAACTATAAACACTGCATTTTATATTCTCAACACTAGGTTAGAACTGGGCAAATAATTTAAAACAGATAGAAATGTCTCTTTTAGCCGCACTTGAATAAAGTCATATTAGTTTAAATAAGGAATTATACTGTTATTGGTGCTAAAATGTTGCATATATCACATTTAACTGCCGCACATAGACAAAAACTTCACATGTGAAATAAAAAACTTCACTAATTTACTTTCTTAAGTTTTAATTTATGATTTGTAAAAAATAAAGCATGATTTAATCATACCCTCATGATATAATAACACAGAAAGCTGCTTAACAAACTTCCTCTTCTTTGCTTCCCCAAAACTATCTATACATCTATTTTAATAGAGCACCAATGCTGTCGGTGCTAAAGAATTATTGCCTTGGTCAAAAACATACGCTGTGGCAACTATGCTCAACTTTTTGATTCACCGATGCCCTCTTCCACCCCTGGGCCACACTTCCTGTGGTAGTGATGCCATCAGGGCTAAACCCCATGCACCTAATACAGCCATTCATCCAAACATTCAACCCTGGGCGTCACCGGGGCCCCTGCATACTCCATAGCCTTTATAAGATTAATGCAATGGATGAAGCAGGTGTCTGCCAAAATTCCAGTCCTATTTAAACCTCCAAGCCCATACCGGCAACCTAATCCTATTAGGCCTAATTGAGTGAAGTCGACAGTCTTTTTCAGTTAAACTAAGTTCACGCACTAATAGGATTCAAAAGGGAGCAAAAAATGTACAATGTGTAGAGGGTAGTAGTCTAGTGTGAGTGTGTGGCTGGGGAAGTGGACAGTGTGCTTCAGGGAGCGAGTATGCAAGGACTGTGTGTTGGGACCAGCAGAGGCTTCCCACTGGGTTTGGGGATCTGTGTTTAAGGAAGAGGGAGGGAGCGGGCTGGAGGTCTCCCCGGAGGCTAGATAAGCTCTGAGGGGGGGAACCAGAACAACATAATTGGGACTTGGGAACCCCTAGTGTGTTTGTGTGTGCATGTTTGTGTCTATGATGCATGTGTAACAAACTGTGATGTTTACTTGGATGCTTAGTAGACTTTGAGGAACAGTTTTCATCACTAAAGGCAAATTCTTCATCATTTGTACCTTCTTGTAAATTAGGCATTAAATGCAATCCATGAAGCTCCGTGTTTCCTTGTAAAAACATCAATTTGATGCTCTGCCGCCCTGTCTCTTACATTACATGGAGCTGTGGAGAACTGTCGGGCTGTGCGACACCACTCCATGTTTAAAAGTGCATCTTACCTACCAACACTTAGAAGTTCTTGAACACACTTGGGCTGATTTCATCATTTAAGTTACATTTAGGAAAGAGCAAAACATTTGATTGATGTAAAAATGTACAAATACAGTAAACCAGTGCTTTAAGTGGAAAAAAAAACAACTGCTGGCACTCCCCTTACTCACCTGTTGGCATGAATCAGGCGGCCGGTATCTTCAAATCGTCAAGTAATAGTCGACGTTCTGAATTTCTACAGTAAATAAAAGATACTAGAAAAATTCATTTATCAAACAAACTACTCTAAGTAAGAGAGGCGAGCATCATGCAGTCCACGCTGATGTAATGAATCACCAAGAGGCACTGTGATATGAAGAGGACAGGAAAGGGTACTGAGAGATGCCATAAAAAGTCCCGGTGTGCCACGGGGTAAAAGTATCTACCATCTAGAAGAATGGGTACAGCATACTGTTGCATACAGGCCCACTTAAAGCTCTGCAGTAAAGTGTGATCAATAGGCTGTTTCTTTGTTTCACTCAGACATCCTTGAAAAGTTACACAATTTTTTTAAATTGCTGTGTTAAGGAAAAAAAGGATTAACTTTATGAAACTCTGTGTATTTACTTATTATTTATTTCTTTAAGTAAACCTCTTGGTCTCTAGTCGGAACTTATTGTTTCGTGTTTTGGGTTGACTCTGAATACCATTATTAAAAGAAATAAAAGCATGGGTGAACAAGCCCGGAGAGAAAAGATGTTTGAGAGTCTTCCTAATAGATAAAAACATGATTGCAGAATATTTATTAATTATTCTCACTTTTAATTAAAGGTCAAATTACTATTGGGGGAATTACTATATTACATCCCGTTAAGTAAATCAAAAAGACAATTTGACTTTTTTTTTTAAATCAAATCTTCATTTGCAAACAAAGAATAAGCTCAACTGTTTCTAACTGGTTCTAATTTGAGAGCTGGTATGTTTAAACAGCAGACACATAAACGAATCCAACTTTCTTTGATTTCTGAGGACGGAAAAAAGGCAAAAAAAGCACTTTCTGTCTCAGCTACTTTCCTTTTATTTACACTAGGACACACACTTGAACTAAAAACTTCCTGGTAAGAAAGCAACCAAAAGATATGATCTACTGTGATGCGTCCTTGAGCCAAAAGACCATGAGTCAGGCCTTCAAAAGAATCAAAAAGCTTGTCACCTCAGTGAGTCTGTCCTGTTTTTGGCTTGTGGCTACTACATGATCTTATCAGGGCCCTTTGTTCCCTTCTGAGAGACAAGATGAGTGCCAGTGATAGGCAAAGCTTCACACACTCACGCACCAAATTAGGGAGGTCAGAGTAGGACACAGTGTTTAGCCAGTGGCGTCAGCGACACAGACATGGCCCGAGGACCTAACCTTTTTAGGCCACCCATGGCCAGAGGTGCAACACGGGGACTCCCTTTGAAGAAAACACATCCGAGACGACTTAAGAGACAAAAGGCTAGCGCAGGCTTTCAGTGCACTCACATGGCATTCAGGGACAAAGGAGCAATAAAGGAGGTAAAGATGTTGTTGGCATCTAACTGGAAGTGATAAGCAGATATAATCTGGGGTTTTAGTGAATAAATAATTGAGTCAACAGAAAAATAATGGATTTATGATGACGTGGTGCTTATTTCTTAAAGCAGTGTTAATTGTCTCACCTGATCTGGTTTTGGTTTTAGCCTGAAGCTATTGATTTAAAAGTTGTTCATTACATTTCAGCCACTGGAGTTTCTTCAGGTTAGGCGATAATAAAGACGAAAAGACATTTTAGCATCATTTTCATCTCTCATTGTTTTCAGTGTGCATTTTTATGCCTTCTAAGAATTCTGAATTTTTAATGTTAACAATTTGCATGATTACATGCAATGTACTGCAAGACGGTTTTCTTGTATGACTGATCAATAAGGTAGAAGAAGCGATATGTGATTCTGCTGATGCATATTGGTTGTTGCAGACTTGGCATTTAAAGCTGGGATAGGCAAGGTCTGGAAATCAAGTTAGCTGTAGCATTAGACTCATAAAGAAACAATTCCACTACACTTTGTTGTCACTCTTTCTTTTAAGTCCAGTTCACATCAAAGATTCATGACGACACGAAAATTGCAGCGGTGTAAACTGGTCCGTCTTTGCTCAACTCAAGGTGGCTGACGATGTCGGCGGCAACTTACTTTGTCCAGTCACCGGAGGCCAGTTTCATTTTAATTAATTGATTTTTTTTTTCCAGATATGTTTTGGGGCTTTTATGCCTTTATAAAAGAGTAGCCAGGAAATTGGGGAGAGAGAGAGGGACTGACATGCAGCAAAGGGCCACAGGGTGGAATCGAACCTGTGGCAAGGACACAGCCTCTGCACACTGGGTGCCTGCTCTACCGACTGGCTACCAGAGGCCAGTATTAGAACATAAGGCACATCACTTGTTTCAACAGTCAGTTATCTCAAAGCAATGTCACTAAGTCGCTAGGAAGCACAGCGCAGGGCAGCTAATACACACTCTCTAAAATGAACCGTGATTGGTCAAAAAGTATCCGGCACTGTCTTTATTTTCTAAAGCTGAAATCCAGAGCCAAGGAGAGGTGGAGAAATCTGGCGTTCTTCCAGACCACCTGAATTACAATAACTTGAAAGGTTAGTGCGGAATTTTCGCCAGATGACACCACAAATAAACTGCCTACCTCAGCTAAATAGTTACCACCACTGTTTGTTTTTTTGCTTTTCATCATTCAGTTTTAATTTGTGCTGATGTGCTAATTTACGCTAATGTTGGTTCTCAGTGACTATTTTTAATGATGATATTTGAGGCTCAGTGTTACAGATGAAAACTTAAGAGTGCTTTGCATGACAACAAGCCGTGTTATGTTACAAGTTCAATCAGCTGGGTGCATATTTACACACAGTATGTCAACCAACAGAAGTCCAGCATGCTAGTTATGATAAATTAATCATTATTACTAGATTATCATTATTCATTTATACAGTCAGTCTTTGTTGGTTGCAGGTTTATCGTGAAAATTATAGAATAATAATAGTAAGACTGACAGATATGGCCAATTACTTTAATTTCCTATTGAGTTCACTTTGAAAAATCACTAAGTTTTACATTAACCTGAAATCATGCAGTTAAAAATACTTGAGCTGACTGTTTACCCTACATAGCATAAAACTCATGACTAAAGAATAGAACAAAAAAAACCATCACTTTGATAAGTTACTCAGTATTAAAAAGGCACAGTTATTCTCTGGTATCAAGTAAGGACAGGACTGATACTTTAATTTCATTCAATAAAATGACTCCTTAATCAAATTAAGTTGATTTAGAGGACAAACCAGCCCACTTTGGTTCTGTTTAGAAAAGCTTTCCAAGAGCTCATGCTTTTTCTGTTTTTATAGTGTAGAGCTCTGGAGTCTGCCTTAAGTGACCTTTTCAAAATAATAAATGTTTGATACAACTCTTCACATTCATGATTTAGATGAATGGAATCACAAACTGTCCGACAGATAATTAAACCATTACATGCTGTCTATTCTCCTAATCATGTTATAAAATGGGTTGCCTTCATAGATGTTTCCTAATCTGATTACACTTCCCCTTTTCTTCTGGTATCACTCGCAGTTTCAAGTTTTTGCATGGGATCTTTGTAACTGTTGCATTGTTTTTTTCTCTCCCAAAGGAGTCTGACCAAGCAGTTCTACTGCACAAAAAAAGCAAGCGAACACATGTGAAACAAGCAAAATATGCAGAGTATATGCCTGAAGTTAGTAAGTGAAAGACATTGTGTTAAAATGTAGAAGCATTAATACGACTCTCAATAGTTTCCTGATAGGTTAAATGCGTTTCCAATGGCCCGTTAAAAGCCGCTCAGACTGTGAAAAATCCAGAGGCACAAACTCTTTTCAGCAGTTATGGGAACTTAGAGAACAAGACTTCATTCAGTTTGAAGATCAGTGCTTTAAATGAAGGAGTCAAGGGCGAAATCATCAGTCAGACATGAGGGGCGCAAACCAGAGGGGCTAATGGCTAATGTTACTGATTTAAGAGGCATGGCTTGTACTGACTAATATTTCTAATTTTATTTTATTTTATTTTCTAATGCCTCTCGTGATTTTCAAGTTGTATGATTACACTGTTTACATTTTATTTATGCATAACGGGTTCAGTTGAATATCACTTTTAAATTGTCACTGTATCCGGTTTTATTTCACCTCAAAGCCTCATTTATGGTTCTGATTATCTTCTTGTAACACAGCAGTTAAGCCTGCCTCTCAGCTTGTAGCAGTGCAAACAGACAGATGATGACTGTGGTCATTGTACCAGTTATCAAGGATCCCCAGTGTTAGTTTTAGTGGGACAAGACGGCAGAACAGCAGCTAGCGATTTGGATCGTTAGCTGCTAGCCAAGTTCTACAAACTCTTTTTTATCATGCTCTAGAAAAACTCTAAAATGCCTTACATCTCTAAAATAATGAACTTCAAAACTGCTGCCAACAATGCAGTCATGCATTCAACTTGCTTTCTTTACAAGAGTTACATGAGTAGACTGATTTCACTCACGGCTGCGTGCTAAATATAAAGTTACAGCCACTAGCTGTGAGCTTAGCTTAACATAAAAACTGAAAACAGTGGGAAAAAGCGCCCCTTGCTCTGTCCAATGAATCTTTGGGACACAAATTGACATTTTAAATCTTGTTTAATCAAACTGCTCAAGAGACACTCTGCTTTGTTTCGTAGTGGTGCTCCACTTTCCATTTACTGGTCTCAAACCAAGGAGAAATACTGGTTTTGTGCTGCCCGTGGGAAAAATGAATGCTGAAGTGTCTGTCCAGTCTTGATTAACAACTCTGTTTACACTTCCTACTCTATCGTTTTATAGCTCGACATGTGAAATTACTTTTCTCTAATTTAGTAAGTTGTCCGACCGTTGACCGTCTGTAGCCTCGTCTGTGTGTTTGTTTGTGTGTGTTAAGACCTATCTCATTCACAAATGAAGTCGCAATAATTACCAGAATGCACAGATTTGATTGGCCATTGTGCGTCACATGAGATGATTTGCAATACATGCAATTAGTCTGCGTGCAACAAACAATTAAGATAGAAAGACTCTGATTTTAGGACCAAGTCCGGCTAAGATGGCGCCTGGGTGTGGACACGGGCCACAGTGACCTTGGTGGCGCTGGCAGGAGACAAGGAGGGTGGCGACTCTAAATCAAATCAAACCAAATCAAATACTAATTATAGGAGGGGATATTTCTAAGCTGTTGCTTGTAGCCTTATATTTGGTGTGCGACATGAAAACTATCAATCCTCTCATTGAAAAATTGGTCAAGCACATGCATATTTTGTGTATATTTCTCAACATATTGAATTTATCATTTGCAAAGTCGATGAAAAACTGAATGAAGACTGTTGACTGTTTTTATGACAACGTGTAATGGATCAGTACATTTAAATATGGCTTTTTTTTAAATGGCCATGTAAAATGACTTTTCTTTAACTTAGTAATTTGTCTGACCACTGGCTGTCCGTGGCCTCTTCTGTGTGTTTGTGTGTGCATGTTAAGGCCTAAGGGGTACAACCTGAAAACTTGCTTTTTAAAAAATAGTATTTTCTTAAGTTGGGGTCACACTGCAAGATATTTTTGTCTGTTAAAATGTGTCAGATTAGGGGGTTAAAGAGTCATTAATTCTTGCCGTTTCGTGGCCGAGAGACATAACAAACTTCATGATGCTTCATGATTGCTGTTCACTACGTGCGCTCACTACTGACTCCTACTTCTACTGACGAGTTGTAGTGGGAAGTAAACAAAAAATCAAACATGCTAGTCTTTCTGTTGTGAGGCATCCTTGATGTGGCGTCAGTTGTTAGCTGTAATGACACGCTATGGGAGATTGTTGTGCCTGATGCTCATTGATTGTTTCAGAGCCAACCCAATGCCCTGTGTCTTCCCGGCCGGGCTATCATGGGCAGATATCGTGTAGTCTGACTTCAGCATTACCCCTTTGAACTAAATAATATTTGAGTTGCTTACATGTTGCTAAGGATTTTTCTTTTCTTTTTGTTGCTTGTCAGTTGTGTCTGTATTATTTTAACATGTTCAATAAATTGGAAAAAAATACTTGCTTCATAAACATGAATATGTGCTAAACAGCACACAGTTTGAAGAATGGAAGTGTTGAACTGTAGATGGAAATTGCTATTAATAATAAAAGAAGTCGCCTAAGGTCTCTAATCTGATCTTGGCTGGAGTTTAGCCTTAAAAGACCTTAGCCGGGCTGAGAGATCCTGCCAAAATGCTAAGTATTTGTTTGTGTGTGCATGAGAGAGAGAGAGAGAGAGAGAGTCCTGTAATAGAGAATGAACTACAAAAAGTAAGGAGGGAGGGGGTAAAAGAGGAGACATAGCTTTTAGTAAAAGAAAAAAAAATCAAAGAATTGGAATAATTGGCATAATTCAAGGTGGCTGGGCACAGTCAGGGGGAGTGTCAGTGTTGGGCGAATCTTCTGCCATCCTCAAAGAGAGACGGTCTGCACAATTAGCCACACGAACTCTGACCCCGCTCAGAATAATTAATGAATAACAGAGGGGATAAAGACAAAAGGCGCAGAGCGGTCTGGTTGAGTGGCGAGCGAGGGTAATACATCAAAGAATGCCGTTAATTGGCCCTGTGGCTTTCATTCTTTGCCCTATTTCTTTCAATTCATTGACTCAAAATAATGGGTTCAGGTTCATTATCAACAGGTCGTAAGCCCTGGGAGTGCCAAAATTCAACAGGAGAGTCGGGGGTGTGTGTGTGTGAGCCTGCCAGTGCATGTGTACAGAAATGTGTGTTCGCCTGGCCCCCCAAAGTCCTGACGACATCAAGTCCACACAGGGGAAACCAAGAATTGCATAGTTGGGTGAGAAGAGAGCGACAGGCCACAATTATCACATTTTTTTTTAGTTGTGCAACAGCATACAAGACTAATTTCTATCAAGGGTGATTGTGAACGCAACAAGTGTTGCCAGGATGCTGGAATACAACTGGTACGGACAGGTAAGTGAGACTGACACGCCTACACCTGCTGGTTATATGATGCACGGCACAAGTTTTCAATATTGCAGACTTCCAACTATATTTCCATGCCTTAAAATCAAATTTTTAAACAGTATATTTGTGTCATGTGCTCGTGTCTTTTAGACTAAATCAATACAATAAAACAGCCACCCACGTCAAGTTTAGGGCTGAATAATTAGGATTTAAAGGGCGCTGGAGGTGTCCGAGTGACATTTAAGAAATGTTTGTTGCAATGATACTACCAAACAAATACTGTACCAAAGCACAGCAATGTACTACAATGGGCAAAAATACATCTTGATGAGAAAGTAGCAGAGCAACTAAGACTGATGACGTAAGGAGCAGAGAACTGCAAATATTAAAGCACTCACAAAAACTCTGTGCAGGGGCTTAAAAACAAACCAACAAGTTAGAATACTGATTGTACTAATATGAATGCTAATTATAATGTGGTATAGTCACAGTTATGAGCCATTTCTCTCACCATTGTTATTAGGGTTAGGGTTAGACAATAGGCTATAATAGGCTAATCCAGCTCTGCATGGATTTAGAGATTTTATTTATTTTATCAACACTCAGTATGTTCTGCTATGGCTGTCCTTACAAATCTGTAGCTTAGCTGATGTTTTAGTTGCATATTATTATTTTACTAACATATTTTACCACTGTTAGTACCAGATAACCTCTAACCCTGTGTTGCATGTCTTATGTGTTAGGTGTTTTTTCACAAACAATAACAATTCAAGAGCAATTTCCTAACATTTTATCAAGGTAAATGTTTACTGCATTTTATTGAGTTGACCCCATCGATGTTTGCATGTAACAAAGGATGTTTACAGTCAATATTACCTGGCTACTTCCTGTTGCCATGAGTTTGTATTGTTGTATTGCTGTTGTGTTGTAGCTGGCTCCAGCATTGCTCGTGTCTTGTCTGGATAACATCTCTGTTTTTGTCACAGTCGCTGTCTTTGTTTCGTATATTTTATGACTATTGGTGACAAAACATCTTGCCAAAGGACTGTAGTTGAAAATTAGCCAGCTGGCTAACACTTGCACATTTCTAGAAATGTTCATTGATGCGTGTTGTCCTTAAAAAAACGAACAAAAAAAACTCGTATCTTGTCTATGCTAGACAACATTTTCCTTTTGTGCACAAAAATATACACATGTAACTTCATATGTGACATGTACCCACTGGATTAAGTGATGCACTTTCATACAGCTGAAAAAAGGCCTTTTTTAAAAAGATACACTGTGTAAGTGTCAGATTTGATCAGATTTGTGGGATTCCTTCAGTGCTACAACATGACTAACAGTTTTTTCAAAATATACATCTAGAGAAGCCTGGGAATTCTGAGGGGACAAACATTTAAAGAAGCATAAGACACAAAATTCAACAGTATTTTCGTCTTAACACGTTAAAGTCGAGGTATTCTGTCTGAGTTCATCTGTTCACACCTCTGACCAGCATTCTCACACACTCTTGGGAATGTTTTAAGGCAAATGTCCGTACTGAAGGTTTATTTTTGTATATACATTCAACCCAACTAATCCTATGGTGGCAGGTAGTTGGGTACAAGCCTCTAGGTCATGTGAAATACTCCCACTCGTGTTCAGAACCAGACATTCCATACAAGAGTGAAGGCTGGCTAACTCAATCACCGTAAATTCGTCTGCACACGACACGTAATTTTGTGACAAATACCTCACTTCAAATATCCCAGCCATCCTCTTGCAGTTTTTTTCCCCCTTTAATTGCCACACGGAAGGTTTCCCATACCTGGGTGAGCCATGTCAAGCAATTAATACCCTGAAATACGCCTTTTAAGTGAGTCTTTTGGTCTCTGAAGCTCCCCATTGTGATGAAACGATTGGTGTCGTCTCACGTTAGCCTCGCACAGGTGCCTCCTCTGCCTGCACATCAGATCATTAACATAACCAGAGATGGAAAGAGAGACTGATAGAGATAAAGACTAAGATAAGACGCGGATGGAGGGTGAGAGTAAAGGAGAGAAAGGGGGGAAAAAGTGGAGGGATAAATCGAGATTGTTTGCTTTGGTGGGACTTCGCTTTGAGTCTTTCCTAAGCACAACATGCACTCATGACCTCTGGGTAGCTCAGATGTGTTATTGTAGGCGAAGCTAACTCCACTCCCAATTTGCAGCAGCTCAAATGCATTAAGGATCAAAGGATTTTCACACTAAAACTCAGCAGGTACAAATTGCATTTACGTTTACTGACAGCCCCTTTCCAAAATGGGTCGGCATTGCTTCCCGTATACATAAAGAGAGTAAAAAAAAAAAATTGCTGCATGAACATTTTTGTCACAATTATATTAAAATCGTGTTGCACAGCGCAGATAAAAGGATTGACCAGCGGCATTTTGAGCATTAGATCTTCAAAACAGATATAAAGATGGAAACGGTGGATAGATGTTCAAGGTGATAGATTACCTACGTTAGTCTAAGTTTGAGAAAGCTGCTCACCCTAACATGCTGAATGAACTGAGACCAATGGCTGTTCAGAAAGTAGAAAATCAATCAAAAAACTTGTGGTATGCCTCAGAAAACGGCCAGCTGTAATGTTAAGTATATACAGTTGGCCTGTAAAAGGCTGAAACATGTACAGCCAGCTGCAAGGCCCTTTAATCCCTAATGCATTTGCACTGTTGCAAACTGTGCACACTTTGCTCAAACATACTGAGATGAAAGTGATGAGACGTGAATATTAACGAGGGAATTGCAACAAAGTTTCACGGTAATCGCCGGGTTAACTTATGAGATCTGTCATTGACAAAACTTCACAGACGGCACGGAAAAAAAGACAGTAAAGCGACATTTGTTGCGGTTCACGCACGCATTATCAACGCATAAGTAGAATAAATGCAACGCATGCTTGAACATTGACAGTGGTGGGAGCAGAGCGGAGAGCTGCGTTCACAGAGCTTCAGCTGAGTTAAGTCAAACACGTCCGTGTTAGATGGATTTATGTTCGCATATTTACGTGAAAGAACATTGTCCTAATTATTTTAGCGACTAAACGTCTCTTGAATGTTTAACACCTGCGCACAGTGACTTGAGTCTAGTTTCTCCGCTTCAACACGTGTACTAAGAAGATGATTTTGTCACATAAGATCTAGTTTGGGGACTAATCATGCAAGACATCTAATGACAGTCAGTTAAACAGCACAAAAACTTGTAAAGTATGATCAAAGATTCTGGATTTTTTAATGAGAGAAAAAGCGAAGATGCAACTTTGAGAGCATTTAATGAGGTAACTGAACATTATTTGGGGTAAAAACAAATCAAACACATAATTCAAAGAATTTTCATACGCCTCAAGCCATGCCTGTGTTGGATCTTTGAAAGAGAAGCATAACTGGCGTGTCATGGTGCTGTAACTGCATCGTAAAAGTATAGTTATCCGCATGTTTTTCTCATGAGCAATGAATGTCAAAAGGATTATGTTGATCTTTCTGGAAATGAGGGAGGAGGCATGAGTAGATGTTTGAGGATAGAAAGCACAGGATTTTGACACCAGGAGGCTGAAGTTTCTGTCTTTTGTCCCCGATACAGCTGCCAGAAAAGAATGATAATATTGGAGGACTCTTCAATATGACGGTGTTTTAGGGCTATTGCTGGGAAAAAAGGGGTGGGGGGTAAATTAGCAAGTTTTAAAGTCAGATTTTTTAAGTTTTAAACTTGCAAATTTATGAGAAAAAAACTTGGATATGCTCTGACATTAGAATTATTATTATTATTATCACAAATGCGGCCAGAGAATCGGGTTTTAGAGTATAGTTAAATTTCAAATGTAGGGAAATTAACACAGTGAACGTTTGTGGTTCTTAATCACTCACACACACACACACACACATCAAAAGGAGCAGGAAAGTTTAAAACTCAAAAATTTGGAGTTTAAAACTCAGTCTTTTTTATTTCCTACCATGGCCCTAAAATGCCGTCACACTTCTAAGTCCTGGATTATGTCAGCAACAACTTTTCCCATGGTTCTAATTCAGGTGTAATTAACGGAAGGTTGTAGTTTTGGCTAACAACAGGAGGTATGGCATGGTTAGGGTTAGACACTGATTTCATGCACTCTTACTGCACACTGGCAGTGGATGTAAAACAATCATGAGGTGCTAAACTGTCCAAAATGGATGTCCGACCTTTGATTGTTGGCATCCATGTGTTGTTTCAGGAACTCGAGAGACTTGGTTTCGATTAAGAAAGGGCTGCTAGCTGACTTACACAGAAACTTCAAATAAACAAAGAAAAAAGATAAACTTTGGCAACTAGTTGCTTAATGTTGGCTTCTGATTTAAAGCAAACATGTCAGAATTCAAGTCACTTAACCTTTTCGTGTAACGCTTCTAAAGGAGCAGTTCAGATTTGATTGGCGCAGCTGTTTGGCTTTATTTAGCTCAAAGAGCTAGCTAGCTTGTGTGCGTGGGGGAGGCATGGCAAAACTGGCAAAGATAAGAAAAAGCTCTGCAACACACTTGGAGCTGGCAGTGAGTAAATGGTGGAGAAAATAAATTAAACTCAGGCAAAGCTAATTACCCAATTTAGCCGAGTCTGGCAATTGTAGTGATGAGAGGGAGCAGAAGGGGGAGCAACGTGATCCAATAAAGAAACCGGACAAGAAAATTTGGAAAAAAATTCATGTTGGTTATTTTGAGAAAACAGGAAATCAATGTACTTTGACTTGGACACAGATTTGGTAATTATTAATTTTTTAATTTTTTTGCCATGTTCCTGGTAAACAGTTGCAAACTGCACTTTGTGATCAGAGAGATGTTATATTTATTCATTAATTGATACATTATTAATACGGTTAATGAGAGATTCAAGCTAATACAAGAACTATGTTGTTATTAGCCTACTTACAACATTGCTTTTATCATAAAGTAAAAAGAAAACTTAAATCATATTTCCTGGTTTACGAAATTTAAGAAAAACAAATTAAAAATGAATGTGAATTTATTTCAGATTCAGTGTGTTTTCTGATAAGGTGGCAGTTTTTTTTACTGTCATTTTCAGAAAACAAGGTTGCACAATGAAATGTCACTTGTAGCCTCATTATGCTACAAATACATAGAACATACATCTAAAATATTTGAATTAGAAACTTTTAATAGCAGATTCTGTACATTTAATTTATATATAGCCACAATTCTTCTGCCATTTACCAACAAAAAGCAAAACAAAACTGCTGCGGAACTGAAACTAAAGATGTAAAAACTGAAATTCTTCCTTCAAAAAAAAAACTAAACTAAAAAAAGTCACTTTGAAAACAAACAAAATCTAAACTAAACTTAATTAAAAATGGATTAAACATTTCCAAACTGTTTTAATCATGGTAAAGGAACGATCCAGATGCAAGGCAGTATAAAAACTGATCAGACCCGCAGGTGAGAAAAGCCTGAGCTCGCCTTTGCCACTCACTCCCCTCACTTTAATTCCAGCTCTTCCTCTCATCCACGGCTGGGAAAAGGAGCGCTGCCTCCTCCTCATCACCAGAGAAGCTTCCTCCTTCAAACGGCAGGGCCACAAAGATAGCAGGACCGAGCAAACAAACAGCTCTTTGTCCACAGCACAAACCATACATTATTATTTCTGGCAAGGTCAGAGTTGATTCAATTTTCTGCTTAGTTCTCATTAAACAGCTATTGCATTATTTAATTTCCCACAATCAAGTTAAGGGTTGGGAGAGGGGATCAATATATCTCCACCAAAAGCTTTTGAACAGTGGCTGGCAAATTTAGCCCACAGATGCACTTTGTGCTGGTTCGGGAGAGCCGGATCCTCTGTTTGATGCCATGTTAGGCTTCAAAAGTCAGAGGAGCTGCACTGAAATGTTCCTGATTTTGATCTTCACTCCAATGCCTGATAAGACTTAAAAATAGTTTTCTTTGTAGTTTTCTTTAGGCTGTTAAACTGTTACGAAGGTGCTCTCATGAGATTGTAGTTCCAAGCTAGTTTAGTCACAGGCAGACAGACGGCGATCAGACAGCGGTCGGTATGATGCTAAAGGACTTGGAAATAAGAAAAATGCATCTGTAGCTGTTTGGAAGGATTCTGAGTTAAGTTTTGAAATGATTTCAGATTTGCTGGGTTCAGACCTTTGAACTCGCCCACTCCACCGAGTTAAGCTGACCGGTTAGAGAAGCGAGTTGACAGTGTTCCGCCCTCTCCTCCAAAAATAGTATATTGTATCACTGATTACTCGTTACTTTTATCTAAAGTAAAACCATTACTTTACTTACTCATCCCTACCAAAGTAATAAATGACTTTACTCATGTTACCTTTCTATTTCATCCCAAAAGTTGGCAATTTTGTCATATCTCCTCAAAATTCAGACACTGCACATGCACCCCTGTGTAAATGTAAGTATATTCGCTGTTCACTGCAGCTCAGTTGTTTTTTTTTTTAACAGTCTTTAAATTCACATTCATTTCCATGAGCTTCATGGTGTTGTGCTGTCGTTGAAGGTGTTTCAGGTTGTGTTTTTGGTTGTGGAAAGAGTTTTAGTAGCTCCTGGACACAATTTACATTTGACATTTAAATTCTTATCATCTTTGCTCGAGATAAGTTTGAAATAGTGGGGATATTTTCAGCCGTTATCTTCCAAGTTTCGGTCTCCAACTCCAGTTTTATTGGTAATGTTAGAATGTTGCAAACTGCGGCTGGCGGCTGATTGTTTAGTCACGTAACACTTTGCAGCGTGTCGCAACCAATAGCTTACAAAATTATTAAAATTAGTAAAAAAAAACAGAACCAAGTAACCAAACTGTAACTAATATAACTGTCATTTTATTAGTAATTCATTACACTACTTGTTACTGGAAAAAGTAATATTATTACAGTAATGCTATTGCCAAGTTGATAATTCTGTCTGATATGAGGCAAGATTTCAAATACAGGGTCAGTGATTCTAAAAATCTGGAAAATTGCTGACAAAAATAAGTGGAAACACTCAAGGAACTGTTGCCTTATCTGGTGTAATGGATTACAAATGTAATGTTTTGCACCATTTTTTTTTTTAATTTAAGAAACAGAGAACAGGAAATGCAAAGTGTATATTACGCAAGCTGAGAAGAAGCCTGGACTTGGATCATGCAAAAGGATGTAACTGCCGGAAGACTTTAGAGTTTTTCCAGTTTAAAGTTTTTTTAAATTACTTAAGAAATCAGTAGTTGACAGTCAATAATCCATAAACTTGGTACATAATGTTTCTATTGTAATTGAGTTAGCAGAATTACAGCTTCCTCTATTTGTCTCTAATGTGGGAGCCAAAACTAAATGTTTCAGCTTGGAAAAACTTCCCCTCGTTTTTTCAGTTTTTGCCTCTTTTGGCTTAAAAATCTTTTTTTCCCTTTCTCTCTGACATTACTGGATTTTCTCAGATTAACATGTGTGCACACAAGTGGATTTTATAACATCGGACCTGCTTTAAAAGGCAGTCATGGTCGAGTCTGCAGCTTAACCAAGCGTGACATGGAAGCTTGAAACCTCTAGCCTCCTGCGCGAACACAGCAAACAAACAGCTCTTTGTCCACAGCACAAATCGTATGTATTTGGTTGTGGTCGGGTCAAAGTTGATTGAATTTCTGTTTAGTTTACATTAAACTGCTCTCGCAATATCTAATTTTCCACAATCGAGTTAAGGGAAGGGGGAGTAATCGATACACTGTACTGCCAACTCATCTCCTTTATTGAGTCCTGATCGTTCTTGCAGGTTCTCTGCTTCTGCACAGACGATTCGTTTACATGTAGATCACACTGGCTTTACAATCAGTGGTTTCTTTATCCAGAAAATTACTGTAATGTAATTTTACGCAACAAAAGTACAACAAGCAATAAATGCCTGGATGGTAATACTTTCATAACAAGAACTGTGAACTACACTTTGCGCTTGTTTAGACTGACTTATTCTGAAATAAAGCAGAATATTAACACACTGGACAGAAACAGTAGTATTGCTGTATTTAAAATTCAAAATTCAGATATAGAGTACAGTCACCCTTTATTATTCCTTTTTACTGGAATCTTGCTTACAATTGTATAGTTTAAAAATAAAAGTTTAAAACAAGTGTTTAATTATTGAGTCAAGTGTAGCACGTCCCAATGGAGCTCTCTCTGTCTAAATCACCAATGCCTGGTATATAAGCACAAAATTCTGGGAAATATTCAGGGCAAAGGAATTCGCACTGAAAAAGGAGAAGCTGTTGTTTGCTTAATGTCTTTTTCTTACTCAAATAGCTGAAAATATTATATTTTTCATCTTAAACCAGCCAAATATTCTATTAAATATGTATGGTTAAACACATTTTCTAGGTTTAACTGAACAAAATTATTCCATTTATTTCTATGTGGGATATTTTGTGAAAAAAAAAGGAGTTTCTGATGTTTTTTTTTATTCGTTTATTCACTCTAATATACGTCTACATCACTATTTTCTTATATCTAGACAAAAAAAAATTAAGGGGAAGAATTTAAAGCAAAGGAAAATTGCACTCTTCACTTAAAAGGAAAACAAAGCCATTCCTTGTTGTTGTGTGTTTTCTCACTCAAATAGCCGAAAACGAGTATATTTTTTAATTTAGTTCAAACTTTCTAATATGTGTATGATGAAACATATTTTTCGGATTACATAATTTACTGATCCAATGTCAAATATTTCCTGTGATCAATTATTTATTTATTTATTTTTTTTAAATTTGATTCAATTCATTTTTCTCTGTGCATTTGTTAAATTAAAACACTATTACAGGTTACTTTTTGGAGTAAATTTAGCGGAATATAGATCTAAATCATAGCTAGAACTACAAAGCTGATTGAATTAGAGTGAGAAATAGATCAAGGAAAGCAGGCTTACTACTAACATAAGTCAACTGGAGTCAACAGTAAGTGTATTTAGACTGCATTTGACATGCATTCTTCGTAAAGCGGCTTTGATATGAAAGCATGAAATTGGTAAGGTATAGTGAGTGTTACATGATTGAGTTCATCAGCTTCTTTTAAGAGTATTATATGGATTTCTATCTTTGTGTACTGAGCAGTTTGTTTGAAGGCGGTGCACCAGGCTTGAAAGGCCTTTACTTTGGTGAGCTGGGACTGTCTCACAGTCAATCAGGTGCATAATTTTAATAAGACTTTATCTTCGTGGTTATAGTTGGAGCCCACCGGGGCTTCTTTTCACTGTCTGCCAAAGTGAGAGATTAAAGTTGTCTACAGTACAGCTCTCTGACATCATTCAGAGAGGCAACACTAACAACCGGTCTATCCTGTTCTGGCTCACTGGACAGTGAGGGTCAGGGATGAGGTGCCCCTTTCAGGACCACAACCGCTGCACAGACGTTCACCCACAATCCCCTGCACTGCACTGCTCAGCAGCTTCGCGGCTGCAGCTTCGACCTCACTCTTAACAGGAAAGATTAGCACCCATTACTCTGTTGATAGTTACGTGTCCGTTTCTCGCCGTAAAGCCGAATGTATCGATTTGATATTTTAACTCTTTTGAAGAATTGCATGAACCTTCATGCCGTTAGCAACACAAACATGTTGAAATTTTTATTTCGATCTGAGAAAAACATTATAGGCACAATAGAGAAAGTGGTAGGCCTGACCTGAAGGTCTGATAAAGATGCATAAAGGGAGGACAAGTGCATTATTGCCTCACTCTTGTAAATTTGGCTGCTTTTTGTCTGTGTGACCTCCCTTAAACAGACGATGTGAGCCTACAGATGCTAGGTGTAGCCAGCTGGAAAACATAAGACATCTCAGAATAAGTAAACCGAAGCAACTGGTTACCAATATTAACAAAATACATCATTGCATACATGAATGCGTCATTTTATAAATCATAAAAGTGATAAATTACAGCCAATAGGCTACAACAGTGGTGGATTACAATGACATCCGAGGCCGGACATGTCGCACGTTCTGTGTTGCAAGCATGGTGCTTTGTTTTCGTATTTTGATTGGTTAAAACCGTGACACATTAGTGTTTTATGGACTTTTGTTTGGATGCGGGACACTGAGCTTTAAAACGAGACAGTCCTGGTTTAAACGAGGAATTATGGTCACCCTAGTCAAAATGCTAACCTCACATTTTTTGCTTGATTAACTTCATATGCAATGCGGTTGTGCCTAAATCTCATTCTGTGTTCAGTCTGGGGCTGGGCACATGTGGGAAATTAGCTTTTTTAGCACATGTAATAGCGAATTTCAGCCTCAGATCGGTCGTATTTTCAACCAAAAACACCTGCATGCTCTTTTCAAACCGCTCTCATGCTCTCCCCACACTAAGACATGATGTAATATGACATGTTATGATCTTATTACTTGACGTTAACTCTATTAGCTTGATGTTAGCTAATGAGCACTTAGTTCTGCAAGTCATGAAAATGAACCATGAGTGATTTAAACTGTAAATGATAAAGTAGGCTGTCTCCATTTCTTGAAATTTCAACAAAGTGCTCTTAAAAAAAAAAAAAATAGTGAACCTTTACCAGTGCATGTAGGTGAACTGGAGAGGCAAGAGTAGCCTACAAACCATTAGTGTCAGTACTGAAGGCACATAAACACACTCATTAGTTTAGGGGAAATACTGTGCATTAAGTTCCACAAGCTAATCTGACAACAGGACATCCAATAATACACGTGAAGAGCTAATCCGTATTACTGTTTGAGCAGGCCTGTGTGTCTGTGTGCAAATGTGCGCAGAAGGTCTACGATCTCAGGTGTTCCTATAGACAGGCCTTTATTTCACCACGCACAGAAATAACCGTGCTCTAACTAATTTAGCAGCAAAAATCGTATTATTCCATTTCGACTAATTGCATGTCCTCCTTCACTGACGGTGAAGACAGAGCGCACTGCATCCTCCTCTTCATATACCTTCTCCCTCTCTCATTCTCAGTCACTTTAAGTTGATGGATAATGCTATAATGTAATATAATGTAATGCTATTTGTAAAACT
>JAQLOL010000015.1:9103956-9139410 GCA_029783665.1 Naso thynnoides | reverse complement strand
TAGAAATTTAAGGGGTGTATTCGAGGTTTTGGCGATAGGCAAAATGGTGAGGAACTGTCTGGAAAGGCAAAAATCAAATGCATTGACTTGTATGACTGCTTTCACCCCAGTAAACTGATCATTTTAGCCCTAAAAAATTCACTACAGGTTTGAATGCCAAGGACAACTGTGCACATGTGTGTAAAATGGAAAGTGAACCTGCATTTGACCTTTTCTCTGCCACTGACTGCAAACACTGCCTCGATTGTTGCAGCAGGTGCCGTTAGCTGTATTGAGAAAAACTGACGTGTCTCAACATCGAAATCGGCACTACAATCCCAAACTTGAGCCTTGATTGATTAGAATCTTATCTCATTCCTGTCCCGTGTGTGGCGGGCATTGATAATTCCCGGCATGTCCTCTTCACACATGCACAGGGCCGCCATTGTCAAGGTTGGCCTCGGTGACTGAAGCGCCATTACCTCTCAAATCTAATCAGATTCCCTTAAGTGGATAACAAGCGTGTCTCCGGCATTTACAGTAGTGAGAAAGCTGAAGTGAAACCAGGACAAACTGTTGTCACACAAAGCAGATGTGGTGTGAAGCAGTCCTGGCATCCCTCCTGCTATCCGTAGTGGAAAAAAATGTTGATTGGCTAACAACTGGCATCTTGTTTGGCCGGGAGAAGCCAGATAAGAGCTCTCAGTCACTACTGACAAGTTGAGTATTGTGACAAGCCTGCTCATAGTTAGTTGAATAAGGGCAGCTAGTTGAGCTGACGAGGACAATTTAATGCTGAGTTTTAGCATGAAGTCCTATGTGCTGTGCTCGATGACATTTAACCTATAAAAAGGTTAATTCTTGCTACAAGTCTGAAAACACAATATGCTACTTGCTAGCATGCCACACATTAAATCAATGCTAGCGACTATTTTTCTGAGACTTTGTATCTTTTGAGAGAGGAAATGACAATCAGTTTTGTACAGCCTACAGCCTTTTATGTTCTGGTATGACCAGCAGCATAGAACATCTTTGCTTTTCTTCGTTTGTTGGGTCAGAAATCAACTTGCTCTGAAATTAACTATTTTATTGATTAGAAGTTGTCAAATAAGAGCAATTGTCAAGTCTGCAAGCAAGATGCTATCAGCTTTATTATGTTTTTCAGAAACTGAACGCACTTCTGGAAAATGACCCTGAATATCGCCTTGCTCTCAAACTACCAACAGTCGGTTCAATACATAGTTGGAGTTTTGGCTGCATCCTTTATCGCCACCAAACTAAACTCATGTTTCCAGGACAGCTTTTGTTTTCCTGACTGGTACCACACAATTTGTAACAGAAACGAGTTGAAAGCAAAATGCTAAACGCCTTAGCAACGTTCATCATCAGCTCCAAAAATACGTACTGTGTTAACTTCTCTTTTAAAACTAGAACGGCTAGCTTGAACAAGGCAAGTGCTTGGCTACATTTCTACTAGCCAAAAGTAGCATTCTGCTTGCCCTGGGCTACCAGGCAATCCTAATTGCCAAGCTCTACCATTAGCTAAGTGTGGATAAATGTTGGGCACTGCTTGTCAGCACACATAGCTCGAATATAGCTGTGTTATTAAGTTAGCTGTCATGACTCTGCATTTTAGCATTATCAAACAAGTGTGCCTTCAAAAAGTTACACAGTTTTGCTCTCAGTGTATTAATTATCTGTGAGTTGGCTTGATAAATGACCTGTTCTGGGGGTGTGGTCATGCACTCTAAAAGGGAAATAACTACTACAGAGTCAGAGATAGTTAAGAAATTAAAAAAGTGATTCTGTAGGTTGAGTCACACTGCATGTTCTCCAAATCTGCAGCATTGTTGCTTATCTGACTTTCCTTTACTGCTCATTGATTAGCTGAGCTCATGAAAGAAAAGTATTCATGTACTGTAGACATAAGAAACTTGTTCAGACGAGCCCATAGAGCACAATATTTTGACCAGTGAATAGAACGCTTTTAGGAGGAAGTTACAAAAATTCCGGGTAAAAGGCACAGACAAGATGACCTTCAACAACTGAGAAGACTAATATTATATTATCACTGCTAACAATACGTGTATTATGATGAAGTACTCCAAGAAATTCTCCACAGGCAATGAATTAATAAAAGAAAGTCATAACAGTGAGCGTCTTTGTGAGCTCTGGAACAGTTAGTAAACTAGAAGCTTTTAGACAAGACGTACCCTCTAAAAATAGTCTTCAACATACAGTAATCGAGACCTCAAAATGGCTTTATTGCAGTTATTGTTTGGGATACTGATAGTACTAAGTTGTCTACATTGAAAGCAATGAATGAATGAAAACGCTTGGTTAAAAATGGCCTAACAAGAGTTATTTAAAACCCCAATTGGGGAACAAGGGTCAATTGTGCTGCCACAGCCCCTGGAGCAGGCAGCAGAGGACTTTGGGAGCTGACCATTGATTGGTCAGTGAAACAGAAAAGGGCGGTCCAAATGAATTAGTGATAGACGCTAAAGGCAGATATCCTGCAGTGATCAAACCCTGGGCGATCTGACACTGTGTTTGAAGTGATTATCATGCGATGCAACATAAAGACTTCTCCCAGCTGTGGGCCTAATTAGCTCACTTAGGGCCCTTTATAAGACATTGGTAAGGGACTGGGAAGTACAGACTGTCACAGAGAAGTCAGAGGATCAACAGGATAGCAGCAGCAGCAGCAGCAGACCTGGATTCCTTAAACTGACTTGCTGCTACACCCAACCAAACCAATCTGAAGATAATCTGCTTTTCTGAGAATGCCACACTTAACTGACTGCAGTTACTTCACGATGCGGGACGCAACCAGAGCTTCAAATGTAAGGGTGTTGAAAATTGGAAAAATTCTAAACTACTTGGTAAAATTGTTCAAATGTGTTATATTTTCTACGTAAATTCGTTGAAAGGCTTTTATGACAGGTTTGACAATCTTGAATGGTGGCTTTTTATATTGAAAGTAGAGTTTTTGACGTGTTTTTTAGATGAAGACGTGAACTAAATTTACAGAATAGGACAATATTTAAGGAACTGCCTAATGAACCAGTCCTTTTTCTTATAAAGACTCTTGCTCCACATGTTAAACATGATTCACTTAAATGTGAGTGTTAACCTAAGTTCTACAAAATGCCGCGCCGCTCTAAGTTTGTAAGTTTGCTCCGTGACTAATAAAGGGAAAATTATGACTCGCAACTATTTCTGAGCATTGAATCACATCAACTTTTCGCAGAGACGACAGCTGCTGTGGACACCCTTTGGTGCATATGTTGTTAGTCAGCGCAATTTCAGTGGTAAAAGAGAAAAAAAGTGAACTCTTTGACCTCGCAAGCTGAATTTGTGCATGATATGTGTTTAATGCAGGTACACAGCCACCTGGAGAACTCCAAGTTCCACCTCCACCAGACCCAGAATCAGCAGGTCAAGCAGTACCTGACGCTGGGCTCCAAGCTTTCCTCTTCAGCCGGGCAGGGCCACGCTATTCCGCATCCACACACCCCTGGCCAGCCTCTGGCAACCGTGCCGATCATGAGGAATGGACACATGGCATCCGTCAGCGACAGCAGCAACCCCAACAGCCCGGTTACCCTGCTCACTATGGCCAACCACGACAGCGAGGTGAGTGGACTTATGGAAAAACAGTGTTGGAAAGTGAATTATGACGTTGCTGAATATATGGAACTGAAATTGACAGAACTGTGACTGGGAAAGAGTGAAATGGCAACAAAAAATATGAACCACATACTGGGTCATGCAAGGACAAACTGTGGGTCATAATTTTTGTAGATTGCACAACTTTCTTGGCACATTTTCTTGTAAACACTTCCTTTTCCTGTCAAAAGAAATGCTTCTGTGCCATTTTTAAGAATTTTGTCCCTTTACGCTTAGTCATTAGGAGAGATCAATCATGGCTGACTGTTTGTTTGGATAGACAGACATAATATATAATCACAAATATCTGAAAGTTGGAGGGGGTTTAAATATTAGAGAGTAGTTCCAGCTAATCATCTAAACAAAGTGATGCTATTATTGATCTCCCTCTCTCTCTGATGTGCTCATCAATAACTTCAGACATGCAGTCTCTGATGAGAGAACCCTTTCAAAGGAGGAAACTGGTTTGATAACAGATGTGTGTTCTTCCCGCCAACACTGCTAACTAACTTACGAATGTCGTGGCAGCGGAGAACCTGTCTGTTATTGGATTAGTCTCCGGACAGCCCCACCCCTTCGCTTGTGTCTATTTTGGTTTGAATGTTGAGATTTTCAAAAGATCAGACTTGGACAGTATTGAAATCCTGGTACAATCATCGTCAGTCTGTCCATGAATACACTGAAATTACTGTTTTCTTTTAGTTTCCAATGGATGAAGTTATTGATGACCTAATTAGTCTTGAATCCGGTTTCAATGATGGAGGCTTGGATTGCATGGAGCCTAACATCATAATGCAAAACAATGTAAGTATGAATCATTAACTACTGCTACATGCTAACACTGTTTCCAATGGTCAGATTATCAACCGTTTGAAGGTCTTTTATATTGATTTCTGCAACAAATCCTTTGTTAACCTGCTCACATCAAGTTAAGTTTCTCAACTAATGACGTCTTTCTTTTAAGTTGGGTTCCCTCATCCAAACTTTCCAGTGCAGGCTTGACTAGCTTGGGAAAATGTGGACCTGTCTTAGTTAAAGGGTCAGCTTAAATCTAGAGATGAGTCAAAGTTCATTGGGGCTTAGCCACATTTCTCACATTACTGAAGAACAACAACAATGCAGATTAGACTCAAAAAGAAGGAAGGTACATTCTTGTTGACAATATACGTATAGCAGAAACTAAAGCGTATTCTTTGGAAGATATCCAACTAGAAATGGCACCACAGACAAGCACTATAAGTTCGATTCATAGCCTAGAAGGAATGCAAAAACTCTGAGCAAAAAAATTTGGCACAAGAGGTCCATTTGGCCCGAGAACACAGCAACACCTGAACCAAATACAGAGCAGGTTTGTGGCATGGGAGCACTTGGAATCCAGCCTAACTTCTTAAATACAGATGGACCCGGATTGTCAGACAAAGAATCATACACAAGGGTAATGGAGCAAAACACTACAGACACTGTGACAGGGAAGGATTGGGACAGGGGGGTGAACAGATAAGGCGTGAGAGGGGGAGGAAGGAGGAGACTGAGTGAGAGAGCTAGTGGGTTTCAAATGAGGATAGAGGCGCGACAGAGGAGTAAAGAGTTAGAGGTTTTTTGTTGGAGAGAGTTACTGAGCCATTGGATTGGGCTAATGCATACACTCCCCATGGGCTTGTTCAGAAATGATACCATGCTTAAATGGATCAATTCATCCTAATTAGTCATACAGTACGATGCATCACGCCGTTTCGCCATGTCAACACATCCAGGAACACAGACGGGAGAGGGATTGAAGTGATTACAATAGGAGGAGTGGGGGGAATTGTTGCAATCTTTCATTCTGATAAGCACTTTTATCCCCTCCTCTTCCTCTTCTGCCATCTTGTTGAGATAATGAGAAAAAAAAATGCACATGCAAACCAAACCCACTGAAGATATCTGACATGTCTGCAGTTTCTTCTGTTTTGTTTCTCCTCTTGCTTTCCAACCCCCTCCCGTCCCTTGACTTGACATGCAGCCTTATCGCACTCACCGCTCTCGGAGTTAGATTTGAAACACATATGGTGGATAAAATTGGCTGTGCGCATCTTGGAATGCATGGTGGCTTCTGTAGCATTTTCCCATAAAAGCACAAATGCGAATTAGACACACATGTGTGTCGGCACGCTATATCTTGGCATCTCCTCGGTCCGTGAAAAGACGTCCCTATCGCACAACTGTGGCATGCTTTTCCCAGACAAGAAGAGACCTGTAGGAAAACAGTTTTGCCTCTGTTCAAGCCGTTGACCTAGCTAGCCTTTTCATCTAATGGGATGCTATTTTCAACACAGAGCGCATCTCTGTGTTGGCAGCCCTTTTAAGCAGAGGGGTTTTGAAAATGGTGGCATGAGCAGATCACGGCATTACGTCTGGTCAAGGCAAACTTCTAAGGGTAGGAGGTCAGGGTTAGATGAAGTAAAGCTGAACTGCAACCCCTTATTGACCCAGTTTGTGCCATGTTAAGTTCTTGTCTAGTTGTTTTTTTACTCCTTGTGATATGAGATGAGCAGACAATGCCCTGTCCTTCAGAAGGGAAAGGAGGATCCTACAGCTCCCTGCTGAGGAGTCCAAAAGCAGAAGCCTTGGGGCTGACAACCTACCCTGTAGGACACTGATCAGCCCACTCACCTCTTGTCATCTTTATCAAAGCCCCACAGCAGCTAAAAACAACTATTTGTTTTGTCACTTTTGTTACCTAGTGTGTTTCTCTGTGATTGAAATGCAAACGCCTCAACATGCTTCCCCTGCGACTGACCCTTTCCCTTCCTTTCTCTCTCTCTCCATCCTAGGTGTCCCTCAGCGGCAGCATGCTGGACGTCTATGGGGGCGAACAAGGTATGAACGCCCCTAATGGTGGAATGAGTCCCACATCTAACCCCACAAAGCTCACTGTAAAAAGGGAATACACAGGTATGAACTCATACCATAGCACTGATCAAACAACTAACCAATTAATGAACTATTACATGCTCACGTTATGGTAAAAGTTAGAAATACACAAATTCTTCTTAAACCAAAGGTCCTCAAATTGTGGGTGGGGACCAGGGGAAAATTATGGAGACAGTTGATAACTATGATTTATGGAGGTAAATTAACAAACAACTGTTTGCTGATGCTGTCCTGCTGACTTTTATTTCACCAAAATTCAACTTTGAGCCTTTTTTATAAGTTGCTTTTCCTGCTTTGTTAGCGGTCGGGGAGGGGCTAAGGCTTTTTATTTTTTAATGCCTTTGAAACTCAAAAACCACAATGTTAGATCAAGGCAGCCTCGGGAATTAAAATAAAACATTTGAAACATATATATTCAACAATTTATTCTAAAATTAAGCTCAGGGCATACCTGTGTTAGCTAAAAAAAGGCAATGCGCCGCGCGTGTCTGATCCTGCTTAAATCCAGTTACGTGTGTCAGACCGACAACAAACGAATGTGCAAGTTGACTTTTGTCCACTGTTGGACAAACACTGTCCTGACTGTGATGCGTTCTGTTATCAGGCCGTAGAAACGTGTAGCCTTTTCGTCACAGTGCAGAAAGACAAAGGGCCCCTTTAAGGCATTTCTTATTAATGTCATGCATCAAGCAAAGATGCCTAATTGATTTAGGAAATAGAAAGTATGTCTGAAGAACCCTCCACTCTCAACGGGCAAATAAGTAAATTGCCATCCGTTTTATTCGAGAGTGGGCGGAGAGGACAATGGGCTGTTACACAGAGTTTAAATTGTCTTGATTGAATCAACAGAGACAAATTGGGAAATCCAATCTCAGGTCCCCAATTATGTAATTTGAAAGAATGTGAATACAAATATGGATGCTCTGGTATTTTGCCCCTCTCCTGCACAGATTAGTGAATTTGCTAAACTGTCTTAATTATGGAATAAGCAGTTTAAAAGTGATCACCATTTTCTTCCCTCCACAATGAGCTCCAGACATGCTGCAGGGGGATAAACTGGGTTCTTTCAGTGTGCGTGCGTAAGGAGGTCAAACTTAAGTCTGTTGGTGCACAGAAACTGAACATTCACGCTGACCCCGGGGCTGAACTCCCTCAAAACAACTGTCTGTGTGTCTCCTCACAGGACCTTTTGTGGTGTTTTGTGTTCGTTGTGTTTCGGTCGCAAAATTAGTGTGCATTGCTAATCAATCCGTTCCCCTCTGTGATTTCTTTTCTCTGACAGAACACGACACGAGAGTGATGGCCAAAGAGAGACAGAAAAAAGACAACCATAATTTGAGTGAGTGTCTCTTTCAACTCCCTCATGGTGTCATGTGAACAGGAGCTACGGCTGACAATGTTTTAATCATCTTTTGCTCTCTTTTTGTGCTTTATTAGTTGAAAGAAGAAGAAGATATAACATCAACTACAGGATTAAAGAGCTGGGGACGCTCATACCAAAGTCGAACGACCCGTGAGTTGCAAAATCCAAATGCATTTATTGAAACAATGCCCCTGCTTCGCTTCACTTTAAGTCAATGAAACAACTCCAAGACCTTGTCGGGCTTGGAAGCATATTAAATTCAAAGCACAAAGACACTCTAAAGGTTGTTCACTGAATTCAAATGAGGACTCACATTTCAGTCATATTTCAAGGGTGCACTTGAACTCCCATTGTCGTCGACGCTCCGAGAGCTGTACGTCCTCTCGCTGGGTCCCGGCAGTTCAGCTCAAAGCATGAATGATGAGGAAAGGGGTCAAATGCAAAGGAGCAGGCCACACCATTTGAATCAAAGTTTGAAGCACAATTGGAACACAGACGGAGCGCGGGAGCTGAATTGAAAATCCAGCGGCCATCTTTCGCAATTGAACTTTGCTTCAAATTTAAATGGGGGGTGAGCGTTGTCGTCGCGCCATTAACAGGGGATAAAAAGAGATTATTAGCGCTGATCAGACCAACGTCTCACTCGTGTGGAAAAAGACAATTTTACTGCAGCTCCCCCTTTTTCCTTTTTTTAAAAAAAGCAATAATATCTGCAAAAGAATTACTTGCACTCTAGCACCCCGAGTCCAAAGCTCGATTTTTTTCCCCCCGTCCTCCTACTTAGCCCATTTTCCTTCACCTATTTTTACTTGAGGATTAATTTTACTGAACAAGGAGGTGCGGGAATGGACTTTCCACATACCTACTTAACTATTCTATTAAAATTCCCATTCAGTGTCCCCATGTAATGTCCAAGGATGAATAATTGCCTCATGTAAATCACCATTTCTTATTCATATCATAAAAGGGGGAAAAAACCTCTGTGTTAAAACTTTTCCCCCCGTTTTTTTTTTTATTGCTGAGGATATTCTGCCGACATCGGGTGTTCTGTGTAAAAGGTTATCTTTAACATTACTTCTCTGTGCAGCGACATGCGCTGGAACAAAGGAACCATCCTGAAGGCCTCTGTGGAGTATATAAGGTGGCTGCAGAAGGAGCAGCAGCATGCGCGGGAGCTGGAGAGCCGTCAGAAGAAGCTGGAGCAAGCCAACAGGAGGCTGCTGCTGAGGATTCAGGTAATAAAAAATGACTAACTGTGTTTTTGTGGTACACACGATGATCGAACGCTGATAAATCACAACAATACTAAAAGGAAAAATGAAAAAGGAGAGCTTTTGAACAACTCATAACCCTGAATCTGTTATGTTAAAACAGATAGGCTAAATTAATATTTTAATATTTTTAAAGGGATTTAAAGGGGTAATTTTGCTATTTGCCCCCCCCGAGTTCCAGACAAGAAGATACATACCAATCTTTCAACAGTGCGTGCAGAAACAATGAAGAGACAGGCAAATCTCGCCCACCGCTAATTAGCTTAGCTCAAATACTGTTTGTCAATGGGAAGTGCTAGCCTGCCTCTGCCTGAAGTCTTAAGAAAAACTCACCAACAGTGTATTTCTTCTTCTTCTTCTGTTTACTGGCACGTTTACTTCCTGTACATATTTGATCCTAAAATAGTACATAAAGTGCTAATTTGAGACTAAAAATAACACAACATGATAAATAAACAAGTCATAACAAGCACACAGGACTGTTTAAAGTTGTTGGAAAGTTTATCTGATGGCCTTAGGTGGAGGTGTGCTAGCACTTCCCACTGACTACCAGTATTTGAGCTAAGCTAATTAGCTGTGGGGGAGTTCTGTCTGTCGCTTTCTTGTAACTGCACCCACAGTCGAAAGAATGATATCTATCTTCTTGTCTGGAACTCGGCAGAAAGGAATTATTATTATTATTATTTTTTTAAGTTGGCCTATCCCTCTGTTCTAAAAAAGTAAACACACAAACAAATTAATTGTCAATGAGTTACAAGTGTAAATGTAAGGCCTACAAATCAAGATTAGATACCATTTCAAGACTCAATACCAGGACTGATTGATAAATTTGTGGCCCAAGGTAAAAGGACATGAGTTACACAGCTCTTGTTATATACACATACGGTTCAACTCCTTCAAATGGTGACACAGAAAGTTTGAATTTAGTCATTTTTTGGTAGTTCTATTTTGGATCGTTAAAAAATTCCAAGTTATCGCAGTCTAAAAAAAAAAATAGACAACAGTGGCCTTCATGTCCCCAAGGACCTCCCTGGATGAGCCCTTGCGACACAAGCAGCAGGTGACACAGCAGGCACAAAGGTCAATATTGTCCATTTCCTCGGACAGTGCTGACTTGCAATTTTCAATTACTTATAACAGAAATACCACAAAAGTTGTTGACTTCAAATTTCCTGCATAACTACTCAAAGTGTTGTACTGCATGAGCATGTAATATGAGCTGTATAACTTAATCTTTCTACCTTGGGCCATGAACTTATCAATCACCTCTCAGATTAATTGACTAGAAGGGGATATTACTTGCTTGACAATAGAGTGACAAATTTTGAACTACCGCTGGGTGGTAAAAGGTTGGGTGATAAACTATGTACTTGTAATAAAAATATAATTTATAATATGAGAAGTTAGCTTTTAAACCTGTGTTCTTGGATTCAAAGAGTTGGCCAATCAACTCGCTAATGTCCCACTAATGTCATTGCACTTCAAGTAAACTCTTTTTAGATCACTGACTGATTTAAATACAGCCTCCTTCAGGCATGTTTCGCTATGATAAAGACAGAGGGCTCACTGTCAACCCCACCTGACTCAATCATCCCGAGGTGCTAATTTCCACCTCCAAAGCTTTTTCTTAAGTCCTTCAACATAAACCTATTTACAAGTACAAAGCTTTACGACCCCAAAACCTAAACTTGTCAACCCCTCCTCCTGCAGTGCTGTTGTTTACATGAGGCCCTTCCACTCCCCCTCTATCTGCTTTATGATCTTAAGGCTTAGCGCTAATTACCTTATGAATGAAGACAATGACTGCAGCTCTTTTGGTGGACAGAAGCAGGTCAGAAATAGATGATGAGCGCTAATGGTAGATAAACTTACTGACGCATGCATGCTCAGAGGGGCTGCACATTTTTACGCTCGCAGGAATGTGGTTAATCGGAGTTGGGATGGGAAGAACACAAAATCAAAGATGACAAAACTATCCAGGAAACGCTGACTGCCGCTTGACGATAAAAGGAGAGTTCACAAAGGTCAAACAGGGCTTTGTGATGACACTGATTAGTGCTGAACATGTATAAGATAAGATGTGTGTGGGAGAAGAGTGTGTGACAACACCCAACTTCCCCAACTGTAGCTCACTCCAAGCCAACCTCAGAATGTGGAGGAGATGTGAAGACGGTGGGGAGGTGATTTTCCCAGTGGTATTCCACACAATACTGTCATGGGCTAATGTGGTCATATTACAGGGAACTGCTTTTTATCGGCATTTGCTCATTTTCCTGCAGTGGGAGTGGAGTTCATAATCAGAACAACGCCTTAAATCTTACATTTTCTTTTGTTTTCCAGGAGCTTGAGATCCAGGCACGAGCACATGGCCTCCCAAACATGGCGACAGCTTTGGGGACAGTTGAACTCTCCTCCCATCTCCTCAAACAACAACAACAACAACAACAACAACAACAACAACAACAACAACAACAACAGCAGCAACAGCAGCAACAGGCATCTCCCCAAGCCCAGCAACCCCAGCAGCCGCCACTCTACCAAGAGGACCCAAACAGCGACTACCTCCAGCGAATAGTGGTGTCTGGCGTGCCGTCCATCCCCTCTGCCAGCGCGCCGCAGGATCACATCCCCGGCGCTGACGGCTGCACCACGTTCTCCGACCCGCTGTCCCACTTCACGGACTTCTTCAGCGCCACGCTTAAGGAGGAGCACCGGCTGGACGAGATCCTGATGGACGACCCGCTCTCGCCCTTTGGTGCCGACCCGCTTCTCTCGGCAGGCTCGCCTGGGGCTGCATCCAAAGACAGCAGCCGCAGGAGCAGCTTTAGCTCCGCTGAGGGAGATGACCTATAAGGGTGTCCCCCTCTCTCACACACTCTGTTATCTCCTCTTGACAACGTGGTTGTAAACCCCAGTGGTAAAGGGCATACGCAGAGCCTTTAAAAGACTAAATCGAGGCTCCGGGCATACATTGATGACCACTTACAGGGTTGCAAATAATTTAAATGACAGCTAACACATCTGACAGTGCCCCTCAATGCGCCACCTGTATATAAAGTGTAGTTCTTGTTAATCAGGTGTGTGTTAGAACTTGATTGACCCACAAACCTGCATTCTCCAACGCTCAGCAGGACCAGGAACGGCTCATGGACCTCCTGCTCCACCATCTGTTCTTTTTAACATTATTACAGACAATCATTGTTCCTCTGCCTCCCAGACAGAGCAGAAACAGACTCATAAGAAAAAAGGGAGACATTCATCAGCCTTCAAGTACAAAATGTATGACCATGTCTACTGTTTTTTTTTTGTTTTGTTTTTGGTAAACACTGCGGTAGCTGTACACTGTAACATATGCAAAATAATCACTGGAACCTGCCAAAACGGCCTTTTTTTAAAAAGGAAAATATTACTGCTTCACGAAAAGATCTTTAATAGCTGCAGTCAGGATTGTGATGTGCCTTATTCAAACTCCCAGTTTGGTCTTAAAAACAATGTAAACATGTAACTGATGTACTCACCGCATTGCCTAACATGTCTTTGTTCCTGTCTGTGCCTTTTATATATGTTTGTTAAAGAAGTGTTTGTGTATTTATATATGTTTTAACCCATGTATTCATAAAAAAGATATATATTATTATCTAACATGTTACCTTTTTTATTCTTAGTAGGGGTGGGAAAAATATAATAAACCCCTTTTTTGATATACCTGATTTTGGCTTCTTGTTGTCATCTCACAGAAGAGGTTTACTCGAGGCGTGCACTCATACACTATCAAAGAACATAAATGTTTATTAAAGTCCCATGAAAATTAAGAGACATTTTCTTTATTTTACACTTTATAGTTTTACTCTGTAGACTTTATATTTATGAATTCTGAACGGCAAGTTCTTTTACATTTTATTTCAATTACAAAAATTTGTTACCACTTATCTCAAAATGAAATAACAAAACAAGAATACTGCATAATTTCCACTCACTCACAACTCTGCATGATGGTAGAAACATGAATGGAAAAAGTGACCTGAACAGAGGTGTGGACTCAAGTCACGCATTTGACGACTTGAGACTTGACAAAGAAACAAACAAAAAAACAAAACAAACAAACAAAAAAAAAAACTCAATTAGGATTAAACAACAATATCTTGTGACTCCAGTTGGAATTGAGCTTTGAAAGTACTTAACATCCTTCCCCAAATTTCGAACTTCAGAATGTATGTTTTCAAAAGTGTGCTGCAAATCATTTCCCAGAATTAACTAACATTACCACCACTCATTCCCATTAAGGCAACACTTAATAGCTATCCACTTTATTTGAATAAGCAACTTCCAAAAGCATCCAATCAAGTTGCAGGAGAGACCCATGAATAATTAAAATATGGTACTGAGATCTATATGGAAGAAATGACATGAAAAACTTGCAAATTTAAAAATCTGAGACAATGACACAGCAACTTTTAATGTTATTCCACACAAAAGTTGCACAAGAAATAAGTCAAAGCCTTTTGCTTCAGTGGCTTCACATTTGGTGAGGAGCGCATTCTGACTTAATCAGGACTAAATATGTAAAGTTTTCGACTTGGAATTTGACTGTCTTGACTTGGGACTTGAGTGCAAAACAATTTCTTGGTCCCATCTCTAGCTGTGAGTGCAATATGCTCTTCCTGGACAACAAAAGAGCTCAAAAAGGGAACAAAGGCAGGAAAGTTTCATGGTAGAAGGTGAAGGGCTCGCTAACAAGGTGGCTGATTGGCAACGAGTGGCCGAAAAGGAGGCGCAAGGAGGGAAATTGGATAATAAAGACAAGTAGAGGAGGAGTAATAATTCTGATGAGCCCACTGTGAGCTGATGAGCCCTTGAGGATGAATAACGGCGAGGGATAAAGAGTTGCTGTAAGAGCTTTTAGCTGAGAGCTAAGAAAGTTTCCTTTGAGGAAAGCAGGATGAAGAAATGTGCCTTTCATTCTGGAGGAATATGACCGTATACCGTTTATTAATAAAGTTTACTGAGGAAAGTTTGTTTGTGACCTCATTATAAGCACAAATCTTAACAACTTAGTGTTTTTTGTGTAGTTGTATCATTCAAAAATCATTTACATGTAGCTTCATAGATGTCATGCATTAATAATACAGCAAACAGAGCAGTCCGACAAAAACATGCCAATACTTCCCAAATGAATTTCTCATCAAAGGCTCCTTGAATTAATGTTTTAGAGTGTTATTAGCTCGTGTTTCTCTGTAATGAAATCGAACGTCCCTCGCTCGCATCTCCTCTTTAGCCGCAAACAAGCCTGAACGAATCAATCATCACGCAGCACAGTCACTAAAACTACAAAGCACTGAGTGATGTTTACGGGTAATTGGCAAAAGCAGTTATGGAAGGTAAATATAGATTTTTCACTATGCTAAAAAAACATGAAGAGCATCTAAGAAAAAAAGTCAGCATGACTGAAATTTCAAAAGGCTCAATTTACATTTTCATTTTCAACGATTTTTTTTTTCTTTTCGCTCCTTTCTCGTCTCACGAAACTTGTGAAAAATACACAAATCCAATTAGTGCAGCGCTGGAGTGGATGGGAGTCGATGTCAGGGATAGAATAATACAAATGATAGCCTTTACGTTAATGAAAGTATTGACGGAATTTAGAAAAAGAGGAAAATAACACCCATACACAAGCACAGAAACACTCTTTTGAGGCTACCTCCAGAGACAAAGCATCCGAGCCTGAAAAAGAAAGTCAGATTAAACTTCCTAATTAATTCATTTCTCTCCATATCAAAGGCTATCATGGACAAAGTTCAAATGCGCAGGCTTCAAAAGGAAATGTGGTGGAATGAGGCAACGGTGACATCAGAACAAGCGACTTTTTATTTGGAATATCGCAGTTCATCAACCCACGGTTCGGAAACTCACAGGAACTGAAAGTGTCTACAGCCGACAGAAAAAGCCGTGCGGGCGTCCGATAACGCCGTCATGTTAGAGACATTAGCTGCATGCCTTAAGAGGGGAGCGTGAATTCATTCAAGGAACATGTAAAACTAGTTGGAGACACATTGTAATCCCACACAGCCTCCCTTCTCTCCCTCACTTCCTGCTCTTTACCTAATCTCCTTCATCAGAAACAGATCGGCCTCTAGCTGGTTACAGTATCTGCCAAAAACTGTGCACCTTGTAAAATAATCTCTCCTTTCTGTGTCTTTTTTTTTGTATTACTCCTGCATGCACAGCAAAATGGTCCCTCTTAAAGAATTACCTCACCCCTAGGATGAAAGGGCTGCTGCTGTGTCACACTTCCAGCAGCAGGTGGCAGCAGTGGGCTGTGTTTTCTCATCTGTGCACCATGAAAATAAAAAGGAAACCCAAGCTGGAGAGCAGTACAACAGAGCACATTTGTGGTGGATTGTTTTAAAGAAGCCAATAAAGCAAAATGTCTTCAAGCAAATAACCATTGTTAATGAAGAGTCCCTTCACATATGGAATAGTGTGCCGGCAGTGAATGCTCGACTCCAGGGTACTACCTATGCTTCCCAGTATAAACTGACAAATCTAAAGAAGGCAAGTGATGTCGTGAACCTCACAGCGGAGTCGTTCTGTCACGAAAACAACGTTGTCAGACCTCCTGCCACCCACCAACACTGACACCGCCACTGAGCGGGAGAAGCTGTCACCTGTGCAGATGCCACAGCTGCCAGCGTGCTACAATGCGCTCACCTGTCGAGCCTGCCATTGGCAACTCTTAATCACCTCCTGCCGAGGTGAATCACTTTGGAGCACAACGCACACTAACGAGAGCACAGCGCTGCACACACACACTCGCGCTCACAAACAAGCCTAATCAAATGTGCTTATGCATGCTACACACACACGCGCGCAGGTGTGTATCTGGTTGCCACACGTAGGAGGAAGCCGAGGGGGGAAAAAAAAATAACCACCTAAAAGCCCCTCATCAGGATCTGGACTGTGACAAGACTTGTGCACAAATTAGGTGAAATTTGAGAGGGAATAACAATATGACAGGCAGCAGTGAGGCACCAAACATCAAGTGTCATATCTATTTTCAGCCGTGACTCAGAGCTGTGTGACAAACAATAGCACGCCGCCTCTCAATCAGTCAGCTCGTCTGCAGGAAATGTGGCAAACTAGGCCTCTGGATGAGTTATTCCTTTCAGGAAAAATAAAAACTGATCTGAAGGCAAAGGTCAAAGCTAAAGGTGAATTACAAAACTTAGCCAAAACTCGAGCATTACGTTTAATGGTTAGGAACTCAAGCGATCAGTGTTGTCTCTCCAGTGCAACACAGCAATTCATCCCCCCCCATTCTTTAAGGCTCTGGCCTGCTGCATGCTGCTTTTATTAGGGACCACACCCCGACCAGTGCTCGACAAACTCCCACGTCACTCGACTAGCAAGGCCCCGCTTGCATTAACGACGGAACACAAGAGAGATGGAGAAAAAATAAAAAAATAAAGTGGCCGGGCCTTCTCGAGATGCTATAAAATTAATGCGATTTCCAGAGTTTTTATGAATCGAGCCAGATGCCAAATACATAACTTCAAACAAATTGACTTCCAATTATTGGTGCGGCGCACCACTTCCAGATGTGCAACAGATGGGGCCGGGGCGACCAAAGGTGTCTCAACCCGCGCTTTGTGTTATTCCGCAGTAAAACGGCAGTACAGTTGTATGTGTTTTAAATCACCGTGGGCTGTGGGCTGGAGGTGAAGGGAAGGACAGTGGGGGACAGCGGAGGAGAAATGAAAGCACATCATTAGGAAAATGTAAATCTACACAGTACCAGACAGTGGAGCTCCATATGTAGCATTAATACAGGCTGATATTATGTAAAGGCAGATGAGATGCTGGGGCTGAAAGCTGGAGCTGTATCAAGGAGGTGGAGGATTCAGAAATGTAAATGTTAATGTGATCTCTGCTGTATCTTCCAGTGCCGGGATTAAATGGTAAAAAGGAACAATTATGGGGCTCGCTCTTTTTTTTTTTTTTTTTGCGCATATGTTAATAGCTTACAATATCCTTGCATGCATAAAGTACATTAGATATGATTAGAAGATATCCACAATACATAGCTTTATACACTGGAAGGTTTTACAATAGTCGTAAGAAGTGCTGCACTCTTCAATTGTTAATGAAGGCGCTTCCTGGAAACTTTAAATAATTTGATTAGTCACTGTTAAAGCCACATAAAGTAAAACAAATGTGATTCTGAGTGGGAAAAGTGGCTGAGCACGGACTTCTTTTCACTGCAGAGGAAACTAATAGAATATCCAACAGTGGTACGGTGTCCTGGGAGGGTCATGGCTCTGATCCCATTATTACCAGAGACTTGGGCCCTGAGGGAGCCAAAAAAATGGCTGTGTATGTTTCCCAGAGCCCATACTGAAGCAGTCTGCTGAGGCCCTATCTACTTAACTAGCAGTCTGTCTGAGAACCACAGGTCCTCCACACACACACACACACACACACACACACACACACACACACACACACACTCTGATCCTCGGGGCCAGAGAGCTTCTCCTAGCTGCCTCTCTGTTTTCACGTATCTCAGGCTTCCTATTCAAATCCAGTAGCGAGCGGGGACCGTTTTGCCTGGCCGTCGTACCTCTGTGCTGCCTTTAATTCCCCGGCTCTGTCAGAGTTGTATGCTAATCCAGCTAGCGACAGCGCTGCAGCCCCCCTCCAGGTCTCTCTGCATGCGCACACACTCCAACACACACTTTAACCTTGTGTAATCTGGGTGACCTTGGACTGAATGGAAGCCGGTGGAGAGAGGTCCCTGATTGATTTGTGATTCAAAAGAAAGAGCGATGGCCACCGTGCCCCCCGCCTACAGGACACCCCTCTGCTGCCCCCTTTCAAAATAAAATTATGCAGCAACATTTAAAAATAGTTACTTGATTCTTTGCGCCTCTGTTTTGGTGCAGGGGCAGCTGGGTAAATGTCAGATTTAGGCATGGGGGTGCAGGGTGTTGGGGGAGAGAATCAGGATGATCATCATTAGCAGGGGAAGATAATTGGCGCTGCATGGGCCCCTGCGTTTGGGCGCTCTGATGGGCATCTTGTCTGCATTATTCATTCATCTCCCCTCTCTCTTGCTCTCCCTCACTCTCTCCCTCCTGTTCCCTTCCTCGACCCAGGCCAGGCGCTGGGCCTTAGGAGCCCGACTCATCTATTATAGATGGGTAATTGTTTATTAAATGCAGGCCTGACCCTATTATGCCTATTACCCATGTGCTGCGCACTAGTGTGGCTGGCGTCTGTGTTTTTCCATATTCTAGAAGATCTGACAATCCTTCCGACGAGGACGTGAGGCCGCTTTGGCACGAATGGCACCAGGACGAAGAAAACGCAGGAAAAAGTGGGTGCAGGTGGGAGAAAAAGGAGGAAGCCAGCAGAGAGGAGAGGAAAGGAGAGGAGGATGATGAAAAATAAAGTCAATGCCTCTGTGGCTGCCGGTGGCCAGAGAAGTATCTCTCTCCTTCTCCTGCAAGGCTTGGTGGATGGAGGCAAAGACAAAGGGTGAGCTAAAGAGATGCTTTGCCTCTCATTACACTGACTCCTAATCTACCTCTGCCCTATCCTGGGCAATCCCTGCTCCAGGCGTTTGGAGGCTAAAGCTTCAAACCAGGCAGTTTGTCCAAAGCGGATTCATTACCTTAGATAGGACTGCCAATGAGCCTGCTAAAATGTCACACTTAAAACTCACACATGCAGCCGGAGCGTGCCAAACTGACACTAGAGGTCAGTATTGTAACAGAGTTCAGATGCTCCTCTCTTTCACCGCCAGACAACACTGAGCTTAAAGCAGACACAGACATTACAGGAGATAGGAGAGACTGGCAAAATAATTCAGGTAATGGAAATGAATTGAAATGAAATGATTAAGTTCAGTTAATTACTCGGTAGCTTAGGCAAATCAGCTTAACTTATATCAAAATCATTATTTCAGCCAGAATGGCAGATTCACTGGGGAGATATTTGGCCAACATGTACTTAAAGCAGTATATGTAAAGTAGGATCAGGCTAATGGATTAGATCTAATACATGTGGCACTCGGTATGGCGACAAAAATAAATGTGCTATTAGAAATTTTAGTGATACAGGAAACATAGTGGGTCAATTTTGAAGCGACAGATGGTTCGGAGGGAGCGGAGGGTGTTTCTTTGTCCCCGGTAAAGTATTAATATCACCTCAGTATCATTTATGAATGGCAGCCTGGCCAAATACCAACTTCCTGTTCAGGCAAACAGTAAAACACTGTTCTCTCTCATACTGTCAAATTAGTCAAAATACTCACTGAGACGTCTCTACAACAAACATTAAGGAGAAAAGGGAAAAGATCGCTTGGCTTAGATGTGCTGCTGTGCTGTGCTACAATGTAGTGATCTGCATGATGCCATGCCACCAGTTATTGGCTGGGTTGAGAGTGATTAACATGGGGTGTTAATTAGTGGGTCTTCAGGAGTGGGTGTGTGGCTAATGACGTGGCTCCGAAAAGCTCAGTCACATGTAAACAAAACGGCACAGCCCGGGCCTTTGTTGCAATTAACATGAATTTTACAATTAGTGCTGAGGAAAATAAATTAAATTGCATCTCTTGATGTGTGCGGCTTTAATTAGAGGTGTAAAAGAAGATGCTGAAAATTAAATAATTTCTATAAAAAGACAGAATGAGGGGAGATGTTCAAGAAAATGCAATGAAAGTTATGGGAATATCTGTTCCTTGTATTATCCTGAAAGGAAATGCAGATTTAAAAACAAAAGTATTTTCAGTTAATGAAGTTAACCTTTTCAGTAAATAACGCACTGCAGGTTTACATCAGTGAGATGGAGCTTTGATTGTAAAGAAGAAATTAGTAAAACACACATTTTAAAAAAAAGTCCCCATTAAGTATTTTAATGTATAAAATTAGCATAATGCAAAAGAATTGTCGTTTAAAATTACTGGCAAAAATAATACAAAATGTTAATGTAGTTTTTCACTGAGTAACAACCAAACTTAAACATTTTAAATAATACTAACAACAACAATAATATCAGAGAAAACAAAAGCAGCAACAAAAACAAAAACAATAGTAAGAATCAACAACAACAATTATCATAATAATAACAACAATAATAATAACAGAAAACAGCAACAACAGAAACAAAAACAATAGCAACTATAATAAGAATAATAAAAACAAGAATAACAACAATTATCAAATTAATAACAACAACAACAATAACATAGAAAACAGCAGCAACAACAACAAATACAATAGTTATTCTAATAATAACAGTAAGAATAACAATAACAATAACAATAATAAAAATAATGATATAAAGAGAGTAAGAGAGAGTTTTTGAAACAGATTCAAGTGCAATTAATGCCACATTATTTACAACCGATTTTTACTGAACAGAACTCGTACAGAAAAAGAGGCAGCCGGCAGGAACTCCAGTAGCAGATTTGCCGTAATGCTGTTGAGTTGATTAGAAGAGTGAGAGGAGAGTGACTGAGAGAGTGAGTGAGTGAGTCAGTGAGTGAGTGAGTCAGAGGCGAGGAGGGAGCGAGCGAGCGAGCGAGCGAGTCGAGCCGCCCCTCTTCCCAAAGCTTATTTATTCCTCCAGCATCCAGCCCACTGATTAGGCAGCCACAGACACTCCTAATGCCTCCCCACAATGAACGAGCTGCTGCACTTTCAATGGGCTTATCTGTTGTGCTGCGTTCGGTAAATAATGCCGCAGCTGTCAGCGGCCTCGAACGCGTCATCCATGGAGCTAACGCCATGTCAGGATTAGCCCCGTTGAATGAAGCCTTGTCACCGAGCAGGAGGAAGCCGTGCCAAGTTACAAACAGTTTACAGGACCCTCCACCCCGAGTGGAACAAATAAAGTGTAATTAAGGACAGATGAGAGCACGGAGGAGGTGTAGTTTGACAAGGATGCACACACACACTCACACACACACACACTTTTACATTTCCTCCTGCACATGCAAATGCCTCTTTGTTAGTTGCCGTGCCTTTTAATACCCAGAGAGAGCAAAATACCTTTTTTTTCCACATTATGGAATTTGTCATGTTCAGTTGAAGCTGTCATAGCTAGAACAGTGTGCGCTAATGTGTGTAATCTGCTTTGCAACACATCAATTATGATGGATATTGCTCCGCCGCCATGCTTCCAGGGTTTTTATACAAGCCTGCAGGGGAATCAGTCTTTTCTTGTTAGGCAACCTGTTTAGTAAATAATGATCCACTTTGAGCCCGCGCTGATGCCGTATAATGTGATGTGTGTGCGCTTGTGTGTTGCATACAGTATCTCGTGTGTGTGGTGGCGCTTTGGCGTGCGAGGGATCAAGCCTAGCAGATCAAAAAACACTTACATGCGAGGCTGAAATTCAATAACGCCTGTGCTGTGTGAAAACCCGCGTCGCAGAGCAACCTAAACCGCTTCTGCGCTCGCTGCGAGCCCATATGTAAAAACCATAAATATTATTCGTGACTTGTGAAAGTGTTTCCAGAGCTATTGAGCTAACAAAGGGACAGAAAGATAATTATTTAGATCTTACGCTGTGTCAAACAAAATTGATTTTCTCTCTGGGTTTTTCTTGCAGGGATGCTCCAGGGCGCACGTACACCACCTCTCCTCCCTTGTCTGTTTTGCTCCCAAACTTTCCACTCCTTTCCGAACTCCTTCTCCTTCTCCCCGGCTCGTGGGTGAGTCCTCTATTTTCGCCCCGACTCCCCTCTTCCTCTCAGGCAGGATCGGTTCATGAACTCTCATCGCTCTCGGTATGAATTATGTCTCTCCACCTCGCGCTCTATCACCAGGACAGGGCCGGCAGAAAACACGGAGAGTGGCACAGATTTAATCTCGCACTTGCTCTGAAACCATTGTGTGTGTGTGTGTGTGTGTGTGTGCGTGTCTGTGCTCCTATTCTCTCATTTCTCCCTCCATCACTGACAAAAGTCCAATTCTTCACAGATCTGAGGAAGGCCGGTCTTAACTTTTGCTTTGAATCATTCACCTCCTGGTTTGTGCTCCTGCGCAGACGCACAGGCGGTAACAGCAACCAGAGCAACTTCCAGTGACTGAAACAGTCGGGTTTGTTTTTCAACGAAGCACCTTTGACGCGTTGTTTGGACTTTTTTAGTTAAGAGACAAAGCTCCCTAAACTCAGGGCCCACCAGGTGACCAGATTTCTGAAACGAAACCCGAGACACTGCCAGATCAGTGTATGAAAGTCATCAAGTATAATCATTAAGAAATAAAAAATGGGGACAACACAGTTTTGTGTATTTTGACAACTTGCAAATATGCAGTGGACCATTACATCATCTTGGTCTGGGTAAAAGGAGCACATAAATGTATTTTTTTCAAAATCTTGACATTAAAATGACATTTCAGCTTCTTTAAAATAACTTCACCACCCTTGTCTGTCTTTCTTCACCCATCTTCCTTCTCTTCATCTCACTCTTGCACATTCTCTTCCCTTGACTTGTTTCCTCCGTTAATTTTTCAAAGTTTCCTTCCTCTCCTTCTCTTTCCCTCTTGTCTCCTCCGCTCTTCTTTCTATTCTATCAGTCAGTAATCCTCCTCTCCTAAAACAGAGCCACGTCATAAAATATGACAGCCATGTGAAATAATGTTTTCAATAAACCATGTTACAGCTACACCAACAACAGAAGACTATTTGTTACTGTCAGTAAAATAAAACTTCAGTCCACTCCAGCTTTGATTTAATTCTTATTCTGCCTTCATAAATAACGTCGATTGCTTCTTTTTCTGTCCGCGAGTAAACAAGCGAAAATACGAACAGTGCAACTTTGCCTTTGCAACCCACACCGTGGTCAAAGGTGGTACTGCATTCGTCTGCAAGACGCCAGAATCACAGCTGCAGCATGTATCCCCTTTGTCTTTTTTAAGCCACAGTTAAAATCGGGGACATTTTCCGGGGACAGGTCACCCCGGAAATCAGGGATGTCTGGTCACCCTGCGCCGAGCAAGTTTGGCCCCATTTTTTTGGCCCTTGGGAGCCACAGATCACATGGAGATCCTTGTCCCATCCCCTATACACTCCACTTCAGTCAGTTAGTGTCTCAGTCTGACTGCAGGTAACAGGCAGGAAGCAAAAGACCCTTCAGTCCCGGATAAACACATTCAGCATAAAACCTGCAGCAGCACTGGGACCCAGTTAGACACACACTGCCTATGTTGTTTTTCTGTTGTTGTCATGTGTTCAAAGTGTATATACACATTCATGTATCTCCTGTCAGAGTGGAAACCGTAGAGATTTCGGTGGCTTAATCTGAGATTGGGACAGACACCACTGGATATTCTATTTACTCCATGCAAGCTGCTCCCCAATGTCCCATAAAGCCCCTCGCCTCTGAACTAAGCTGGTCAGGGTTAAAGCTCCCCAGCGACAGGAGACTGAGTACCTGCCCACAGTGTGTGCTTGTGTGTGTGTGTGTCAGCGTGTTTATGCGTGAACGTGCAGCCCCCCCACCTCTCTCCAGTGTAATGGCTTTATTTATGAAGTGGCACCAGCAGTAACAGGCAGGCGATAAAGGAGGAGATAGTGCAGCAAAGACGCGTGCCATGCCGTGGCCCGCAGCCATGCTATCCTCACGGCTTTTAAGAGATTGATACTATTTGACGTTTGTGTGCTCACCACGAGGCGCAGGAGGGATGAGATAAACACTGCTGCTTGAGAGGAGAGGAGGTGATAATTCACTCACAGCAGAAGTGTGTTTACTCACGTGGAGTTTTTAAAGTTGATATTAATAAACTGTGCCGTGTTTAACGCAGGAAATATATACAAAAATTAAAGAGGAAGGAGAAGTTGCTGATAAATCTATGCTTTGGGCTTAAATCATGACTAGTTTTTACACTTTTATTCTTGGGCTACATGTTTATTATAGTTGCCTAGCCTCAGACAACCTCTTATGTTTGCGTACAGCAGACTGACAATGTGCGTCTGTGAACGCGGTGAGAGGCATGTGCGCCTTTAGGAGGAGCCTGTCTGTGTTTGTGTGGCGTTGTCGAAAAACATTTAATTTTTCATATAATAAAAGTAATTTGAAAGAATCTCCTCTGATTAGGGCCCGAGTGGTGGGATTTTTTAGCAGATGCTGATGCCAAATTTTTGAAAATTTTAGATATCTGATATAAATGGACGATATTAAATGTAAAATATGACTTGAATGTGGTTATTAAGTAGCTGTGGCAAAGATACGTAAATGAGGTGGAATATCTAACATTTTAAAATCAGTCTACTGAACAGTGAGCACCTGATTTATTAGTTTCAAAATAAAGAGCCGCCCTCGCCTGGACAAACTAGGTAGTTAGACCATCTTATATCATAGTCCAAGTAGTATTTACAGACTTTAAAAACTGTTTCAAAGTCGGTGCATATTAGAGAACATATACAGGCGCGACAAGCCAATCTCAGCTGATATATTGAAAAAAGTGGTATGTCAGTCAGACCCTACTTTTGATGTCGATATGACGGTAATGACACAGTTTAAGATTGTTGTTGTTTTCTTCAAATTTAGCAAAAGAGACAGTGTGGAGTTTGAGCTTTTCCCCCAAATTTTGCATGAAAAGACAGGCTGCATCATATGAACAGCGTCTGGGACAACAGCATGTTTAATGCAATAACTGGTGCATGCTTGGTTCATGAAAACATCATCTGGAATGTGCAAGGAATTATTATTTTGACTTTGACTTATTGACAAGAAAATAGAGGCAGAGTCGCTGCAATCACGTTTATCAGAAAACATGGGGATAAATGTCAGACATTATCGTTGCTTAAGTATTATTTAAATTGAGCTTGAATGAAAAAAAAGACAACTCGCTCTTCCTTGTGAATGAGCAGTTTTCTAGAACGCACGCACTCACGCGGGCAGAGATGTGCCTCTCGCAACAGAAAATGAGGACATTTCCTCTGTTTCCCCCAAGGCAACGGCCTGCTGGCCAATGAGACTCGCAGCTTTCCTAGAGATGTGGAAACCTGTTGGAACACACAGGGCTCATTCAAACTCCTCTGCCTGTCTTCTTCCTCTCCTCCCAAACTCTGTCCCCCTCCTGTTGCTGTGCTTACACCCTGTGTGACTGTCTGGGAGCTTTAACCTCCTTACTGCAACCCTTGCTTCAACGCACCTGTGCGCAGCCTAAACCCGTCGTTAAAATTAACAGATGACTTGCCATTAAACGAGCGCGTTGGGCGTGTTTTTCTTTCTCGTCGTGCCATTGCGAGGAAAACTGCTGAGTGAACCCGACGGTCCTCTGGGGTGCCGTTCCCGCGTTGTTTATCTGAATAACTAATGTGATTTACTATTTCTTTCAGACCCAACGACAGCAAATTGATGGTGTCTGACTTGGAGCAACAGCGCGTGACGGCAAAAACAGCGATGCATTCACGTGCACAATGAAAGCATGGTTTAATGTAAACCAAATGCCTACACAAGCGCTGTTACTGACAAAATATCTCACTGAGAAGTCGATTTGTGAGGCAAGGCTGCTGTCATCACAACCGCTAAGCGTGTGTATCAGAAAAGACAGACAGAGAGTAAAGAGAAGAGGAGGCGAAGACACTTTCTCTCTGCTCATGACGCCCCAAGACTAAATATAGCGTCTGGCTTTCGTAGCCTCCGTTAGATCCCATATTTCAGTCTGACCCTGATGTGAAGACAAAGCAGGAGCTCACTGTTTCTCCCCTTGTTCTCTTTTTTAACTATCTGGCCCCTCCTCAGTGACTGAACAGCGCCTAGATTTACAGCTAAGACAACACAGCGTGGGCCCTTTCAGATGTGTCATCTCAGTAAACTGCTCATTTGTTAGCCGTGATGTTATACTCGCTGTCACGCCGAGGGCCCATCTTGTTTTGCCAGGTGGACGGGGGCCCTTCCCGCGCCCCCCTCAGGCTGCCTGTTTTGATCCAAAGCAGCTGGTAGGACGCGATACCCCGTTTAGTCTGAGAAATCAGCTTGTGCAAACAAACACCTCGCTCGCTTCTCGCCAGGCACAGGCCTGTGCATCTGCCAACCATTAGAACTGAAATATCTGCCTGGTTGCAAAAGAAGCCAGATACTGTTTCCCAGCCAGCAAATAAACAAAACAGTTGCAGGCATCATTATTCTTATTAAAGATGATATGGCTGAAGCAGGGGGGGGGGGGCGTTTACAAAGTGCACCTGCAATGCCCACGATGACCCCAGTCTGCATGTTTCATCTCTCAAGGGAGACACCAAGGGCCACTCACAGGTTTGCCAAGACTGACAAGGAGATTAGGTGAAATGTCTTTAAGATATGCAATTACCTCATATGGATGTCATTCATTCTTATTCATTCATCTTGTCATCAAACACAAAAGCCAAAGTTACCTTAGGAGAGGGAACTCAAACTTATTGAAAACTCTTGTAGCCTCCCTGACACACACAGCGTACAAACACGCAGTCGACGGGCGTATGTTGTCAGTCACTCCGACGCAAAACTGCCAGGCCAATGAAAAAAGTGCTGCATTAAGCAAGAATGGAGTGTCACCGTGGTTGAAGTTAACTTGTAGGCCTACTGAGCACTTTTCCCCAGGGTGCAAACTTGTTACAAAGTGAGGGAGCACTTTCGTGTTGATGGAGGGAAACTGAAAGCCACTATAGTCGAAGACACCCTGCTGCACTGCGAGAGAGGCGGGAAGAAAGAGAGAAGAGGAAAGTTGGAATAAGGGCAGATTGGAAGGCAAAGAATGAGGGGAAAAAAGGTGCAACATGGAGGATTGTGATGGAATGTGAGAAAGAGTGTGTGTGTGTGTGTGTGTGTCTGTGTGTGTGTGTGTTTGTCCTTGCACCTCAGTGAGGACCAACGCGAGTTTTTAATTAACAGAGTAAGGTTATTTTTGGAAAGTGAGGGAATTTTGGCCGGTCCTCACTATGTTGCCAGGCTTTTTAAGGGTTAAGACATGGTTTAAAGGTTAGGGTTAGAATTAAGTTTAGGTTAGGGTTAGGGTTAGGCATTTAGTTTTGATGGTTAGGGTTAGGGTAAGGGGCTAGAAAATGCATCATGTCAATGAGATCCGAAACCTGAATTTTCACTCACGGTGTGGGGTCTGACAATTTTTGTGGGGACAAAATCTTGGACCCCACAACTTTATCATTACAATTTACGGTGAAGACTTAAGTTTAGGGGTAAGGTATGAATTGGTTGGGCTAAAGCATAAATTAGTTTATGTTTGGCTTATGGTAAGGGTTTAGGTTAGGCTGTACAAATTAATGGAAATCAATGTAAAGTCCCCACAAAGACAGCTGCACAAACGTAAGTGTGTGTGCATGTGTGTGTGCAAATTAACGTGGATGTGTCTGAAAGGGTGAAAGGGAGGGTGGGCAGTTTGGGCTTGTTTTCCTTGGCGCACCTGCACGGAGAAGCAGCCACGAACAGGAAGGTCTAAAAGTTAATTACATCAGCTGTCCCCGCCAAAATAAATGTCAGCCCCTGATGGACGCTGCAACACCTCCTTGCCTCTCGCTTACCTTTCAGCAGGCATTTCACTCACTTTAAGTTAAATATCTGAGAGTCAATGACCTTCATGAAAGCAAAATATACTATCACCGAAATGAACTAGATATGTTGCCTGCTTATTCTTGCGTTCAACTCATTGGTGTCGTACAGTAAAAAACCTCAAGTTGAACCCTTTTTGCCTTCTTTCTTACTCTGTATGTTTTCGTCCACATTTTTTGCTCATTTGTTAGCATCTAAGTCTCCAGTTGCATGCTCCTTTTCCCCTAGCAATGTTCATTAAGCAAACCTTGCACCAAAGCGCTGCTCCCGGTCTCTCTTGCTTCATAATCATTTTTAATTTCACAAAGCACCTAAGGGTGCCCTTTCCCTGCCCAGTGCTTCTACCGATCCAGGCCCTCAGGCCTCCCCTCCAACTTGACAAGCCTCAGCTACTCACGCACCACAAAATACGCCGAGTGCCAAACCTCCATGCCAGTTCAACCTCTGAGCAATGTGGACTTCTTAAAGCATGTTATCTTCCTGTACACTCTGATGATCCCTGCAACATTAGCATAACTTAACCCAGCACCTCTGGTCAGCTTTTAGAAGTCACAGATAGAGAATGTGTTGACACTTGGAAGAATATAATGCCCTTTACTATAGGATCATAACTTAGATAAACATATGAAAAAAGCTTCCAGAAAAACAACAAATTTAATATATGTGTTTTGTGTGACATTACCAGTTGAACTTGTGTTTTTAATTTTACAGATTAGACCATAAAATATAGTGCAAGGAGAGTATTTTGACTTACAGATTATCGAGTTATAAGATGCCAAAATGATGCATAGCAGTTTATAATACAATCAGACAGGATTTCACAACATATCAAACAGCAAAATTTAGCTTTTCTTTGTGTCAATTGTTAGGTTAAATCTAGGAATACGGTGCTGGCATCACATTGCGAATTACCGGGAACTTGTGTTTTTGCATGTGTTTGATTGGCCAATACGCCTTTGTCCAACTTTTTCTTCCTGGAAGTCCAGATGCAGATGGATCCAGCCAAAAAAGCTGAACCTGGCTCAACTTGTTCCCCAATTCAACATAGGCGGAAACTGGGGAAAAATGCACGCATGCAGAATGAGATTACTTTGGAATAACGGTGTTATTTTGCTGTTCACCTTATGATCACTAATGTGTCAGATTGCCACCAAGTTTCCAGTGCTGTAAAATCAGCATAATAAAACATTGTACTGGTTTTTTGGCATCTGATAAATCTGGCTCTTGTGTCATATGTTTGGTTTAAACACTTGCTACAATCCTCAATCGACCTAAGTGTTGAGTTTCAGCTTTTAAAACATCCTTTTTTATTCTAGCTCAGTAGGAAACAGGAAAACTCATTTCGAGCCACAATTAATATCACTGTAGATTCAATTTCATGCATTATCTAGTGAGCTAACAAAACAAAGAAAGAATTATTACACTGGAAAGTTTGAATGCTCTGGAAAGATATTTCTTTGCGTTAAGTGCATCTTTCCGTGTGATGTGGTGAAGGCAGAGTGGGTGGGCAGACGGAGGAAGGAGGCACATCTCGCATCTTCCTCATGCTGTCACTTACTCACATCCTCTCTCCTCCTCTCCTGTCTTCTCCTCCAGTCTCCTCTCCTCCTCTCCTCTCGTGGCGGGAGCAGTGCGTGGGAGTTGCTCAGGAGACATCATCATGAGCCACTTCACTCGAGTGCTGCCTTCAATCAGCCCTCGAATTAATATTAATCATCCCTCCCTCATCCCCCACACAACAACCCTTTCGTCTCCACACTGCTGCCGATAAATACAGATACGAAGAAAAGCCGCAAAGAGAGATTTAGCAGATTTATATGGACGTATGTAAATGACCACACCTTACTAACGGATCTTTCTTCCTCTCTATGTCTCTCTCTCCCAGTGGCTTCACGGTTCAAACCGCCGCTCATGACTTAATTGTCCCTAATCATCGGTGAAGGTCATGTCTACTCAGCAATACGTCTCCCTCTGTCCTGTCTCTCTCATCAGTCCTCTTTTCTCTTTCACAGCTCCCTCCTTCACTCAGTGGCCACCATGTTACCTTCACAGAAGAAGACGCTGATACAAATAATCTGTCAGCATCTTTTTTTTAAAAAAAAGGGAATAAAGGAGTAAAAGTGTAATTAGAACCTTTGTTCTACAATACGTACAAGAGGGGGAAACAGCTTGGAAACATCGACTGCATCGCTGTTACTGAGCAGAGGAAGAATGAGAGATGGGAAGAAAATATGAGCCCTAAAATCAGAAGTGATCATCCAGAAGACTGTTTGCGTGTGTGTGAGTGTGTGAGTGTGTGAGTGTGTGAGTGAGAGCGCCGAAGATGGCTGAAGGTCAGAGAGACATTGGGGCAATCACACTAATGAAAACAAACGAGGGATACAGTCAGAGGGAGAGATGGAGCGAGAGGAAGGGACAAAAAAAGAGAATGGTCGTGAGTGTGTGTGTGTGTGTGTGTGTGTGTGTGTGTGAGTGAGAGAGAGAGGAGAGATAGTCTGCCTTGTCTCAGACTAATCGAACACAACACGCTGCTATAAAAGGCTGGTGAGAATGTACAGATACATAGGCGAACTCTCACAGCCTGCCATGTACCGTTCCTTTATTTACTTGCCCTCCTGACCTTTAGAGAGACATGCAGACATGTGCTTTCTCTCTCTCTAACACACACACACACACACACACACACACACACACACACACCAAGTCGAACATGCACACATAAACACACACGCAAACACACGCACATGGCAGTAGCAATATGTGAAGGTTATTCCTGCAGAGGGATGACAGTGTTTATTCAGGGCTAGCAGGTAGACTCTGACATTCAGCTTGGAGAAAATGATTAATGCTGCAATATACATAGGCACGAGGAAAAGAGAAGAAGAAAAAGTGTTGTGCTGTTCCTTCACAGAGAGCAGAGGCCTTTGTAGCCACGTATACATCCAGCTGTTGAAATGACAGTGATTTTGAGTCTGATATCTGAGCCTGATATCAAAACCTCTAATTTAATCTTACATGTTTTATTATGAAAGAAAGGAGAGAGAGAGAGAGAGAGGGAGAGAAATAAGGAGAAAAAAAAAGTTTGATTCTGAATAAAAAGAGAGGCGGATGGGCGGGAAGGAAAGACGCACATGAGATGTAAGTGAATAAAACCTCTATTGCCAGCCTGAATGTAAAGGAAGTTGGTTTTTAATTAACATCGCTGCTAATTAACGAGTGGTTATAGATCAAAAAGAGGGAGATACAGAGGCACATGGAGATTTACAGCACGCACGCACACTCGCACACACACAATCACACCGCACTCCACCTAATCATGCTGCTCTGCAACCAATCAGAAAGCACGCGGACCCGACGGCTTCCCTCCAATAACATGAGGTAGAGATCATTGAGACATTAGAGGTGATCAATAAGCAAACGGGCCAAACGCTGCATATAAACCCTCCCAGAGGAGAGGCACTGCCTCGGGCACAGTGAGGAGCTGTGTGGAGCAAAAGCATACGGGGGCCTAAAATCATTCATTTCTTGTGGGAAAACTGGAAAACAGAAGTTACAACACTGCAGCAACTCCATTCATCTCGTTACAAGAGCATCTATCAGAGTTTTCAGATTAAATGGTTGATTCAGATGTGAATAAGCTTTTATTAACCGCCCGCTGTTCTGCCTGAAGGATGCTAACATGATGTGCAACTTTCACAGCCTGCTAGTGCTATGAGAAGTCAGATTAATATGAACATGACTCTCTCCTTTTGGGTGTTTGTGGGAACTTCTAATAACACCGTGTTGTAAAGAATAATCCAGGCATGATGCATGGGCAAAAGGCAAAAGGTTCAAACACCAGTTTAGGGGGTGATTTGTGCAGCAAAGGACGGGGATGGTTTGGTGGAAATGGCAGAGGTGTGGACTCGAGTTAGACACTTTAGACCTGACTTGACAAAATCATAAAAGACTTGAACACCAGTGACTCGTGACTTAACTTGGTCTCGAGCCTTTTGACTTGGAAATACTTGATATTTAAACGTGTGTTATTTAAAAAGCATGCCACGAATAACTGTTTTTCTGTTAATTTCCCGATAAAATAACGTTATCACTTTTCGTTCTCAGCAAGTCGACACTTTTTCCCCAAGAATCCCTTTTGTTTGAAGCATCAGACAGCATCCAATCAAGTTACGTTGTCTTCCTGTTATTTTAAGAAGTAAATAAACATTTTAGAAAACATTCACAATTTCTGCAAATTTAATAGATTGAAAGAGTGCTAATGACTTGTTTAGGACTCTAAATTCAAAGTTTGGGATTTTAGACTTGACTCGGGAGTCATTCGTCTTGTGACTTGTGCAAAGACTTGAGACTTGCAAAACTATGATTTTGTCCCACCTCTGAGAAAAGGGATTAAAAAGGGCAAGACAAACTTTGGGCAGAGAGACTATATTCAGGCAGGTAGTTTTTACAGTAAATTTCATTCCATGTTAGTTTAAAGTTTCTTTAGAGTTCATTGGAGCAGTTTTTCTAGTGTGAGCATGAAAGGGAGCACATGCTCGTGTTCAAGGACCTGAGTGAACTTACCAATGATACCAAATTAATCAACAGCTGGATGTAACAGGCCAAAATATGCTGCAAGAAATAAGATGTAAATGAAACAAATTCAGCGTGCTACCAAACTAGCAATGAGCCGGCCTGCAATGTAATTTTATGTGTGAAGTATGAAAATTTCTTTTATATTATCAGCAAAATTCACTCTTCCTGTCTTCTTCAGAGAAAGTCCAGTTCGTTTCAGTGCAGACTTTTGGAAAATTTCCCCCAAACTAGTGCAAATTTCAAAACCATGGGAAATTTGGACCATAACTTCACCAGCAGTCAGAGTTTTTCTCCAATTAGAGGAGTTGTGAAACAAGTTACTTTTCACTGGAAACAAGAACATTTACAAGAGCCAGTTACAAGAAATGAAAAAGAAAATAAAACACTAAAGGCTCTAAATTAATCTTTATGGACGATAAGTAGACAAGACTTCAAGACTTATCAGCTGATCGACCCAGTCAACCAACTACAAGCCAGTAAACAGTCAGCAAACTGTTAAATCATCCAACTGGGCAGCCGAACAAACTGACTCAGCAGCCTCTCAGACAGCATTCTGGCTGTGCTGAGCTGCTCTGCGTCTGCCTATTCCACTTCAGAAGGAGCCCTGTAGTTTATTTTTCATTGGAAAGGGGATTTGGCCGCTATCAAGTGGTAGCAGCCCAGTATCAAACGCGCGCCTGGCTTGTAAACAGGCAGTTGGCAGCTCTCCAAGCTCCCCACAGTGTGCGGCGCGGCCGAGCCGAGCGGAGCCGAGTTGTGACACTGATCCCACCCCTATCACTCCCCGACAGCCTGCACTAATAGACCCTTCAAACACTCTCACCTCTATCTATATTTTATTTGAGACATGCCAAGTCTGTTGTGTGTACACGTTTGTGTGTGTGTGTTTGCCCGCACGACTGTGGCTGTGCATCGTGTGTGTGTGTGTGTCTCTCTGGATGAGGCATCTTCTTTATTGCTTGTTGTTGACATGGATCCCCTTAGCCCTTACAGAAGTCAGCAGGAGGGCTAAGCTGCTAAACAGAAGCACACACACAAGCACACGCACACACACGCACACATAACACCCACGCACACACACATTACATTGCCTCACCAGTCGAAAAGCATTATTCAGCAGGTCAACAGCCACTCTCGTTTCTTGGAAGTGTGCGTGTTTGTGTTTGTGTGTGCCTGTGCATACGCGTCTGCTGGATGTGTGTGTGTGTGTGTGTGTGTGTGTGTGTGCAGGCGCTCAGTGCTTCAGGCTAAGGCACTCAGAGTGAAATTATGTTCTCAGACTGACTCCGTGTTGCCCTCTTTATCCTGACAGGCGAGGAAACAGCCACAAATAAATAAGCGGAGAGCTCTCTCTCCCCAGACGTGACCGCCATGGCATACTCGAACTGCACAAGGCGGGGGTGAAGAAAAACAGAATTGCGCTTTATTGTAGGGGTGGCGGGGGACTGTGGCTCGATAAGTATGGTGTATTTGTTGTATTTGTGCCACTTAAAGTAAAGCTGCTTCTGTGGGAATAGATGTTAAAGGGGCATGTGAGGACACAAGAAGCATGGAGGAATTATTTTCAGGGGCAGGGGCCTCTTACAGTTACAGGCAGGCAGTTTTTTAATGCAATAAAATTGCAAGACGACTACACATAATGAATTTTTTTTTTTAAAGATAAATATGAGGATTTAGTTATTCTGTAGTCCAAATATTCAGGAGAGGGAAGAAGAAGAAAGAAATACTTTCTCATTAATTTAACAAGTTAATAAGTTTTGTGGTGTTTCTGTTTCAGGTATCAGCCTTTGCGCAGTCACCTCTTTCGGAAATGTTTAAATTCAGCATTCGTCTTCTTCCCCATGCTGTAAGAGGGGGCGCTCTTACATGTCGTCCTGCACCTTCTTAAGTGCACACTGACACAAAGGTAACAAATGACTGTGCAAAGGCGAAAGAAGAGTTAAACTGCACGCGCTTGTAACGAGCGGTCTACAACTCATCTCCTTCTACCTTAGGCCACAGACTTATCAATCACTTCTTGAAATGTCAGAGGCTGATACTTTTAGAAAAGATGTCGGCTGAGTCTCTTTTCTCGCAGAAACACATGAAACATCACAGAAGTGTGACCATGATATGTAACTAGCATGATGTTTCACATTTGAAAAATAACCTTGTTAGCGCTCTTTGATGGACAAATTACAGAACGTACAATAATGAAAACAATGTTTCTAAAATACCTTTTGCGGCACAATTTTTGCAATCTCTTGTTACTTATCAGGAAACATATATGCTGATACAATGTATCTGTGATCACTGATCAGCTAATTATTGGCTTTAGACCCGCCAATCTGATTGGTCAGGCTCAGTCATACCCAAATCTAATACTGTATTTATTTTAAACCTCCACAATAATTCAAAATGCAACCCAACTTCCTAAACACAACATCAAAGTCAAACTTTCATCTTTACCCAAAGGTTTCACAATTCAACTATAAGCAGCGATAGGGCTCATAATTTTTTTAAAAAAACAGATTTTTTAAAAATACAACATTCCAGTTTCTATTTTTATCATCTTCTTAAACTACAAAAGACAAAGAGATTATTTAAAATATGTTGTTTTTATTTCAAACAAACATGAATTTTCCTATGAGGAATAAAGTGCAAACCTTGCTTTAACCAAACTAAACTTTTTTTAAATAAAGGTTTGATTAAAAAAAAAAAGATGATTCCCTCAACTTGGGTTTAATAAAGTGCCAGCCTAACTTTCACCAAACTTCACTTATAAAAAATAGGAGCCCAGAGCTGAGAGAGAGCCGTAGGATACCGTATTTACCCTAGTTAAAGGGAAAATTAGCTTTCATGATTGTCACTTTTTAACATCATCCAAACAAATTAATTCGAATTATGATTTAAAGTCCATTCATTGCCCAACCCTAAGCAGCGAGAAGCCAGTGTAGTTGGCGAGTTTATAGAAACAAGGTCTTGTTGCAGGGACTTTTTGAGCGCACAAAGGCAGAGGCCACTTGTGCAGTTTCATAATGAGCAGCCATTTTGTTTTTGCTTTTCTAGCCAGAGGGAATCTTATCGATATGTTGTGTTGACAGCGGCTTTATTTAAATGTCCAGAGCCATAGACAAAAAAAAAAAAA
>JAQLOL010000015.1:9058182-9079652 GCA_029783665.1 Naso thynnoides | reverse complement strand
ACATATTAATGTACCCACATATTGCAAATATTTTACCGGAGTGGCACTTTTATGTTTATTTTATTTTATTTTATTTTTTTTTGCTCCCCTATACTGAATATTTATGGAACAATTTACATGTTAAACATTTTAAAACGTCTTCTTAAACCTGAAGCAGCAACGCACGACTCCTCTTAATGCTTCCATAGGCGGCACACAGACTTCATTTACAGTAAGTAATCACAATTTGCATTCATTATAACAAAACACAGGATATATATACAATAGAAACTAATTATAAATGGTCTAATGAGAACACCTTTTGACATTTAAGATAAGGCAAATATTATGTAGGCGGGTGTGCGCCCCAAGTTTTTCATAATGAGTGTTTACTATGTGCATGCCTTGCTGGATGTGTGTTGCATCTTTGCATGCATCTGTGTGTTTCGAGAAGGGATGAAAAGGTTAAAACAGATGTGCAGGCAGGGATGACAACGCCGCAGGCTCAGTGCATGTCTGAGAGGCAGGAGACAACAAGGTGCCCTGAGACTTCATCCTCTCCTTCCGTTGTGCATTTCTCGCTTTCCTCCCCGTGTTTTCAACCTCACGTCCTCTTCCCCCGGCTTTCCGAGGAAACCATGTGACCTCTGAAGGCCCCCGCAGTCATCCATCCCCCCCGAATGCTGGTTAATTAACGACAGCACCAGTTTAGGCCTTTGCTAAAAAGCTCGATGCCGTAATCAAGCTGCAGCATCTGACAGGCCGGCGATACAAGCTGCTAAGCAAAGAAAAGCACTTGCTTGCTTCGGAACGGAGTGGAGGAAAAATATAATTATGTTGAGTCTGGCCAGTCCGGTGTGTGATGAAGAGGAGGGCTGCAGAAGCAAAAACACAATTAGGGTCAAAACTATTCACTGTTTGCTAGAGAGGGGGATACGTAGAGAGAGACATTAAAAAAAACGGAAACAAAATCAGACTGACCATCATCCAAAGAGACAAAAAGCGAGGACAGTTGGCGACCTTTTCCCTTTGACCCATCACGAGACATCTCTAAATTGTTCCTATTGATAATCAACACCCTGAAAAGGTTGCAGGAGGCATTCAAAATCATTTTTTCACAAGCTTCACCGCTCATCACCCTCCCTTTTCTTTCTTACCCTGCTTTTATATCGCTCACGAGGAAGAATGAAAAAGGAAAAGAAGTGGCGAAAAATATAATATGGCAATTTAGCTAAGTAATTACAGCATTTTACTCTCAACTACTAACCACCTACCCGCGGCTCTGTTGGCAGAGAAAGCTAATAATTCAATTTCTCAGTGACAGTAATTGTCAGCCGGTGTACCTAAAGGTCATATCAGTCACCCGAGAGAAAGGGAAGGGAGAGCCCGATGACACAATCACACAAGAGCAATTTAACATCAGAGCTAATGGGAGGAGTGCAGCTGTGATAGACACGGAGAATAGTAGAGGGGTGGAGAGCGGAGGAGCTCGATCTTACGGCACGACGCTCACGTGATGTTTTGAGGGTCAGAAGACAGAAACGTCCAAGTCGGAAAAACTTTAAAAGAGCAGAGTTTTTTTTCCCCCCTCCTGATTCATGAAATGTCTCTTTTTTTCTCTCTCTCTTTAATATCAGCTTTGTCTAAAAACGAAAGGTTGTTAATGTGTAATTATTTTTTGTGTTTTCTTACAATAAAATGTCAGATTATAGATATCACAGTTTTTTTTTAATATGAGTCAGTGAGGAAATTCCAATTAATTCCACAAGATGAATTCCAAAAGATAAAGGTTTGCTTGGCTTGCTTTTACAAATAAATAAATAAATAATTTTTTAGCTATTGAATAAAATACACAAAAACAGGCTTGAATAAAGAATAAACATTTTAAAGTCAAAACGGATATGTAGAATTGCATGAATTTAATTCGTAACAATGCATTTATAGGCTCTTACTCCTCTTCCAGAGATATATTCCGGTGTAAATAAAGACAAATCAATAATAGATACAATAAAAAGTCGATGGCAGAAGGCACGCAGGGAGGACTGTGGGAGAGGTAACAAGAGGGCAGCCCAGCCTTTGAAGTAATTGACTAATACAGTAGCGGGTATTAAAGTCATTGAGTGCCAAAAGGGAGCAGGCAGCCGGTTGACCCCGAGCCACTTTGGACTAATCTAGCATTCAATCCAGCGTGTAATGACTGCTCGAGCTGTCAATCCTCTGGGCTCTCTTTCGCTCTCACAGACACAAGCGCGTGAGCACTCCCACGCCTAAAACACACATGCACGCCACCGTGTGCACACACACTCACATGCATATGTACGGGTAGAAGTCACATTCTTTCTGCCATAAGTGACGTAGGAAGGGCGCGCCGGACAGCTTTGCCTAAATGTTGCAGAGGAGAGAATAAAACCAGGACCTAAAGCTTCCCAGGCCATCGAGAGTCGCCACAGTACACTATGGGGAGAAAGTGGGTTTTTCAAAGGCCAGAGGAGTCTTTTTCCTCTCCCTTAGTAACTTCACTTATGAGCATTTAATACAAATGTCTGCAGGAAGCACAAGGTTTGGAGAGGAACTTTCTCTAAAGGGAGGGGACTCATAATAGAGCGGCACAGGATGAGCAATTTGTTTAACCTCTCCGCCCGGCAAGGTGTAGGTGATCAATATGTTTAATACACACTGCAGAGCGTCCATGAGGACTAGAAAGCAGACATGATGGGAGAATGGGAGAGGACTTCAAAATTAAAGTCATCAATTATGTCTCCTCTTAAGTTCTTTGCTTATTGTGCTGCATTGATTGCCGGACAGGGATGAGTACCAGTGGTATCACTGATATTTTCAATTTGTTTAATGATGGTAGTCTATTACATGGTGGAGCAAAAATATTCACAGTTGAACTTTTAGTATATTCCAGCTTGTTTTTCTTATTTCTAGTGAATATTTGGCGCAAAAGAAATTCAAGTCTGTATTTTATGCGTAAGCAATCGACATTTTAAAGGAGAATTTCGCAGTATTTGTACTTTCATGAAGTGCTGCTATGGCAATTATAATATCACAGGAAGTAAACATTGCACTTTCTATTCCACGATATATATCTGAACAGTTGCAAGTTACTTTTCAAATTCAGATTTTACGTAAAACAAATGATCAACTAATTAAATATGACAACTGTTATTTATAAATGACCAGAAATGACATTTAAAAAGCTTGTATGCTTCGGTAACAGCAAACACTGCACACTGGAAGGACCCCTCATACACGTAATAAAAAAATACAAGTATTTTTGATACTTTAAGCGTACTTTGTTGTCAATATTTGTGTAGTTTTTCCAGAGATTTGGAATGCAGGACTTTTAAATTGTAATGGAGTAAAGTATTTAGTATGGTGAACTAAAGGACAAGTGGTTGTCCATTGACAGTTATGGCTGAAAACTGCTTGCAACGTTAAATAATTCTAAAACTGTGAAATAGAATGGTTGAGTCTAGTTATTTAATAGAAACCTTTATAATAATAATATATTTTTTTAAATTTTTCTACTGCAAGTTTTTAGCCACTTTTTGTCATCCTTTAGGATATTTTAGACCGCATGGATGAACCCACAATACAAACAAATCATTCAGCATGTGGTCCGCTGCACATCAGTAGGGCTGCATTGCAATAAGCTGGTAAATGAACACTCCTGTTGCAATATGGGTGCCTATAAGGAGTCTGTCAAGCATCCACTGACTCACTGCAGTGTCTGCAGTCCTATCACCGCACAAAACGACACCTGTCACACTGCCTGAGCAGCAGCTGGAAAAAAGAGAGAAAGAAAGCGAAAGAAACAGAGGCACTTCACAACACTGTCATTGCCATTCATAATACACATTGGCGTATAAAGAGGGCCATTAGGGGCCCCAACCTGGGAGCCATTAAATCATTTTAAATCTTTGTAACATCCCATTAGTGTCAGTGGTGGGACCACATAATAGTCTGTATTAGAGGGATAACCACAAGACGCTTCATTTGGACTGAGTCGCACGGCTCCTCTCCCCTCCTCTCCTGTCCTTATCCCCAGTTCTTCACCTCCGTCCTGAGGAAGTGACGGGTCACCAGTGAATGGAAGTGCCGGGAAAGACATAGGGGACCCAACTGGGGGGTTTGTCCCCTGTTGGCTGAGCCGCTGCTTTGAATCGCGAGGATGAGGAGGCTGCTGAATAAGGAACAGGGAAAAACCACCCCGATGAATTAGGCATGATGCAGGTAGCCTGTAATAGGCCCATTATGCTGCCTTTAGCTGTGTCAATAAGAAACAGGAGGATTAAACCTTGGTTGTTTTGTCTGGGGGAAGGACGTCTGTGCCAGGTTTTGCTCTGTGTGTACTATAGTGTGTGTGTGTGTGTGTGTGTGTGTGCTATGACATTGGAAGTCCACCCATGAAAAAACTGTTTGGTATGTAAATTAGTGAGAAAAAGCACTGACAGTATTTTAAAACACGAACACACTGCCAGCTAAATGACACAAAACTAGCTTTAAAGACATCAAATGAGTAAATACGTAGGGAAAGGATTATTTTGCTCCCCCAAAAATGCTAATATATCTTTAATAAATAGTTTGACATTTAGGGAAATAGACTATGCTTACTGGCTTTCTGACAAGAAAGGATCATTATCCTTCTTCTGGTTCTGTCCAGTGGTGAAAATCAATCTCCACCAGCACCTCTAAAGCACAGCAATAACAAATTATGTTTGTGTTTTAGTCTGAACAAAACAGGGAAAAAACCACAGCCACTGATCCAGCTAAGACATAGTTCAGCTCTCATAAAACCACAAATTGTTGCTTTTTGCATGTTACCTTCTGTAAAGATTACCGGTAAGTGCAGAGGTGGCAAGAGTACACACATGCTTTACTTTAGTAGGAGTACAGATACTTGTGTAAAAACAGATTCTGGCAAAGGTAGAGGTACTGACTGAACTTCTTTGCTCAACTAAAAGTAACCAAGCACAGGTCCTGAAATGTATTTTAAGTATAAAAGTAAAAAGTCTCCCTGTGAGGGACATTTCTACCGAGAATTTATGTGCAAAGCGAACTGAATCCCGCATCATATTAATGCTTGTTTGAGATGTTCCTAAACGTACCAGACTATAAGTTGATTGCTGAGTCTCAGTCTCAGAATGTCAAATAGTTTGGGTTGACAAAGGGCCCTGACCACTGCCTAAAAGGCAAAAGCATGCAAACATAAGTAACAAGTCTGTTTTGAAAATGTGAGTAGAAAGCAGCGTATGATGTAGAGTAGAGTAGAGTGTAGAGTAAAAAAAAAAAAGGTACCCAAGTTAAGTACAGATACCTAAAAACTCTACTTAAGGACAGTAAAGAAGTATTTGAACGTCATAAATGAGCTTATTTAGTAAGCTTTACTAGTAGGTGAATTGTGTTGCCTTTGGACAGAAACTAGCTAGCTCTTTCCCTTTACGGTATTATGCTCAGCTAAAAGCTAGGTTAAAGCCACATAGTTAACATACACACTCAAGATCAATATTTTCATCTAGTTTTCAACAAGAAGTAGAATAAAGGTGTTCCTCCAAGTTAAGTCGTTTCATGATAAGTGGCCCCACAGATGATCGTCCTGCAAATCTCATAATGATGTTTAAACCCAACGTGTGTTTTAAACGTCAATGGCAAAAAGTCATCTTTTACAATTAGAATCTACAATCAAACAGGTAAAGTTTCCTCCCAGTTCAACATAATCACTGTCCATATAAATCACACAGGTGACAAGGACCCCTGCAACAATACCGGCCAAATGTGAAAATGTGTCAGGCCATTGTAAGCTTTGAGAAAAACTGTGTAAAATATGCATCTCTTCACTTCTTTCTCTATTTTTCTCTGCTGGATGATAAATAGCTCATTCTGCAGACCTTTGGTGTGCCCTCAGAGTTCTTAAAGAAACAAAGCCATGATGAATGGATCAATGCCAGCGGTCCAGGAAAACAGCTCTTCTGGACGATAAAAAAGATTTGCCAATGACAATTGGGGGACAGCAGTGACCCAGAGAGTGGGTCTTTGGGGTACGGCCCCCCCAAAGGGGCCCCGGTGATGGAGCTTGGATCACCATTAGGGGGAAGATTAAGTGGCCCCGGCTTCCTCTCTCACTTAATTATACATGCAAGCCCCCTCTGTACCGCCTGCTGCAGCACCTCAGAAAAAGGCAGAGTGCTCCTTTGTCTCAGCCACTGGCCGCCACTTTGATTGCTTATTGGCTGTCTCTCCTGACAACCGCCGGGCAAAGAAACAACTCCCATTGGCCAAGGTGTCAGGAAAGCAGAGAGGAAAAGGATAAAGGAAAAAAAAAAAAGGGAGAGAGTAAAGAGAAAGAGGAAGAGAGAGTCGGATAAGAGACAGACAGTGAGGGAAGATGTGCGTATTTAGTTTTCATTACACCGGGAGCTTGAAGAAGATGGGGGAGGAAAAAAATGTCCTTGTCAGAATGGGAGTCTCTGGAGGTGCTGGGAGGCGTGCGGGTGCCATCCACCGACACTCAGCTGACAAATATGGAACCCCTCAAAATAGAGCAGTTCATCCTTGAAAACAATGGCTTATGAATAAACAAGAGGACACAAGAATCCTGCTAATAAACAAAATGATACCACTGGGGGCCGAAAGGGGCAGGACGAGGGGTGAGACAGCCTCGGTTATATGCTAACAAAATGCAGCAACACATGACAGTCATTGCATTAGCCTTAATGGCCCAGCTGGACTGGACTTATGCTTGATTTCGCCAGTCAAATCACTCCTAAACCTACAGAAAAAATGACCAATTGCAACAAACTGGGGCCTGATCTCTTTGCCAGATTGTTGCAAACACTTTAAAGGTGCCGATCAGAGGCAGGACGAGGGCACAGTGTGGATGTTAAAGCGCCTAAGTGACTCTCAATGATGATGACTTCCATCCATAGCTGTCTGCGGTCTTAAATCCCAATCCATACCACATGGATTTAGGCCAAAGTGTTCCAACATGTTGACAAGAACCCCCCCCCCCCAAAAAAAAAGAAAAGCTGCTTTCCAAAGTAACGGAAGAAACATATTTTTATATAAGAGGACATTTAAAAACTGGAACAGTGAACACACTTAAGATTGGGTTGCGCAAAGGACAGAGTCAATAATTAATCCTGCAGACAACTCAGCTTCAGTGTACTCATCATGTTTTAAGAACATAACTGCAGATGCTGTTAATATGTAATGGGGCTGCAGAGATGCTTCCCAGCCCCCGAGTTTTCGTGGCGAAAAAACGGAGAAATCAAAGTTTATGTCCTGAGGCAACCCTCGAATCAAACGCAGACCCGCCGCGGCCAAATCTGGCAACATTTAGAATAGATTATTTGGTGTTAGTGGGTTAATAGCAAATCAATACACGGCCCAATGAAGTCCTCCAGGTCTAATCCACCTAATCACATACAGTACAAGACAGCTCAGGGAAGAAAGAGGGATTTTACAAAGCAGATGCCCGGGAAAGGTGGTAAGATGCAAAAGAATCAATATAGTAGTGTTGTTGTACCTGATACTGGTTTTGGTTTCGAGACGGATCTCAAGACCACTTTTTGAAGGTCTCGGTCTCGTCTCAGAATTTAATGCATTTTGACTTGGTCTTGCCTCGGTCTCAGGCATAGTGGACTTTTAATCAAGACCAGTCAAGACTACATCAGATTTCTTTGCTAATGTAATGACTGTGATTGGATGAAAAACTTTCTTCTTCAAATGCAGCCAACAATGTAAGCCATTTGTTGGGAGGTTTTTTGACTCGTCTAAGACTGGCTACCTTAGTCACAGAGAATTAATAAGCAAAACAGCGTACAAGAGAAAACACTGGGCAGAGTGCAGGTTCTATAAGGCGGTGCTTACTGAGACAGCTGGGAAAACATTTGACTTCTATCACCACTTGCCAAATCAGAGGAAAATTTTTTTAAGGTCTTGGTCTTGACTCGGTCTCAGCGCTCTCTGGTCTCTGTCGAGCCTTGGTTTTGGTTAGTGTGGTCTTGACTACAACACTAAAATATAGCTTTTCTCAAGACTTGTAACTATGTTTTATTAAAGGCCTTGTGAAACAGAAGTGAGAGCTGATTTGATTCGGGCAAAAACGGACCTCTAGGCAGGAACTTGTTATGGATATTGCTTCACAGTAATCAGTGGGGCTGAATGTGCATTACGCCCGTCCTCTGCCCCCACTAGGTTGACAGTATGTAGCATCTAACACTAAAGATGACAGCCTCATCTCTGTTGTGGCGGACTTGTCGCCACCACCTTTGCCAACGATCATGGATTTTACCGATGAATCAGACAGGGACGAAACAGAGAAAGAAAAGGATCCCAACATTTTTGGAGTAAGGCCATATTTGTTTGAACCATTTGCTGAAGCCCACAGTGCTGTTGGTGAAGACGTGATGCAGGTTCATCTGTGCCGTAGAGCTGATGCATCCCAATGGTAGGCTCGTAAAAACAGAGAAAGCATTTTCAAAGAATGAAAAATGTGGATTGTCCCAAGTGCAGGATAAGTAATCAAAAACTCAAAAACATATTTGAATGAGAGAAAAGACGGGATATTAATTTAAAAAAACTATTTTTTTTTAACATATAATTGACATATGATGAAAGACATCAACAACACATGGACATAAGATTAAAACTGGGAAAGTGTATTTTTCATTTCATGAGGTCTTTAAGAAAAAAAAACAACATTTTCAAAAAACTGACTTCCGAATCACCATCTCAACTAAACATCACCTGTCACCACATAATCAGCTCTGACATGCAAATACAAGAGTTGCCTTATGCTTTTTGGGAAATGGCGTGCTTGAGAAAGTTGACTGTGAATCAGTGTTGACATTTTGTCGTAGCCACGTTAGCTAAAACTGCTTTTAGGGGTAAAATCAATCATCAAACTGCCTGTTTACTATTCAAGCAGAGCCAGTCAAAGCCCACGGCCGAATTAAGGGAATGTTTTGGTTAAGACTAAGAGGAAAGTTTGCAGAGAAAGTTACCAGGCCTGCATCCACTTATTAGGGATTTTTCGGCATCTGTATGGGAGTAGAGGAGCTCTCTAAATATTGAGAGGTTAACTAAGGCATGTCATTTTCAGAACATAAAATTCTATGCAATTCTGCATTAACATTTATGCCCAAAAGCTATCTATTATTGAATATAATTTGAGAATGATGAGCTGAAAGTGACATTAATGGCAGTAGCAAGATTGATATACTTGGACTCAAACTTAGCCCGTGCACGCGCTTGGGCACGTGCAAGCACATGCAAACACACACAGCAATACTGGAGCTCACTCCTTACCTGTACAGACGGTGCTACAGTGCAAAAGAGACACTTAATGCATTACAATTTAATATTCTAATTTAAAAGGAAGCACAGAGAATAGCATTCAAGTAACTACTTTTATATGTGATTTATGGGCATAATTGTTTACATAATTCATAAGATGATTATCACATTACAGTGCATAAATTATACTACTTTCATGATAATTCAAAGCCAGCACACAGTTGTCAGGGGTTTATCTAATATGCATTATAATCATAAATCAAAGTAAGCAACGCTAATTTCGACACACTGGAGGACTAATCAGTGTCTGAATTCTATCATCAAATACAAATGCATGTTCCCATCTTAACCAGAGCCTCCGAGGCTCACGAGTGGAATCAATAGGAGAAAAATCAATTAAAATATGTTTGCATGTATGGATTGACACCTTGAATCATCAGTCCTATTGATCCTCTCCTCTATGATCTTTGTAAAACCAATTTGTTCCATCTGAAGTTTGCACATGCAGCCAATACGTTGTTCTTTGTCCCCCCCCCTCCCCTCTGGTTTGCATAAACAATGGCAGAGGCATCATAAAGTGTACACCATAAGACTTAGTGAGACATATTTAGCTCTTAGGAAATGCATGTTCTTCAGAGGAAAACAAAAAATGCGCACAGGACTTTGTGTGGGAAAATAAAAATGACGACAAACTGTAGGAGTGGCGACAAACTGAAGCACGTAACTTTCAGACAAATTGAGTGATGATCCAGCTCTAAACTGCGAGCCACCCCACCCTAAAACAAAAAGCCCTGATGAACATCCTTGTGACTGAACTGATTGCAGTTAATTATAAATTATGCAGCCATTGTGGGCCCACAAAAGAAGACATCCCCACTCTGCAGTCAGATGTAATTACCAAAGTCAGGCGCACTCCACTGTGTGTGATCCATCCCTGACAGCCGACGCTGACTGATGACCTTCCCGGGTAAAGACTCCCGTGGTTGGGTCGATGAACACATGAGACACACCCACCCCCGCCATCCACCCCCTCACCCCCAACCTCCTTTTAAAATTCCTACTTTAAACCAGATCTTAACAGACCGTATGAGTCTATTTTTGACTTCTCACCATCAGCAGAGATCACCCACATTTTCTGCACGTTGTTGTTAAAAATTTGACCATGTGTATACTTTATTAGGTCAAATTTTTAAACCCCATTTACTTCCATTACCGTTGAAGATGGGTGTAGAAACACTATAGGACATGTGAAAGTTTCTAGATATAGGTGATTCAGCCTTCTAAAGAGAATGTCTGCTTACTTGAGAGAGAGAGAGGGGAGCCAGGAACCGTTGAGAGGAAAGTTATTACGCCTGGAAAAATAGTTCCTTACAAGTGCTGCCTTCCTAGCGCGAATATTAGCAGGAGGAAGGATTTTGACACAGACGCTCTTTTAAACTAGCGTTAGCACACATTTTATATGGACAAAATATCAACAAACATGATATCTCATGAAATTGAGCTATATTCTGAAAAAATGGGTGTAAACTATGTGGCCAGTGTTGACAAAGGGCAATGACATGTAACACTAGTAAGGTCTTTTAAACATGCTAAGACACCCACGTGACCTGTTGCTGATTCGAAGCTATTGACAATTTGAGTCATCAAGCCGCCGTGGTGAGTCCTACCTATCATTTCACGATCAAGGGTTTATCATTTTAAGTTTCTCTGCAGGGTAAAGAAATATGACTCCTTGTGAGCAGCTACCAGGAGGGGTTGGGCTTGGAGTAAGGAGGAAGGGGAGGAGAGGGCTAATTTGACACAGCTCGCTTGGCTTGCCATAATTGCTCCGTCACTGTCAGTCCTTGAGAGGCCTTCTCGTCGCACAATTTGGACACAATTACCAGCCGTTTACCGGCGGCCGTTATGCCCGTCGGCCCCCCAACCCCCCGGAAAACCACGCCCGTTCTCCCGTTTGGCCGGTGGCTGGGATGTGCCACGCCTCATCAAACGCGGATGCGGCCCATTAATGAACACTGTTAGCATTTCTCTTAAACTTCTCCTGCCTCTAATAAACATGCAGTGTTCCATGAAGGAGCATTGCCATCCTCGTGACATGATATTTATTGTCTGTGCTTGGTGGGAGGGAGCGAGGACGGCAGGACAGAGGTGAGGGGAGGGGTGGACTGGAAGTGGAGAGAGATATATCAGCGATGAGTAGGGGGGGAAAAAGGGGAGGGGAGGTGAACAAAGACAGATGAAGAGGAAGAGAAACAGACTGGAACATCTCTTTCTGCCATCACGCCGTCAGTGGATACCGCTGCATGTGCTGCACCTATGAATACACCTCAGGGCTGTATCTTAATTTTGCCATGTGAATTTCCACTGTAAACACACCACAAAGGGCTGCGATGTCAGCACTTCGTCAGCGCTGATGAAGTCCTTGTGTGCGAGGTTTAAAACCGATCCGTCAACGAAAGAAAAAAGGGGAAGAGATTTAAATCAACATTTGATATTCAGGGCTAATGCAAACATTTGCCGCTCACTGCAGCTGCTTCACAGTAAAAACTCTCCAGCTGCACAGGGCAAGAAGGCAAGACACATTGTTTACACAGTGAAACAGTTGCAAGCAAGTGTCACACGTACAGTACACGCTTTTTTAAAAATCAGCAAATAGGAGCGGAGTATTACAGAGTGCATGTGAGACAGAATATCAGGTTCAGTTAGGTTCAGGTTTAGGTGACTTTATTTGTAACTGTAGGTAGATTTATTTTCAGGGCCGGCCCAATCCTTTTTGGGACCCCTGGCAAAATTTGATTTATGGGCCTCCCCACCTCCACCAATATGACTGACTATTGTCTATCGGTCTTGGTCAGTCACACCTGCTGTAATTATTTAATCAATTTTACTGGCTAACATTACAAATATACTTTGGTAAACGAGCAGTGAGCCCCTAGTGTTGTGGCTAGATTTTCATCCACAGGGTGGACTCTAAGGAGATGACATGACAGATAATAATTTTGCAAACTTTACAGCAAGCAATCTCTCTGTTACTTTTTTTTTTTTTTGCAAAGTCAGCAGCTTCCCCTAATTTTGCACAGTTGTAGCCGTGTTGCTTACATCACACCAATGTCAGCCGGGCATGTTTTTACCCTTCTATGGTTTTTAATGGTTGCAAATTTAGTTAAAAGAGTGGTCTGGTAATGATTTTAATTTTAATATCCAAAATGATACTATACAAAGTGTCATACTTAATGCGGTGCCATTTTTTGCATGATAACATATCCATTAACACCATATATTTCTATATCATCAAACAAAAAAATTTAAAAAGATTAATAAAAAGTAGACGCTCTTGGGGGCCCCCTGGTGGTCATGGGGCCTTAAGCAGACACTTAGTTTGCTGACGCCTTGGGCCGGCTTTGTTTGTTTTGCAGCAAAATTAGACAAAGGCATCCCCTGTTGACAAATATTAAAAAATGAAACACTGAGAGAAGACAGATGCAACAAAAATATGACAAAGAGCACTCAAAGGCTTATGAAATGACTTAGCAGAGGAATTTACAAAAAAAAAAAATCACACCACTCCAAAATCAAGATAAAAAGAAGACAGTGCATCACTTAAGAGTCGCTCATACGGCACATGCCCTCACGCAAACACAAACAGGTTCATGCTCACTCAACAAGGTCACGCTTAGCAGGAGTATGACATCATTCCTCTGCACTCTGACACCTGTTTCGTCGCCGACACCACACACAAGCAGGGAGGGAAAGCAAAAAACACAAAGAGAGAGAGAGGCGGAAAGAATGGGAGATAAACAGCAGGTGAGACACTTTTGGTGACCTAAGGGCGTTTGTGTCCTCTACAAAGCCTCTCATTTCCTCTTCTGGCCCTCGGGTGGCCCCGTGTGTTACTGAACAAGGGGTGGGGGTCATCATCTATCATTGTGCACCTGCCTCCGTTTTCTATTGTAATTACACAGCCAACAGATACAGAAAAGGTGGTCACTTTAGCCATATACAGACACACATAGTCTGAAACGCACATACAAGAATACATAAACTAACAAGGTGTTTTGGTGCGCGCACACACACACACACACACACACACACACACACACACACACAAAGGACAATCCAGCACTCGGTCAGCTGTGTTGTGTCTCCAGGGACGGTGGCCTCCACACTCACACACTCTCACCTCTCAGACCTGTGGAAATTAATGAAGCCCAGTGCAACTGCAGTCAAAGGCACAAAATGGCCGCTCATTAATAGCCTGCTGTCACAGGGGCAATTATGACACAGCGAGATGTAAGAAAAGAGGGATGCATTATTCCTGAAGTCGCTGATGACAAACAAACCTTTGCGAAAAACTAAGAATTTTTCTAAGAATGTTCTATCTCTGAGAGTCTGCAGCTTCTTTGATCTTGAAAAAATACTACTGTCCTTGTAGCGTGTTTTTAACTCGATTTGCATAGCTTTTAAATCGGCATTAAAACAGCACAACGTTTTTTTCAAGCTGTCTAATGCAAAGGACAGTAAAAACTAAAAAAAATACAAAGGAAATACGAAGGAAAGCTAACTGCTAACAGCAACATACACACATGTTCACGCACAAACAACTCCGCCAACAAAGTTTGACTTTTCACATGTCTGTGCAGATAAGGGCTGGCATCCTACTAAGTGTTTGGTTGCTCACCGAATAAACTCATTAATTTGCTTAATTATGAAACTCCCTATCAATTTCCCCTCGCTGGGAAAATGCTCAGTGGAGCTATGCGGCAACATAACACATTTAGAGGCTGTGTTCTCACTATCACATAATAAACAAACAGAAAATACACCAGGGCCTGATTAAAGGCCTTTACACTACAGAGGGGGAGAGAGAGAGAGAGAGGAGCTGGTGTTTGTTTCTGCGCTCACAGATGAAATTGTTTCAGCTTGTTTTTGACAGCTACGGCTACAGACGTGCTGGCTATTATTGTTGGGGGGAGAGGAAGGCTGGTTGTAATAATTAAAGCACGCTACTAACCTGAATAAATTAATGCTTCCTCTGTGTTTGTGTGTGCCAACGTGTGTGAAAACTCGACTGCAGCCGCACATTCAGACAGGCTTTGTTCGTCCTGATTAATTTTTGTTTCTCGCGCTGTTTGTATGGATGTGTGTGCGTGCGCGTGTATCGGCGCGAGCAAGTTTGTGTGTGTGTGTGTGTGGTAATTGTGATGCCACTGTATTTGCTTCCTTTTCCGTACTCACAATTCTTATCTAATGAATGCAAATTAAAAGTTTTTAGGCTTTTTACTTTTTTATTTTCCGTTATAATCACAAAGAAATAAGGGTTAACACACACGGCAGCAACACTGTCAGTAAATACGGGCAGAAATTTTGAAGCGCAGATCTTTCTAACACTTGAAATGTGTGTTTTACTCATTAAAATAAAAATGCAGATGGATCAGTATCAGTGTTCACGATCTTCAATGTGCGCTGATATTAAAACTGCTTTTTAAGCCTGGCGAAAAATGCTTGGTCTAGTGATTTAAAACAGTGTAATTGCAGAGTTTGTCCAGCAGAGGGCGATTCAATTGTTCATAAGTAAAAAGGGAAGTGTTTACTGTTTACTGATGTTTGGAATAAACTTTACATTAGAACCATTACGCATCTTTGTTAGAAGTATTTGATAACAACATTCAGCCGATCAGCTACCTTTACCACTAGTCGGCGCTGTAGGCAACAGTCAACTAGTCATGGCAGGCATTTCTCGAATGACAACATCTTTTTTGGTTGATGTTTTGTTTAGAAGAGAAACACCGGTAGGCTTTTATTTCCTTGTCAAGATTATAAAATGTAATCCTGCATTGCTTGACATGTCATGGTGGAACGCTTGAACCCTCCACAATACAGGATACAATGTTCGTTGTGCAGGGGAACCCCTCTTTGTGCATCTTTGCTACATAATGACTAGTCGGCTACTGGACTACTATTTTGGAAAATTTGGCAACTAGCAAAAACTGATATTTGTGAATAGTGGGGTAAAGCTTCATCGATGTATCCACGCCATCAATTTATATTCCTACAATCCAACTACATTGGTAGGGAAACAGCAAATCCTCCTTCAAGTGTGACTTGTATCGGTCTAAAATCGCTTTTCGAAACAAAAACCAACTGTATCGATACTAAAAATTTATGACTTGCATTTAGCACAACAAGCCTTGTTATCTAGATGTATTTTTCGTACTTATAATGATAAATTGTTGTAAACGTTACTCCAGTTCATTCACCGATGTTCTGGGCATGTGTATTTCGTCAGAAGCATTGCTTCAGATCCAATGATGGCATGGAAGCACCGGGAGAATCAGACATTTTCAGTCCACATTTGCAGATCACAGAGACTGAATAGAGGTCTTGCACTGAATGTTTGTATAGTTTAGTATCATGCTTTTCCTGTTTTACTCTACCTTACCTTACCACTGCATGGAAACAGGCATTTACTTTTCCTCTATTTTTGGCAAAAACGTCACTTTATCGATTTCTAGTCACCGAATTGTATCACATTGTATTGCTAAAAATGAGTCCATATAGTTCTTGTATCATATCCTCAACCATGTTGCTTAATACGCATCATATCGTGGTTAAAACGTATCGTTTCACCCCTATTCTTGTAACCCCTTTATTGATCAATACATCAGATATCGGAATTTTCTTGGTGCCTAGTATTGGTATCGGCCCCAAGAATTTCATATCGCCGCTGGAGTAGAGACATCAAAACACTTTAAACAATCATGTAGCTTAATTCCATGTGTTGTTCTTGATGTGAACATGCGTCCTAAAAAATTTCATTCGACAACGATACTCTTTGTATTCAAAAACAGGCCTGAACCAAAAAAACTGCTGGCCCAACAGTAGAACTTTACCTCCAGAACTGGGACTTTGTACATGCTATATGCATCTCAGCTAAACCCATGCAAGCAATTTCCTTCAGAAATTGAATCTGCAGCAGATTCACATGTTCAACCGAGCCATTTGCTCTGCAGTCCATTTAGAACGAGCTCATCCCTTTAACCCACAGCGGCGGCGTAGCGGCACATTTAGCCCCAACGCGATTATGATGCAGTGATAAAGGAAATATGGCTAAATTCATTCATGCGTATGCATGTATTGCACTGTGCAGCATACATGTACGCACATGTTGTATGTGTGAGATGCTCATATTCACACACATACACACACACAGACAAAAAAGGGGGAGGGCGGGAGGCTCTCGTCAGACAGGGTAAATCCCATTATTTGGCCCTCATCCCAGAGAGTGAATTGAGAGTCAAGTAGGATGCATGTGGTAACCACAATGAAATTACAGCTGCTGTGAGGCCGAGCGCTGCTAATGCACCCCCATTGTGTCCTCGAGTGCATCTAAATAAGCAGGGGTAAAAGGCAGCCTGCGCTAGGGCTGCTAGGGTTACAGCGTGTGTGTATGTGTGTGTGTTTAGAGGTAAATGGAGGCCTGCCTGTGGTGGAGGGCTGTATTTAGGCTTGATGATGGGTAACCTGTGGGGACCACCTGATGCGGCTTTGTTGTATGTGGGTTTATGAGTGTAAGTGCTGGTGCTCATGTGTGTTCAGCTCCAGAATATTTTTGCCCCTGTCCCACTTTAAAAAAAGGACATGATTCACTGTCAGCGCGTACCTGTAACTCACAGCCCGCAAATACGACAACATGACAGCGATGCCAGACGGATGGAAAAGCAAAAGCCCCTTTGTGATATTTTTACCTGTAATAAACCCGTAGGTTTCTCATGTCCTGCACTAGTACAGAACTAGGTTGTAGATCACAGGCCTTTGCTCTGAGACAGAGACAAATTCCTCTGGATTACAAACAGCCATACTCTCCCACAGCACGGGAACCAGGACATCAGCCAGGGGGGATGAAAAAAGTGAAGGAAAAGAAGGGAGGGGGTGAAAAAAGGAAAACACTAAAACTGTCAGCTGAAGATGCAAAACAGAGATCCGGATCTATCCATTATGAATGAGATATATTTGAAAGGTAGAGGCTGAATATGAACAGCGAGGAGGAGGAGGTGGAGGTGGAGGATGAGGAGGACACTCACTTACCCCAACCGTACCAGGCAACGCTTAACCCTCTCACAACCCCAACTCCCCCCTTTTTTTTCCTCCCGCTTTTCCCCTCAGCGCAGGCTCCGGTTCATCAACAAAAGCCTTTGTACAGTCAACAGTGCTGTTTTTATTCATGTTACATTTATCCTCAGAGCTGTCCATCAGGCGCGGCGGGGACGGCTGATCTAAAACAGAGCCGCACACTCATGACAGGAGGATAGAGCCGTAACTCTGGAATGCTAACCTCCGCTGTTATTTGGCCCGCGGAGAGAGCGGGAGAAAGGCGGATAGAGGGAAAAAGGAGGGAGAGATACACAGCCCTAATGACAACTACAAACACAGACGCAGCTTTGTTCCAGCTTCCATAAAACAGCAGACTTCAGTGGGACTGCTTTGGCTTCCATGGGCCTAATCAAACTTGTGTTATTTAGACTTCAAACATGGCCTCCAAAGACAGACAGGGAGCGAGCTAGGTGTGCGTCTCTTGCTAATAGCTGCTAGCATGATTCGGTTAAGCTGCTTATTTCTGACATAAATAATGCATCCAGGCAGATGCGCTTGACTTTAGTTGAATATGAATCGCTCGCTTGATTGACACCGGGGTTTGTTGAGCGCCGAGTTGATTCTACAGTCTCACCTTTGGAAATAGGCCTGTCTCATTTAATATCCCCGATGTTAACATAATTATGACAACCAGCACTGATTCATGCATGTGTCTGCGTAATATCCATGACAAAATTAGGCTACTATTTTTTCCAGGGGGCTGGGGAGCAGGCAGGATAGATTTTAGTAGAGTATCAAAGGCAACTAGATTGTCTGCATGTTGAACAGCTAAGCCAAATCATATCAGAAATAAGAGGACTAGCTTCAGTTTAATGCAGGATACTTTCACAAGACATCCTACTTACCCGCCCACAAACCCTGACGCCTCTTCGCCTCCTTCTTTACAGTCATTGATTCTAATCAATCAACCCTAATTAAGCAGCCACCTATACACATATATGTCATATGCTAATAGGGTAATGATATGGGCATTTAGTTGGTGCTTTAATCTTATGCTATTTGCAGCTAACACATAATGACACTCTCTACTCAGCCATGGGAATATTTATAAGAGACCACTGAGAGCACGGACACATATACTCCCTCACACACACACACACACACACACACACACACACACACACACACAGGGGCTTGTACTTCATACTGGCTCACTGTATTAAACCTTATTTACAAGCTAACAGCTATAACCATTACAGATACGGTGGAGGAGAAACCGCATTAGGCTCGAAGGGCCAACAGCGTGTAATCCAAAACAATAAAATGCTAATTTGTGTCGGTCTCGCACACTAAGAAAAAAGCATGCGTGGCTCATCTACAAACAGATGAACATCAGTATGATACAAGACATTTTTCACCCTGTCTCTTTTAACACCTTGGCGTATCAAGATAGAAATGTTCCTCATTTCGTTTTTAATCCCCCCTCAGTGCTGAGGTGCTGTGGATAAATATACTGCAGACTCCTTCTTCTAACTCATCCGCTCCAGACTGAAAAAGCTTATAAGAGGCTAAAAACAACTGTAGGTGAAACTGAATATGAATAAATATCCACAACTGACCAAGCGTGATCATGATTCTGAATGTTCTCACTGTATTTGGTTTGCCTATGAGATACTTACATATGTATTAAGCACTTTTCTCCTGTGCGTCTTCTAGTAAAAAACACAACAGCTGTAAGTTTTAATACTGCAATAGAAAGGCAACATAAAGCACACATGTGCAATGTGCATTCTTGCATAAATCTTACAGAGAACTGCTGTAGTACCATTGTATTTTTCCTCTTGCTATTCATTTTTATGAGTGCAAAGCCAAAAGTCATGAGTCGGATTCAAACTCATGACGTCACAAATTCACTTTATGCTCGTTCCCCCTGCTGAGGCAGCAGGATGCCTCGGGCAAGTGGACTTTTTCCATGACAACACTGTGTGACACTGGGGAGGGAAGGGAAACTGAGTGTGTTTCAGCAGGAAGCACTTCAGCGACTTTGCTGCGCTGTTATGACAAACTCAGGCCACATACGAAGGAGAATTGGACACACATGAGTTCAGATTTACTTCTACTTAAAAAAGTGAATTCAAAGATTCACGACCGTTTGCTTCTCTCAGTCTTGGCAGTCTAATTTTATCCAAGGCACCTTTTCTTTCAAAGAGAAACCAAAACTGGGCGAGTTCTGGATGCAGTCGCGGTTTCTTAAAGTTGCAGCAGATAACTTTTGCGAACGAGCTAGCACGCTAACATTAGCTGTAGCATGAGACTTGTTGGGTAGCAAATCCGCTGCGGCCGTTTGCGCCGGCTCGTGTTTTGTTTTGCTTTTGTCGCTCTCTCTTTTCAGTCCAGTTTGGGCTGAGACGGAATGGTTGCAGGAAAAGTTGAAACGGTGTAAAGCGGTCCGTCTCAGCTCCAGCTTGAGTTAACTGACGGTTTGGCTTGCAGACACTTTGTTGTTGGCTGAGGCGAGTCAGAGCACGGTGAGCTAATCAGCTGGTGCCAATGTCACAGAGTAGACCAGCAAATTAGGACAGAGAGTACAGAGAGCGTCACTGACTTTGTATTTTTCTGCAAAACCCTCATCCCAGTGGAAAAGAAAATATCATGATAAAAACAGGGTTTATAGAAGACCAATTTTGCAGCAAAAGGTGCCATTTTTCAACCACTGTCACACTGTTTAATCAGGTTACACATCATAATGACAAAATTAAGCCAAAAACATTGTCTAGTTTCACTTAAAGTTAAAGTGAATGCATCTTTACTGTTATTTCCTGCATGGTTTATGTTAACAGTAGATGGTTTTCCTTGAAAGAAGTACGTTTTTTACAATAAAGTTGAAAAATCACCATGAAATCAGACCAGATGTTGTCCTTGTAAATTCTTTAGCTCCATCCGAAAGATATTCTAGGATACAAAAGAGCAAATTTAAGATAACGATTGGACAAGCAGTGTCATTATCGAAGCAGACGTGTGGAAAAAAAAGTTTTTGCTGCCTTCACAAACACTGAAAACTAATCACAAGCTCTGTCCTTGCAAGCCCTGACACGAGTCTTTGTTGCAGATAACAACCTGCCTCCATGCAGCTCATCTCCTGCGCCACTCTGTTGTGTGATATGCAGAAAGAACCTAAGGTAAACTCTGTGGTGTTTGTAAGGGAGTTCTCTCTTATACTCCCAAGCGATCATTATTTGATCTTGTTTAGTTCATTATTCATCTTGAGGGAGCCAGTTGTGACTTGTGGATAAATGCCATATGAAAGGCATTGTGCGCCGAGGATGCATCCTCACTTTTATCCGGGCTCCCAAAACAGATCAATTAGTAAAACTAAACAGTAAATTATTAATCACATTGCTTTGTGTCCCCGTTCCATCACCGGAAGAAAACAGTTCATTAGAGAGCAGCGTGATTGAGAGGGGCTTTAAACCGAGCTGATGCTGTGTGAACATTTGAAGAAAAAAGAGGGAAGAATTATCAAGCGTGTCCATCATTCCAGGTAGCTTCCCCCAGCCCCTCCTAAAATGACGTGCACTCGTAAAAATGGGGTCAAGCAGTGGAGGAGTTCAATGTCACAGCCATCATATACGTTGCCCGTTGGGGTGCGTGTGATTAAAATAACACACAGGGATGTTTCATGTCATAGAGAGCAATCAGACCATATTTGCAAAAATATTCAGATCAGATGAATTTTAATGAGGTGTACACTCGAGGGGGATACCGCTGCCGGAGTGCTGGGGATAGAAGGTGGAAGCAAGCCCGTCCCCTTATTTGCCAGAAGACAGCAAGGTACATAAACTTTTTTTTTTTTCCTTAAATTCCTCTCTCTCCCTCTATACTCGGATGAAAATAAAAGAGACAGATCCAAATTCAGAGTCCAGTCGGTGTTCAGATTGCTCTGCTGTTCAGAGTTGGGCAATTTGAATAAATTATTCCAAATAAGTACAAAAAAAAAAAAAAAAGAAAAATCGCTCAGCGGGGTTCATTTTGTGAGAAATTATATTTTCGCAGGAAAGGTTAATTTTGAAGGGAGCTTGAATGACTGAGAACTGGGG
>JAQLOL010000015.1:9030937-9044612 GCA_029783665.1 Naso thynnoides | reverse complement strand
GAGGCCAGTGTCCCCCCCCCCCCCAACCCTGAAGCTCGCCTTAGGCCAGCAGCCCTGGGGCTATCGTTCACAAATCAGCCCCCGTTTTCCCAATCAAAGATGCCGACTGGGGGAAACTGGCCCAAAGTGCTGCTTAGTACCTTGAATAATTTACAACCCGGAATGTCGTCACACAAATGGACTATTGGCAGAAATTAGAAGAAATTTTTAAAAAAGGCTACTCGGGGACCACTGCAACCTCCTTCCTGACCACACTAATTTCAGAAACACTTATTTGAAAGCAAATTTCAATCTTGATGAACGAAATGGCAAAGGAATGAGCTGGGAGATGGGCGAATAGGAAGAGTTACAAGCATCAGGATCAAAGTGATTTCTTCTTCCAATTCCTATATTTTTACATGATTAATGATTGAGGGCAGTTCTGCGGCCCTATTAACAAGCTAAAGTTAAGTAGGGGTGATGTAAAAAGACTAATGTCGAAATTGCCAGTAATAGACTGAACTATGTTCTAAGATTCTTGCAGAACTGCATTTAGTAGCTACTTCCCATCAAAGGGTGAACTTGAGAAAAGACGTGCTTGGCCCACAAAACAGGACTCATCGCAAAATCTCCAAAACTATTAAAAACGAGTCAGCATTTAAATAAACTCAGTGTAGCTCACTTTGGGGTGCGTTCAGGAACTCACACGCTGGTACATTAACACTTCGACACAAAGTCCCAGGTGTTTAAGCTAATTAGGTGGTCTAATTGTTGCCTGTTCACCCTGGTATGAGTGCTGCAGTGTGCCACCTGTGTTGCAGCCCAGAACACCAGTGTCAACAATCAAGCCCAAGTGCCCATGGCCTAACATGCCTGCATGGTAGACCCAGCCAACCTCACCTATGGGCACCAGTCTGGGGAAAAGAGAGCTGTGGAGAGTCAGGGCCGCTTGGGAGAAAGTAGCACTGGTAGTCGACTCAAAAGGAGAGTAAGGAGAGTGGTGTATGAGCGAGAGAAAGATGAGGGGGAGCAAAGAAAAAAATCGGCAGGCACCCTTCAAAGTGTCATTGTTACCTACATAAGTGCCAGTCTCTAAGGCATGGCACGGTGGCTTTATAGATGTGTGTGTTTGTGTTCATTGGGTTTGCTATGTATATTCCTGGCGTCCCCCTTGTGTTTGTTGCCACGCTGCCCTCTCTCCATTTCCTTAATGAGGCTGGACGCGTGGCTGCCTCAGCACCTGCCGTGGGTGGCCACAGGGTTAATCCCACCTGGCTTCCTCTCTCGCTCCGTCTTCCATCTCTCTCTCTGCGACGCCTCTGGGCTGCTGACGGCAGCAGGCGCTGTACGAGAGGGCGATGAGGAGGGAGGGGAGGTGACAGGAGGCGCAGATACCCCGGGGTTCCCCCCCTACAGCATGGCAGAATGAGTTGTACCAGACGCCGCTGGATACCTGACAAGCAGCCGCCTTTATAAATTACCGAATGAAGATTGATCGTGCGCACCCCTCACCTCCTCTCGTGTCACCAAGATGCGCATACATGCCTATGCATGCAGCGAAACAGGCAAACAGTGACGCCTGAAGACGCAGAGGAAAAAATATAAACAGGGGTAACCGCACACCGACAGTTTTTGTGCAGCTCCCCTCGCTTGTTGTCAGGCTCCAGGTAAAAAGTGATGCGGCTGTTTCACGCTCCACCAGTTAGATAAAACAGTCAGTCAAGTGTGCAGACAGTCGGTCAGTCAGTCAGACTGGTGATGCAGACTCCATTACAGGTCCTGTCAGCAAGGCCGAAGGAAGCTGTTTTATTTATGGAGAGGTCGAAAGATCTATGGAAACCGCAACATCAAGATAGATGTGTGGAAGACGCCTCTCACTCTCTCACGCACGCACGGACGCACATGGACACACACGCATATCCAAACACGCCGTGGCAAATGTTAAAATGTACAGTATCTGCATGACTAACCCTACGTCAGTGTGTGCTGTGCTGAATGTACAACACTTTTCCCCTTCTTACTTGAGTGGATAAAGTGGTGGATTTCAGTGGACATTCACCTGAGATTGATGCCTCTCCACCTGATACGTAAAGATCACGTACATCCGCCTGCCCCGCCCGTCAGTGTCCCGTGCAGTCTTAAAACCATTGGCATCAGCAGAACGGCCACCACACACACATGCGACACCCGCAGAAGTTAATGGACTTGTGAAATCACAATCAGAACATTGTCTCTCTCTCACACACACACTCTTTTTCTAGGGACACTAACCTTGCCTTGTAAGTTGCTTACTCAACAGGCCTTGTTACAGAGTGGGCTCTTTGCTGCTCCCGCCTCTGCCGAAAGGTCAGCACTGTCGCAGCCAATCTCATTTCAATGGCGGGCCTGCTCCGTTATGATCGGGGCCATTATCATAAGCTGGTTCACAAATTGGTGCGGTAAGCGATGATGGGACGGGGGGCCACGAGGTGCTCGGTGGGTAAATGCAAGATAGAGGGGAAGCGCAGAGAAATGTACGAATGGTTGTGCGGCGTATACAGACAACAAACTCGCCTCGGTCGGAGGCGTCAGTCTCTGACACCGCCTGTCTCCTGTCTCCTATCTGCGCTCCTCTTCATGGACAGTGCCGGTAAATTGGCAGCGCTCCAATGAGAGGCAGAGACAGAGAAAATGAGCGAGAGGGTGGAAAAAAAGAAGAGCGTAGCCTCCTAACTCCCTCCTTAAAGGAGCCTTTTACATGTGTAGACACACTAGAATGACTTGAGGGCCTGTCAGCGAGCTGAGAAAAGAGCTGAGGAGAGGAAGAAGAGAGGAAAGAGAAGTCAAATAAATCTGACTGATACTCTCCTCCGTCGGCCGGCCAAAATGCCAGATGCAATGTAAATCATGATGCGCTGACTGTCCATCCCGGGCCGAGCTGACATTACCCCACCAGCTGTCTCCGCTTTACGTTTTTTGGCCAATCATCTCATGCAGGGGGCACGAGGCACAGAGATTGATGTTTATTCAGAAGCGGTCGACATATTTCAGTTACACAACCAGCAAAAGAGACACTTTAACATTAGTCAAGCCCCCTGTAACTGAACCCAGGATAATTTAATATGCCAAATGGGGGAAGAGGGGGGCACGAGGAGGCTGAAAATGTTTCCAGCAGATCCATTTATCTATACTATCTACAACAGTGGCCGGGAAAGTTTAGAGAGGGTCAAGCTCATGGTTCCTAATGGTTTGACATGCCTTAATATTCCTCTTAAATATTAATAATGTGCACGTTTCATTTCCACACAGTTGCTCTAATGTGCCATAAAGGGCACCCATTCAGACCTTATATACTGCATGTGTGGGGTCCAACTCTTGAGGTGTGCAGTAATGACAGTTATGAAAATCTAACAAATGTGCTTTCTGGCGCAAAGTCAATACGGCTCAAACCCTCTCTCTCCAGGTGGACTCGCACACGTTGTTCCTCGAGCCTGCCACCTCGAGAAAAAACGCAGCTCAGAGCTGTGAGAGCAATGGAGGGAAATAGTGGAATGTATAATGTCATGGCCATAATAAGCAGTATTATTACAACTATTAAACTGAAGTCATAAGTCAGGTTCAAATGGACAAAATGGGAGGGACACGGCAGCCAGGGGAAATGGCAAAAGAAAGACACATTCCTTTGGCTTTCTTCCCAAGTAGCATACGAGTACATTAGCAACAGTGTAAGCACTGTTTTGTGGCCCAGTTTTGACCCTTGGGAGTGCACTGACTTCACCCAGCCATCAAGACTACGCAACCTCATGCATGTTTCCACAGGTGAGCAGTTAAAAATGTTCCAAAAACTCCACTCTGTCTGTAATGAATTACCGGCTGCTGTCATTTCCCCAAAACATCCTCCATCTCTACATAATCAAAAACTCTGAGACAAAAAAGAAAAAAAAAAAAAATAGCCCGCTGTCTGCCCGCTCAACACAGGAATAACGGCAAGTTTAAATAATTCTTGAGAGCGGCTGGCCAATAAATTTTCGAGCAGAGGTTAATTTAGTGAGGGAAAACCTCGCCGCAATTACCTTGTTCGATGCCTTCCCCTCCGAATGCCCTCAGGGCCCCGTCTGAAATGTCACCCAGGAAGAGGGATGGAGGGCTGGAGGTTTGGCGAGATGGAAACCCACTTCAGGATGCAGCCATGAAAAACAAGGTAATCAGGCCAGGTTAAATGCTAACAACAATAGAGTCTTATTAGTGTCCATCATTGCAGTGGGTGAAATTACTCTCCTTCGATAATCATCCTCTCCCTTGTAATCTTCATCAGATGGTCTCTTTGAATTAACTTTATGGCACACAGAAAGAGGGAGGAATGATGGAGAAAGATGCAAATAAAGCAAAAGAAAGAGGACAGACAAAGCCGTACAATGGAACCGAATGCATTATATTTTTCAGCTGGCTCAGCTAATGTGATATTAATATTGTCCGCAAAACAGCAGCAGAACAGCCACCTTCTTTGGTTTTAAATGGTTTGTATTTATTTTGGGAGCGTGACAGGAGATGTCGCACAGTTACTGACTCACCCTGTCTCCTATTTCCTGTGATTTTGTGGATCAGTGACAGAACGGCTGCCCGCTCCCTTCATCATCCACCTCGCTCGCCTGCCAAACACACAGGACTCCATCTTTACCGCGCTCCCATAAGCTCTGGGCCCGGCTTGCTACATCTACTGCTGAGATCTGGGATGCCTGTAATTACCGCACTATCTAGTCAAATCAGTCCGATCCAAATCTTTATTTCCCTGAGGCCCCGGCCGGGCTCCTAGCTTGCTCTTACCTCCCAGGAAGACACAGCCGATGTCTGTGCTTTTTAATCAGGCTCCGATTCAAGCTCGTCCAGCAGCGAGGAAAAAGATGGTCAAGCTGTGCCAGTGGCTTTTAGAAGGTGAATGGTTCAAAATATAAACACTGACAGGCCGTTAATTCAAACGTTGCACAGTGTCTTAGTCAGTTGGGCAGCTGGGAGTAATATTTTTTCATAATTGTCTCATGACACATAGTTGTCTGACTTTTCCATCTGGACTTTGTTGTTGGAGTTTTTTTAAAGCCATTAGCCAGCTATGATGCCCTGTAATATTATGCAGCACTAATGGCACAACAAGGAATTAGCAGAACTGAGATCTAATTTAATTAAGCACCTCGGTTTCATGAGATCTTTCTATTAACCGTATCTGACACCGATGCTAATATTAGCTGAAATAAACATTTTTCCCATGTCCCATGTTTCAATGTCAGTGTGTTAGGAAAAAAAAAAAAAAACATCCAGAACCAAGAGAGGAAGAAGCTCATTTGCACTTCAGAGCTCCATTTAGCAATCTCTGCAGGCCTTTGCTTATTTGCCCATCGCTTCCCCGCCCTTCTGCATTAAATGCTAACAAACCCAAACTGCAGGAGTCCAAAGGCCCCGCATTAGAATTTATAAACAGTTTAAAAAAGAAATAAGGAAAGGCATTTACACAAACACCATCAATATTTCACAATTCATAACATTTGCCCTCTCGTGTATGATTAAATCCTCATCCGCAGATAAATGATGCTTTAGCTGGAGCTGGTTAGCTAATTGATTGTGACTGTTTGTAGAAATTGCACAAGCGGGATGTGAAGCCCCCCCCCCTCCTCCCACTTTTCTTCCTTTAAGAGAGAAAACATCTCCGCTGAGGCTTTGAATGGTGTATGTACAAATAAAATCAGTCCATTTGATCAGTCCTCAGTGTGTTGGGGTACATTCAATGAACGTGTCAGTCTGAAGTCTTTTCACTGTCAAAGAAATTACGAGCAAACCTCCGAGACGACGTGATATATTGTGGAAGCTGTAGCTTGTCGGGCGCTTCAGGAGAAAACTTGTTTTCATTTTGTGCCATGTGGAGTTAAAACGGGATTTTCAAAGGAAAAGCGGGCTGATTTTAGCTACAGGTACAGGCAAAACAAAACTGTCTTCATCTCATGGAATAATCTTGTCCATCAGCCGAGAAAATCACATTAAAAAAACACCCTGCTTATAAAAACAGCCCCGCATTTTATTTGACACAGAGAGCGGACAAAAAGTGCATGTACCTCAGCGAATGTGTGCCAAATAAATTAGACGAGCAGCTTGAGCAAACCCAAAGGTCTAATTAAGTACACAAATTCAAAGGACATAATGTATGAGCAGGATGAGGGAAATGGTAGGTTAATGCCGCGCAAAGCAGGAACTCACCCGCTGATTTGGGCCCACAGAGTGCGGCCGAGTGTGCGAGTGTGCAGCATCCTGAAGGAGCTTTTGAAGTGAGCATTGTATTAGAGGCCCCTGCTACAAAACACCTCCTTGCTGCTCAGTCTGAGAACTCCCCCAAAACATCCACGCACACAAACACACAGTCAAGTGCATGCATGGTTGTAGCTGTACGCACGCACACACACACTCGGAGTAATATTAAGGAGTGAGAAGTGAAAATAACGAGAGGAGAGCGGCAGAGATGAGAGAGAATAATGGAAAGAGTGGGTCTTCTCTCCTAGGTAGCATCCTATGGAGGACACTCATTTGTTTCCTTTTTCTGCACTTGGTAAGGAAAATGGTAAATAGACAGCTCATGTGTGCTGTGAGGACCCTCTCCAGTGTGCGGGGGCATGTTTGGATGTTTGCCTCCTCCTGCTAATACGCAACTTGTTTTTTGCATCCGTGGCGTGATTGCAATGCTAATCAAAGCCAAACGCCCACTTCCGCGGAGGGATGTCGTGTTACATCTCTGGTGGCGCCACTAAAGAAAAAATAAAGACCGGTGAAACTCCTTCTCCTCCTCCTTGCCCCTCATTCCTCCGCTCTCAGGTGGATCGCTCATTAAACGATTGCTGTACAGCAGGTGTTTGGTCACAGAGCGTTGAAGGAGAAGGGTGCTTGAGTTGGCAGAAATCACACGGTGGAGCGGAATGAATAGGGGATTGCAAACACACACACATACACACACAAATATGCATTTGCATTGGCTGCACGCGCATACTGCAGTGAGGAAACACAAAAATACTTAATGTAAGCACACACAAACACTCGATAGGGAGGTGACTGAACATCTGTTTGGTGCATTTCCCTGCAGATCTGACTAATGGAGACCAAATCCTCTCTGACCTCCCGCTGCTGATTCTCATGTATGAACACACATAAGGTGTTTTAGACTGGAGGAACCATTTTGCAGTTTGAGAACTTAGTCCTAAGAACCCCAGCCAACTTTCAACGCATCCGCATCGCAGAAAAGTTGAACAATCTTAGTTCTTAGAATTCTGTTTCGAGGGACGTTTTAGTTCCAACTTCAAAGCATGTACCTTTGCAGAACCAGAAGAACTCTGATAGCCGGTTTCCAAAAAATGGAACTGGTTCCGTTCCGGTTCGTGCACCTAAATTTTTGGACCATTCTGAACTTACAACTTAAAAACAGCAGGTTTTCCTTCGGAACGGAGGTGGGTGTGTTAAGTTCTACAAATCCCTGCGTACTGAGCAACGTCTTTTGTTGATGATGTTTCCTCAATCACTATAATGTTGCTCAAAACCGGTGGAAACACAGGCCGGTTCGCTAGTAGAACCAAGGTTCCAAGAATTTTAAACAGAGCCAGATCAAGCACCATAGCCACTGTGGTGGAAAAACATCCTGAGTGACCTAATCAACCTCACAGGCCATTGGCATCAACTGCCATTTAAAAAAAAAAAAACCTCAGCAGCTGTGTAAATAAGATGAGACAAAACACAAACTAAATCAAACAAGAATGTCCTCCAACTTGTTGTTGTTGTATCTTCTCTGAGATTTAATGGCGTTCAGTGAACAGATTAATGGTCATGTATTCCCACAAACTAGAAAAGAGTGGAGCGATAGTCTTCATTTGTTGTTGTTGTTGTCGTTGTTCTTGTACGTTGTGCACATGTTATGTTGATGTACAAAATGCTGGACATTCGCGTTGCTTCTAGGGGGTTTCTATTGGCAATGCAAATGCTAACAGAAAAAAAAAAGCCATACATGTTGCATCAATAACTTCCCAGCAGGCAGTTCCTCTTGGGGCGTTTTTTGGACTGGTCCAAAAACATTTTAGAGATGCAAATATACAGAAACACGAGCTAAAGGTGAGGGAAAAGCAAAGGAGAATAAAGAAAATCTGAAAGAATAAAGAAAACGGGAGTGTGTGAAGGACAGTTGAAGGCTCATGCGCGCCACAACCATCATGCTCTCTCACCACATTATGATAATGCAATAAACCCTGTAGAAAGGCAAGTCACCATTGTTGTAATTTTCCCCCCATCCAGCTCAGCCTTCATGTAAATGCTGCCGTCTGGCTCCATAGGGGGGCCGGAGTTTAGCCGGTGCTACTCAGCGCTGCACCAACGAGATAATAGCAAATGTGTTTGCAGGGGATGCTATTTTTACGCCGGGATGCCAGATCCCATTCCTTCAGCACTTTTTTTTTTTCCTTTCAGACCCCTATTATTTCCATGCTCGTCCTTCCCTCCTATCCCATCCTGCCCGCCCGATTCAATTAATATTCAGCCAAAGTAAGTATGAAAGTACAAAAATCAATTTATCATGCTTCAGAATCAAGTGTGCTGTTCTTTTGTGATGGGGTAACCGCGGTTTACATACGCCGCTTATATTCGTTGAAACCTTGTCTTGCACTGTAGTCTGCTTTTGTCTTTCCTTCAGTCCCAAGGAGGATGTTGTCTTGTCTTTGCTGTCAGGGCACCGGCACCCTGCATGTGTGTATGTGTTTTTGCAAGCATCCCACGTGTGTGTGTGTGCAAGCTTGTATGTGGGGACCACTTGTTATTCCCCAGGTTGGATCTCGCTGAGGCCTGTGTCTCTGTGTGTTTACAGCTCCAGGGGCTTGTTGCCTCCTGACTGCAAGGAAGACTGATGAATAAATAACATCCAACTCTCTCTAGCTCTCTCACACACTCTCTGAGGCCTTGAAGTTTGTGTGTGTCTGCGTGTATACACATGTGGTGTGACTGTGTGCCGGCGTGCACGGTGTGTGCGCGTGCGAGCATTCCTGTTTGTGACCGCGTGCGTCGCAACGTGTGTGTTTGTGTCTCCGGCATCTCTCGGTGGATCCAGCTCTCCTTCATCTGGCTGATATCTGGCCCCTCTTGGCAGAAACCCGTCAGAGACATTCCCTCTCTGACGGAGCCGGGGACAAACACGCGGATGGAGGGAAAAACATCCTCTTTATCCCCGGCATCAGTGGGAATATGCAGAAGGCTACGTGTGTGTACGTGCGCATGCTAACATGCATAGAGCGTGCCCGTTTCTGCGTTAGTCGAAGTGAAACACTCCAGGATACTGAAAGGATAGAAAGACATCTCGAGTGAAAAAGAGGAATGCATTAATATGTGTGTGTATTCTCCTGAGCGACACTTGCACAGGCCTTACTCCCAGGAGAGGCCTTCATTAACCCTTAGCCAGCTAATTGAACTGCAGTACACAAGCTAAACACCACTTATTTATCCAAACTGGATGTAAATGCATATACGCAGTCTGCATTTTATCGCCTCGGTGGAGGAAATCACATGAAGGCAATGAGACTTAATGCCCCGACCAACAAATGAAGGCCTCTTTCCAAGTAATCTTTAAGTGATTTCCACAAGGCCATAAAAGAGTCTCTTGTTAGTAATACAGCAGCGAGATATTCATTTGTCTCTTGCGGCTGCTTATGAAACGTGAGCAGGAGGGGGAAGTGGTTTTATTTACATGGCATTATGTTACATCAAGTGGTTGTGCTCAATTAGGGAAGCTGTCACAATGGTTTTAAGTCTCTAATACAGTCAGCTGAAAGGGACCATGACTTGCTAATAGGGTGTAATTCCTTTTGTATCTGTATCCATGTGCAGCGGTTGGGAGGGAAAGAGACGAGGAGGGGAAGGGGGGCAAATCCGTATCATCAGTAAAAACAATGCATCAATTAAGCAATTAGCGAGGAACAAACTGGGCAGCTTTCCAAACCCTCCCAATAAGGCACTGTGCCAAGGGGGCTTGTAGCGTTCATTATACCCACATCACAGAGATGGAGAGAGAGGAACAGGCAGAGAGCGAGTGAACGGGAGAGGAAGAGAGAGGCTTGCCTTTCATTTGTAAAGTGGAGGCATTTGTCTGCCAGCGTGGAGACGTTTTGTTCCGCCAGATGTGCTTTTTAGCGAGGCCACATGGTCGGTCAAGGCTGGGGAGAAGGTGCCAGCGTGCGAGTGTGTATGTGTGTCATGTGTATGAGGGGTGTTTTGGAGGGGTGGTGGCGGTGGGGGGGACACACCAAACGGCCTCTTCGCCGCCATCTGATTAATTAAGACTTGAAAGGGGCCCAGTGGCAGCAGGGTTTTAATTGTGGTAATTGGGGTTAATAAGGTGCCATTACATGTGCTGATCACAAGTATTGTTTCATACAGACGGGCAAATTGAGCGGGGTTAAACACTGATGGTAGAAAGGGATGGGAGGAAAAGGGGGGAAAGAGGTGGCGAGGGGGGGAGGAGGAGAGGGGAGGGAGACTTGGCAGTCATACATGCCACTTGTTTCTGCATGTTAACACCATGTAGCCCCTGTCGGGAGCTGAAAGGCTAATATACTGGAAACCACCGCTCAAGGTTTTGGCTAATCAGCAAACCTGTCGCTGGGTTTCAGTTTGGAATTACAGTTTCGGTGTTTCAGAGTTTGACCCAACACGTTTAAATATGCAGATTAATTACATTTCAGACTGGCATGTTTTCACCAAAACATCTCGCTACCAACTGTGTCACCATCATCAGGAGCTGCAGCAGCAGCAGCATCACACTATTAGCATGCAAACACACATTTATTAAAACTGACTCTGAATATAAATGAATCTTGCAAAACACAAACGGGCATTTAAGCGATGATGCTTTTGACAGCTTATTCGGTTGTTTGACATGAAACATGAAAATTCCTGACATGCGACGCAATCTTGTGTAAAGTTATGTGTACAAAACTCTCTGGCCTTCATGTTTACGGTGGGAAATTTTCGCCGTGCACACGTGTACGTTTTATGATTTTAAAAAAAAAAGACAAATCACAAATCCAAACAAAGTAAGTCCGCTCATTCCTTAGCCTTTTTTTTTAAAAAAAAACACAATTGAGTTTTATACTAAAGTTTAAGAGAAGAGTTAGTACAGAGATAAAAATCTGTTTTTCAGTTTTTCCTCATGCAATCATGTCCCCCAAACATGGTCCAACCCCGACCACAAACAATTAAAGAAGTGATTTCACTGCTTAAAAATGGAAGAAAAACTCTGACAATCATGGAAAACAGTCATAAATGTGCATTCTGTCATAATTCTGTTTAATTCATTGTCTCTCCTCTGCCAAAATAAAAACCTGACCCTCATCCGCCCTACCAGGTCTCAAATTAACATAAGTGTCACTCGACCCTGGCTCTACTTCGGACTTGCCTCTGATACTACCTCCGAAGGCGGGTTACTGGTGGTGCAAGCTGGACCCCCCGGCCTGCATCTGTGCTGTTTAAACAGACCAGCGAGGCCCATCAGAGGCACATTAAACCCACACTGAATAGGCTGCGTATAAGGGGCCAAGACAGAAATGAGACAGTTTTCGTCTAGGTTGCAATACGTAGCATGCTAATTAAGATGTAGAGAAAGTCCATCCTCTCTTGTTTCAACAGGTGAGTACATCTCTTCCTGAAGTGTGGACAGCTGAGGTTTTCTGAGGACTTTTGACAAAGTTAAGCACAAACTTATTGTCTCCGGTTCACCATAAATCTACTGTAGACATTTTCCTGCAAGTCCGCTCAAAAGCTAACAATGTAGAGCGAACTATTTTGGTATCCGTTACTCATTTCTAACAAAAGTATAAGAAAGGAAATAGTTCAGTTGTGACAGATGACAAAGTGCAAAGAAGTACACGCCGATCCTGCAATATTTGACTTCAGTGATGTATTGTTTGTTTAACAGATATGCTTTGATATACTAAGGCATCTAAGATTAAACATCCTCAGGACTTGATGAGATCTTTACTCGTTCTTTTTCTTCTGTTGGAAAGTTTTGTACACCATGAATCTCTTTATGAAAACAATGAACTGCGTGATGTCCCCTCCTCCCGCCATGAACAGTCATTTTGGGTGCGCCTGAGTGATTTGAGCTAACTTGGCAAAGCTCCGTGGAGTGTGTCTTCTTCACCTGCTGACAGCCAGCAAAGAGAGCGAGAGAGGCAGAGAGAGAGACAACGAGAAGACGGATCATCCCTTGTGGTGTTGTGCCGTCCTGTGGTCTACCTTCCTGTCAGGTTGCCCGCCGGAGAGACAAGAACGCCAGGCCAATTAATCAAAGTCAGATGTGGCTGGATGCCTGGAGTCACTCATGATCCCTGTCCCGCCCCCTCCACCCTCCCAACAACACCAAGCAACACACACACACACACACACACACACACACACACACACACCACAGACTTTTTCTCCCTCTCATCCTCTTCTATGCCATCTCTTTACCTGTCTGTCTTTTTCACAGAGCCTCATGGATGCACACACATTTTTAAATGCAGAGACACACACACACACACACATTCCCACAAGCTTCTACTCTTCTGCACACACACACACCAACACACACAGTATCCCTTAAGCATGACTTTTGGGGGACCGTGAGTGCCCGCTGTTCTTATATTGACAATAAACTTAAGCATTGACCTTTTAAAAGCCCTTGAAAGAAAAAAAGAGAGACCAGAAAAATGTCCTCACTTTTTCCATAACTTTGTACTGTGGTAGTCATCAGGTCTTACATGTATTAAAGTTTAAGAACACACACACCCTCCCACCCATCCTCATCAAGTCAAAGTCAGCAGGTGTGACTTTAGTGTGGTCTTTTCAACAAGGTGTAAAAACAGTGAGAACTTTCTTCCCCTGTGACCTCGAAACACACTGATCATCTCTCTCACTTCTCCTTAAATATGTCAAAGTGGCACTTTTGCTTAAAATGGGAAGTTTGAAGAACGGCAGACGTAGAGGCACCTCATTGTCTCTTGATGTCTCGTCACACACAATGCTCACCTCCGCGCTTTTTTAAAAATTATTATTTGACTCATTTACACTCCCGCAAGAATGCTGTGAGTCTTTACAAGTGATGGAAACGTGTAAAATCTAAAAAGTTGTGTTTATTTTGTGGGAAAAGATGCAACAGGGAATTGCATTACATTAACTGCAGCCGTGATTTTTTTAAAAATCTGAATTTCTCCACTTTTCTGTATGTATTACTGTTCGTGTCTCTCATACATCAAAAAAAATTTGCACCAGCTAACTTTCACCTCAAACCGACTTGCCACAAGACCTCTCATGCAGGCGTACTAAGAAAAGCACCAGATATAACTAAAGGTCAGTAAAGTGTTGGGCACTTCAACTAAACACATTCGTGAAGTACAGCGCATCTTGTATAAAAATTACACGAATGTGTTCTGTCCAACAGAAGACACAAAAATGCGTTTAAATAAACAGACTGACAGCAGCGGTTCTTTAAATGAATTGTCCCTTTGACAGTAAACTATTGTCTTCTTTTTTAAAGCTGCACTGACTAGATGATTGCAACACCAGGTTATGTGCAAGTAACGTGTAGAAGAATAGCTTGTTGATTCTTAGGGAGGCTGCTTGTTGTTAGACTGAATTTAGTCAAACTGATCCTTGAAAAAGTGAGAGCTCTATC
>JAQLOL010000015.1:8991675-9010434 GCA_029783665.1 Naso thynnoides | reverse complement strand
AACTGCAAATGAAACAACATATTTTGACGTGACCTTAACTGAAAAAAAAAAAGTTTATGTTGTATGTGCAATTTGTTTTCATGACCTTCAACATTGCTCTTGCCCATCTTTTACTCATTTCACGTTAATGGAGACGAACACATCATCGCAAATCTTCCGAGGTGTACGTTTCCTGTTCCTCTGAAGTTGTTTATGACAAACATTGTGAACAAATTGGAAAGATTGTTGTCGTTTGTCCCCAGATTTTTCTGCAGACATAATTACCACTGACAGAATACGTTATTTCACCTGCTCCAGTTGTCTTTGTTGCCATTTATTCCTGCTGGTCTTCTGACTCACTGGGAAAGGTGAACAGCGTTTGACCTGGTGCTTCATCTGTATGGGCGGCTATTCTAACCCTGAACCTGCAGCTGGCAGCTCAGCTCTCTTGACCTCTCTTCACAGCACTTAAAGGTAGTCAAAGCACACTCTCTTTATGTACAACAGCAGGTCAAAAGCCGGCACACATGCAAAGATAAACCTACAGGAAACAACATATTGGAGGAGGACGCGGTGAGAAACATGCAGGGTACCTCGTTCACCTCACACATGTAAAATCCTTCATTAGTGAATGATTGTCTCATCCTGTGCCATGCGGCTGACAGTAACGTGGGCTTGATCCCCCATAATTACCCTTCCCTCGGAAATGATTGCATCTGGAGTTTCCAAACTGACAACTCTATTTGGACACAAGTAATCCGCTTTCTTGGCTGCGGCTGATACCTGAGTATAATCTGCCCAGTCAAGCGGCAAAGGAATGGCAGCGTGCTCCCTCGCAGCAGCCGCATGAAACACAAACGATGAGGCTTCTCCCCCTATTGCACTCCGCTAATTTAGCCCATCCTGGGTTTGTGGGCTTTTTGAGGCATGTATTTTTTTTTTCTTCTCTTCATCATCGGAGGAGCTTGCATGGCTGGAAGGAAATGGAGATGTAAATGGGGATACGCTGCCAGCCCGTGTGCAGTGCGATCTGACCTGCAGATTAACTCGCTCCAGCATGGTGCAATCCAGAGATCAGATTGAGCCATATTTGTGTGATAAAAAGTGGTAGGTATTGCCTGGATTGGAGACTTTCAAAAGAGGATAAATTGCACCGTACAATGCTGGTAAATGCGGTCTCGCGTTACATGAAACCACTCCGGCTTTGCGCACAAATCCTGCACATTTCTGGGGTTTTTCTTGGCAAACAAACAGGTAAAACTTATTGAACACACTTCTATCAGCTTCACTTTCAGACTCTTTCGCAGCAGAAACAAACACACGATCTGAAATTTACGTTGTTCGCACGCAGCTGTGTCAAGCGGCTTATCGGACAGATGTGGGTGAGACTTTTGTTGACTCGAGATATCCCGTGGGAGTGCGGCACGTATCAGTCACAGCGAGACTTTTGTCTATTCATAGCAATAATTTGACACAAATTGCAACACACTGTCACACATACAGAGGTGTTAACGCCACACCAGATTGTGCAAATAAATTGTGGGAGTGGAAGGGGGGAAAAAAAAGAAAAGACAAAAGGACCAGAAAGAAAAGGAAAATAAATCAACAGAGCAAACTGACAGAGATGGCACCTTAAAAACAGACTTCACAACTTGGTGCCTCTCCATTCATTAGCGTGCCCTGCCGTTAATACATCATTGTGTGAGAGGCATGAAGGACAGGCAGTGACAGGATTACACCCCGTTCTAATAGCTCGCCGCTGAAATTAAAATTCACAAGGAGACGATGCATCAGGGAGAAGTGAAGGGAGGCAGTAGCATGATGGAGTTGAGAAAAAAGAGCAGAGGATGCTGGAGTGGGGGGTTGGGGTAAATAACAGAGGATGAAATGACTCCCATAAATAGAGCCGGAGTGTGGAAGGCCATTAGGCGACGACGCCAACATGACAAGGCAATGATGCCGGGTAAATACTCGCTATTTATTCATTTAAATATCCTTCAGCTGGCTGAAGTAATCATGATGAACAACTGCTGCCATAGCTGAAGATTAAGGAGCCAAATAACATGCGACGATATAAAAAAAACAATTTTGCGTAGCTCATTTACGCCGGGAAAATATCATTTGACACGGACTTAGCAAGTATAACTGATTTCATTTCCTGCTGCGGATTCTTCTAAATCAGGAGGGACTAACGCGATCAGCTTTTCACAGCCCTGTTTATGTATTTATGTATTTATCTATTTACATTACCGAGGGAGTTGTGGTGAATGTGTGGTTGTCGTGTTTGCAGAATCCCCATCTCTAATAAGGCTAAGCCTCTTCTTATGAGCCTGGAGCCACGGAGCTAAGCTCTCCCGCCCTGGTTGAATATCTGGAGTCAAAAGGAAATCAATTGACTAATAAAAGAGCATGTCACGGTGTCAATATCTGCTTTTCACGGGATGTAAACAGGATGTTACGGCGAGGTTAACGTGCTTGAAAAGTCCACAAAAGGTGTTAGTTTGTTCATAAGTTTGAGCGCAATTTTCAAGCCGTAGAAGTTCATCAGCGCTTCACAGGTGAAAGGTGAAGGGAAAGTTGTCTATGGTGAGATGAGATTCTGTGGATATTCAGAGAGACACAATAAGAGTGTCTAGCCCTTTCAACTCTTCCCTCAAAGGGAAGAGTCCCCAGAACTTCTTGTGCTGAGGCCTGGACTGGAAAAAAGACAGAGGAGCTCTTTTCCATATGCAGCTGTGGCGCTGTGTGTTTCTGTGTGTGTGTGTGTGTGTGTGGTGCTGAGCAGAGAAACAAGACACACACACACACACAGACAACTTTCTGAAGAGAGTTGTGCAATGTAACTTTATGATAAAATGTCTCAGAGTGTCTGAGGTCACTAATAAAGAATGTGTTTATGCAAAGTTTGAGCATCTTTGGCTTCTTCTCTCTCTCTCTCTCTCTCTCTCTCTCTTTCTGTCTCTCTGTTTTTAATTATTTACAGTTTTTCAGGGAAAAAAAGAGAGAAATAAGTAGTCAAGCAAGCTTTTGGACATTCCTGATGCCGTGCTGCACTTTCCCTCAGAAACTTCATGCATATTTAAAGTTAATAAAGCATATTCCTTACCTTTTATCCAGGGCTTTTTAATGCGGGGCATAAAGCGAGAGAAAACGACTTGTGTGTGTGCGCGCGCGCGTGTGTGTGTGTTTGCATGCATGTGTGTGTCCAATCAGTTAAATAAGTCAAATCTCAGAAAGTCAAATCTGCACCAACCACAAATTGCAGCCGATTCCTCAGCGGTTTCATGACCTCATCAGACGTCGATGTCACACACTGCTGCAAACTCTGAGAGAGCATCATTTACTCGACACAAGCAAGGGTCAGTCCAAAGATTATGAATGAACAAAGCAGTGGGGCAGCTGCACCATGAGGTGGCGCTATGATTAACACAAGGACTGTGTGTTTAATTACAGCTTTAAGAAGCTAAAACAAGCCACTTATATGAAGGTGCACGGGCAATATGCCTATCTGTGCACTTGTTATTTCTCATTATGTTTGAGGGATTAGCACTAGACTAAACTGGTGCTTTATTAACTCATTTATTTGCTGGCTTATTAAGGAGGGGCTGTGCATGTAAACAAACATTGCACACATTGCTGTAACTGTGCTAGACTTCGCCAAGAGAAGGTTATCAAATGTATTCCCTCAGTTGATGCTGCAGAGCCACTCTTAAAACACCATGCAGGATGAAAAAAACGTCTGATTATCCAAATATTCAACCAATAGAAAATTAATTTGCTCATTGTTTTATTTATTTATCAAATGAAAATGTCACACTCCATCTCATTCCAGCTTTTGCATTTGAGGATTTGTCGCTTTTCCCTCTTTCATGTCAATTAAAAGTGAACTTCTTGGTATTTTTTGGGACTTTTGGCCAAACAAACTTCATTTAAACACATTTGTAACCAAATAATTTTTTAATTAGTCAAAGAATAGTGACAGATTGATCAATAATGAAAATAATCATGTTTTGCAACCTCAAACGCATGCATGCCAAAAGTGGTCACTTGCAGGAGGCACGGCCAACATCATGAGTCCGTCTTAGCGAATCAAATCTAGCGGCATCAACAGGCAACAAGCGACAAGAAATTGCAGTAAAATAAAGCTGTAGATACAAATCCATGTTTATTTCATTGTACAATTGTAACTACGAGAGTTTGCTTACAGGAGAGCACTATGAGCTAGGGATGGCTGATATTGCCTAAAAATAAAATCCCTAATTTTTTTCATGCTACATTCAGTTTTCAGTTTTAATCGATTGTTTTATACTACAAAAGACAAAGGAATTATTTCAAATAAGTTGTATTTTTGTTTCAAACAAACACGAATTTCGGTAACCAAGTGCAAATCCAAGTTTTAACTAAACTAAACATTTTGTAAATTAAGGTTTAATCAAACAAAGATGAATCCCCCAACTTGGGATTGAGAAAGTGCCAGCCCAATTTTCACCAAACTTCACTCATAAAAATAAAAGCTCAGAGCTCAGAGCTGAGAGAGCCACAGGCTACCGTATTTACCCTAGTTAAAGAGAAAATGGAATTTCAAGATTGTCATTTTTTTTAAACATTTTCCAAACGAATAGATTCAAGTTTTGATTTAAAATCAATTTACTGCCGAGCCCTACTACCAACTTTATTTTCTTAACTGTAAAATGTCCTAACCAGTACGTGCTCTTTCTTTTTAATAGGCCTAAACTCCTTTAAAATAAAGATTACTGATCAGTAAATATATCGATAAGATTTCTTTCAAAACTGTCCGAAAAAATCTGTACAGTTCAAGTGCACTAGCAAGTACATTTGCATGTTTGAGTGGTCTGTGGGTGTGCGTGTGTGTATGTATGTGTGTGTAGGAGGGTGGTGTCTGCCGTGAACAAAAGGCTGCTCGATTGAGGATTTGGAGCGAAGTCTTGACTGGGGATCCTCATAAATCACTGGCCTAGCTGCTGGATTCTGACAAGCCTGTATAGCTTTATCTGCCGCTGCTGTTCGCTCGCGTGCCCGCCTGCCTGCTCACCTCCTGCTTATGCATATCCAGTGGATATCCCGCCTCTTCTCTCCCCTCCTCTGTTTGGATGACCCTCCTCTCTCTTCCCCTCTCTCTCCCTTCCTTCCTCTTCCCTCGTCTCTGTTGTCTCGCTCCATGTGATTCCCCTCCAGTAGGCCTGGTCTCCTCAAGGCCTGGCCAAGCCGAGATCCTCCCAAAGATCCTCTTTCCCTCCTCTGCCCGCTTAATTGATTCTGCTGGGGCGAGAAAAAAAAAAGAAGAAGCGATATATACCTCATAACTTATTTATGCTGCCCTTTGATATGTGTGATATTTAAGAAGGGTTAATATGTATAGGGTTAATCCTTGAGGGGTGAGATGTGTGAAATTTTCATGAAGCACTGACCAATAAGACGAGATAAAATGAAATAAAATGAAAGTTGGAAGTTTGGGCGCGGGCCTCTCTCTGTGGGACGTTGCTGCGTTCGCACTCAGAAAAACGAATCAGGCAATGAAATCAACTTTTGAGGAATTTATTTTTGCTGTGAAATCTTAAATCCAACTTTTCCACAGACCGCCCGGGAGACTTTGCACTCCTTTTTTTTTTTTTTTTCCCCTGCTGTTTTGGTAATGGAGAGTAGAAAGTGAGGCAAAAGAGCGATGGTAAGATTCTTACCGAACCAAAAATGCATTTAATAGACATGCTATTTACACTCTGGTGCATGTGTAGGCACTATATGCGTGCGGACGCCCACGCACATGTATGTATAGTCTGTGGATGCAGACAGAGAGAGGGGAGACCATGCTCTCAGGCTGGTGTGTGGAGGCTTGTGGGGCTACGGTCCCAGCATATTCATAAATCAGGCCTTTCAGGGAGCTGTCAGAGGCTCCATAATGAGGGTCATTACTCAGGCAGGGTGTCAAAGCTACTATCACAGGGACCCGTCCCTGGAAATCACACTCACTCTGCTCCTTGTTAAATAAACAGTGCAGTATACAAAATGGCAAACAAGCTGAGGGTCAATCTGATGCAGTGCGAGGCCAGGCAGGCCTCCAGAGTAATTTACCCTCGGGGAATACCTCTCGGCTGGGGAGATGGATTATAGAAGGCCCTCGAAAAAGATTAATGGAAGTAAAAACACAAAAAGAGGGACAGAGGAGAAGAAGAAAAAATGAAAGATGGTGAGAGAAAGCAGGGTTGAGGACTGACAGGCGGACAAAAGTGGCGAAATGAAGGAGAAAATTCTGCCGCCGCTGTCAAGAAAACAAACAAAATAATCTGTGCACCCGCTCGGTCTTCGAAGAAAACTGCACTTCAAGTTTAAACGAAGAAAAAAACCCCCAAAACAATGCTGTCAGCTTGTTTTTGCTGACATGAGGAAGTAGCACCCATCTTTGGTGTGAGCTTACGGCGCTGATGCAACAGCCCGGTAATAACAGTGTTGGAAACTCTGTTATCAAATATTCATCCTTTTATTGCCTTTGCTAATATCTAACACACAGCTTTATTAATCCGGGGCGGTGGAGGTGGTGTGGCTCGGCAGGTAATGGCAGATCAGAGAGTTGAGATAAAGAAGACGGACGTCTGAATTGTCTCTGTAGCGTGTGAGTACGTTCCCCCCGCGGAGTACAACAACTTCGGTGTCTTCCATCAGTCCTCGTCTTTATTTCCAGTTAATTATTGTTAATTATTCACATTTTACTTCGGATGTCATGTTGGCGCAGATCTTTTGACTCGGAGTAACCATTATGCAGTAATTTTACTCATGTCAAAACACGCTCATCTCGATACAGCAGTAAAAGAGCAATGAGCTGTTAATATTTATACCTTTAATCTTGGTTCTAATATACTGTGTCGTATCTTTGTGTGAAAGGCCATGCACCACCACTACACACACACACACACACACACATACACACACACTTGCAAAATTCAAGTGTGCAATATTTGAATTTACAGACCTAAAAACTCCCTTAATGTGCAAATTAAAAATAATGTTTAATATTCCAGCCACTTCCTCATTCTGCAACAAAAAACCCCCCCCAAAAAAACAGTGAATCCATCACATGGGGTGCGTTCAAGGACAAAATAGTGCATAGTTCCTAAAGTAGTGCGGATGTGCTCTCTTCTCTGTTCTCCCCGCTAACCAAACAGCTAAGAGTGCTGCTTTTTTTTTCTTTCACCCACTGATTTTCAGCTCACCTACCTGAAGGCAAAAAGATTAATCTTTTACATCTGTGAGTTTTTAGACAGGCGCTCACGCTGTGCGAGACGCTGCTAAAGCAGCCAGCCCTTACGCAATGCCAATTAATGATTTTGTCATTTCGGTGACGTTGGGAGGTTGGAGGGAGGGGGTTAGTGCTGCTGTGAGTTTGTCAAAGTACTCTTAAGGCACAACTGCCATTGTAATTTGGCGGCCATCTGTTTCAGTGCTGGAGTTTAGAGGGGGAGAAGACAGGGGGAGTGAAGACAGTAGCCGTGTGATGATGCGCTTGTGTGCCTAGCTAGCGTGGCGTGCATGCTGGCTGCCATATCTTGGGGACATGCGGGGGAACATATGTTGTCTTGGAGCCCCGGGGCTGACATTGAAGATGAGGAAAGACGGTACTTCAAGGCAAATGTTTTCCCTGAAGTGAGGCTGCCACGGCCTGTACGGCTCAGAGTATTGACGAGTCTCCCGTGGACCGGCAAACGTCGAGATTTACACACAAACGTAAAAGGCGACTAACAAAGTGCTACCAGCTGAGATTCCCCAGACTGTGAACGGAACGGAACAGATGCCTCCCCCCCCCACCACCAAACACGCCGGATCATTTCATCAGATTAGCCTGGAGGAGATGCATAATCACACATGTTACTCTACACGCACCTGCGGCTGCGCTTGTAGCTGTGACTGTAACTCTGCGGTAGCACAGCTGAGCTGAGGCCAGGGGACTCTAAAGACTATACATCTCAGTGCAAATAACATGCTAAAATCACTGGCTCGGCACTGTGTGATTACTGCACAAAAGGCCTTGATGCTTCAGTATCAACTTGAGGCTAAGCCGTTCAGCAAATATGCACTTCTACCACCTAAAACACTGACGTCTTCCTCACCTTCCACTTTTCTTACATCGGTTAATGTAGCCCATAATGAGTCCATCCGTACAATAAATCCGCCAGCCACATGGCTGATTATGTTTAATAAAACTTAGTGTCCGTGTTTTATACACTACTTTCTGAGCACATATGCTGTGCACTTAAATTAAACTAATCAAACCTGCTGCACTGCATGGGAAGAACTAGTTAGCATGCCATTATGTGGTGTAGCTACCAGGAAAATACAGCACAATTTGATGCTAAACTACCTAATCTTTCGATATAACCTGATGCAGTAGGTCGGGAAAGTTTGATGCAGACTTTTAAAAGCACTGGAGGAATTTATTTAAAGCGCTAGTGTTTAAGTTCTGTCTAATGCATATCCTATTCCTCGGCGAGTTTGACTTAAAACACTTCACGCTCAAATGTAGGGCCGCGCACCTTGATGGCTGGCTGAGAGCGACACGATAATTGACCCAGCTTAATATCGCTGAGGTGTTTGTATGAGAGCGGAGCAAGGGCCTTCATTAGGGCCTCGCTAGCGGAGGGCCTAAGTGTCTTGTTCGCTTTTCCCTCTCAGCTGCATTCAGGCCTATGATGAATGGCTGCAGAGATGGACTGCTGCCGAGGGAGAGTGCCTGACGGGCCCGGGCAAAGCCTTGGATGATGAATAATGACTCTGTAGCCGTGTTCCCCACAGGAAGTCCTCAGACTCGGTCTCGGCTCTTCTACAAAGGAAATCCGGTTGACAAGCTCCCCTTAACCAAGGACCGAACCCTATCACGGTTAGGTGTGGCTGGGGAGTGCTAAGACAGTTGGAGACATCACCTCCTTGAGACAGGATTCATCATCTCATCAAAGCCTCGTGCAGCCGAAGCAAGCGAAACAGTAGGACGGTGCTTTCTTTCTGAATGAGGGAGAAGAGCTCGGCAAAAGAGACAAACTGTCTGCGAGGACTTCTGAGAAAACGGTGGGCAAAAAAAAAAAGAAAGAAAAAGAAAAAGAGACAGAGAGACAAAGAGGGGAAGGAGAAAAATCCAAGAGCACGTTTGCAAATTAACTTTGACTGCTCAACAAGGAGCGCGTGTTGACAGGGGAGAGAGATGATCTGATTTACTGACACAGGCAAAGGATAGGAAGAGAGCAAGCGGAGAGGCACGCGAGACAAAACAAATTCAATCATCTTTTCCATCAAGAGGAAAACCTTAGCCTTTCCTCCCACAAAAGACCCCCCCGGCTTAAATCAATTGCAAACAAACCTGATTCCGCGACGAGACACAGGGGGAATAAACAGTAGCTTTCAATTTAATTCAGCCGCGCACGCTGGGAGAGGAAAACTTTCATCCATCACTTTCATGTGCCTCGCAAGGCAGCCGTAACTCTGAGCGCGTGGTGGAACTGGTGACAGCGAGCAACGGTAAATATATCTCGACGAGCGACTCCGCTGACACAGTCAACGTGTTTACAGCAGTACACACTTGACAGACAGTGGCGCTGAACGGCAATGCATGCATGTTAGGATCAAGCCTCTCTCTGCGTCTTTGTCGAGGTACAATAGCGAGGTGCCCTGCAGGTTAAGGATTTACATCAGCCTTCTTTTTAAGTCTTTAACATACATCTTAAAGACAGCTGTGTGCTGTGCGTCTGTCACTGGAGGTAAAGTTAGCAGGATGGCGCATATTTACTGCTGATATTTACAGATGCTGCAGGGCTTTCGTTGGTTTTATGGCGCAGAAAAGCCTTCGGTTGCAGCAATGAGCTCTTCTGCGAGGCATGCATGCGCGTTTAATGACAAATTAAAGTTTTGCTCACTTGCTTTTAAGATAAATGTGTATGGATGGCAGCTCCTGTTATTAGAATTTAACGCTTTGTAGTTTTATGAGAGTTAAATAATTCATTAGCTGGCATCAAAAGTTTTGCCAGTTTGACAGCATATATATACAACGTATCTCCATAGTTTCCGCTTTATACGTCACATGAAACAAGGCTCCAATCTGTCTCTCTTTGATTTTTAACCCTTCTCGTCTTTTTTTCCTCTTTGCAGGCATTTTTAATCAACTCCAAAAGCAAAAATAAACAAAGACTGCCATGTTCCGGCTTCACTTCAACTCCATCCACCTGTCTCGCTTTTCATGATACAGACTCAAACTTTTTCCTCATGTCTTCTAAGCTGGTGAGGCAGCTCTGCAGCCCCCTTTTTCCAGAATCCTGTCTCCATGCATTGTGTTTGAATGAGTAGGTGGTCCACGCAGTACTTGTCTCCGCCTGGCCTGCCTCGCTGAGAGCTGGGTCATTAATCTGCCCTGACTGATGATGAGCATTAGCATACAGCATGTGGAAGGTGAAACGTATGCGCAAACGGTGTACGCATGCTTGTGTGCGAGCGACAGAAAGGTGAGAGCGAGGAGTGTGTTTGGCGGTAAGGCGCATGCAATTTTGAACACGGGTACAACTTCTGCCACCCCGCGACTCGGCCCGACCACTTCTCCTCCACTTCCTGTCATTAGGACTCACGCAGCCCCCCCTTCCTTCCTTCAGAAATATTCTCAGCAGTTTTTTGTCAATCCAGTAATAATTCAGTTTAGCAGGACCGGCCGGGTTAGGGCTGCCATTAGTTTGGAGGAGGTGATTTAAGATTGATGACTTGTGTCCCCCGAGAGTCAATCCCTCGTCTTTTTTTTTTTTTTAGTGGGGGAGGGGGAGGCAGGAAGGGAGCCCGCCGGTGGCCGGGGCTCTTCGGCTGCACCGGGCGTGGGAGTCGTCGAGCGAATTAAGGTTCCGAATTGATTTCCTCCAAATTTGAGCTGACTAATGTGACAAGTGGCAGCTGTGAGCGCCTCACCGCCGCGGCCTCGGCTGTCTCCTCCGGGCTCCTCACTGTGACACTGTGCTGGTGCAGGCGACGGTGGGGAAGAGCTGCACTGCTGTGCATGCTCACAGGTAGACGCGCACGTACTCACACACACACATACACAAAAGCAGGTTCACACAGCCTCATCTCAGGATGGAGACGAGACAAAGACATGCAGAGGCGCAGCAAAAACATGCGCACGCAGCCAGTGCGTACACATTTACACACGCACACACGCACGCCACTCCGCCCCTGTGACACAGTGTTGTGCGGAGCTGCTCACCCATCAAACTCAAGTCAGTGACACAAATTACAGCCGAGGACTGGATGAGGAGAGCGTTGCTTGGCCCTGACACAGACACACGCCGATGCACCCACACAGCTGCAGCGCTGACGTACACACACACACACACACACACGCAGCTACAGCACTGACAAGGAACAGGTCAACATGATGACACTGGTGAATAATTCAAGAGAAAACTGAGAGTGAAAGAGAGCGGAGTGAACAGAAAGAACTGAGAGATGGTTGATATATACAGTAAATAAAAAAGGAGTGGAGGGAAGGCATCATTCTGAATGCATACTGTACATACTGTAATCCCTTATAAATCATACACCTTGTCACAAACCTGTATACCATCATGGGAATGTTTTATTCAGAGGGTGCTACAGAAGGTAAAGACACATTAATCCATGACTGGAGTCCTTTTTTCCCCTGTATTAGGACAAACCTTTGTATTGCAAATGTGCTTTATTCCAAAAGAAGGAAGAAATTCTCCCCCTGCAACAAACTCACGGGCAGCTGACGTATTTGTTTTTAGCAGCACTTCGTCTCGTCGCTCTGAAAGTCACCTGGGGTCTGCCTCAGCCCGTGTGACAGGTTATAGAAGGCTTAGAGGAACAGTAAGCAAACAGTGTCTCCTTTTTTTTTTTTAAAAGAAACAAAAAAAAAAAAGTGCAGCCCTGACGAGTCAACGTTGGAATTGGTTTCACGCTTGAATGCAGCCTTTAAGACAAAAGCACCTCAGGAGATAATTACAGTGTCAAGCATACCCTGCCAAGTGCCTGACGATTGCCCAATATTTAGCTTTAATTAAATCAAAGCAGAAATGTAATTTCTCCTGAGTGAACTCCACACACAGCCGATTCCCAGAAACACACAACATGGCTGACTAATGCATTTCCTTTGTCCCTGTCACATTGCCTATCGCTTGTTATGGCCCCCAACCCTGCACGTCCTGGAGGTAAACTAACTCACTGCTTCCTCGCAGGAATTCAAAAGAGCCTTTTCTGCGACGACAAACCGTGGCTTTCTCGGCTGATGTGTTTACACGTGTGGAGAAAACAGACGCAAATTAGCCGTAAACAATTGGAAATTGGGCCCAGTTCTCGAGGGGAACGGTGCAGAGAGGCGGCGCGCTAGGAGGTGTCTGCCTTTTCAAAGTCATTTGCTTTATTCAAAGTCTTAAAACTCCTAACACCTGCTTTGTAAAGTGTGCTTTAACATATCTGACTAATTTTTCTTTTAACCTTTCTAACAGAAGCTGCTTTGTCATAAGTGAAGCCAGCACAATGTGCCTCCATGCTGAGGTAGGAACAATTAGAGCTTAATGGCTTGCAATGCTTAACGCTTAATATATATTTTTTTTCATCAGTATTTGACTCTGAATACAAACACAGGGATATGTGCTCACATAACATGATGACGAAGTAAGAAAAAGTTAGAAATAATCCTGAGGTGAGGGCTTAAAGGGACTGCTCACCCACAAATGGAAATTCAGTCACTATCTTCTCACTGTCTTGCTGACGGAAGGTTGGGTGAAGATTTCTCGCTGGAGTTCCACAGGAAAAAGGCGTTGTAGTCATGTCCCAAGCAATTGTCGTAAACGGTGACCAGGTTTTATACTACCAAAAGCTCTAGGCAATCCATACTGTGCTCGGGCACGGCACGCTTTGTCGACCCTGACACGGTTTGAGGAGGTGGACTTCGGCAAGATATCGATGTACATGCACAAGCACAGGCATGGAGCGCCCACATCGCCGTGGCTGTTTGTGGAGGACTCAACTTAATTTTAGGCAAACAGCACACAAAGGGCGGCACGGTGGCTAAGAGGTTAGCACTATTGCCTCATAGCACGAAGGTCTCGGGTTTGATTCGCACCTGGGGCAGGGCATTTCTATGTGGAGTTTGCATGTTCTCCCCGTGTTTGCTTGGGTTTTTTCCGGGTGCTCCGGTTTGCCCACCATCAAAACATGTATGTTAGGTCTATTTCCAGTCAGTATCCTCGACTGAGGTACTAGTTGGTCACCAGGCGCTGCGCTGTGGCTGCCCACTGCTCCTCAGGCATTGGTTGAATGCAGAGACCAAATTTCACTGTACACTGTTTATGTGACCAATTAGGCACCTTTACTTTTACCAAAGTCTGGACAAAGAGCAGAGGAAAAATCTGCAATTGTCTTTTCGATCGCGGATACCAGAGAATAACGTAAAAATTTTATTACAGATGAAAAAAATGATGGTACAATGTTTGAAAATACGGGTCGCACTCCATAGATGAGGTAGCTCAAGCATTCTCAGGCCCAGTTAGACTGGAGCAATGTGAGTGCAGACTAGCAGGGGAGAGGGTAAGGGGGAAAATCGGCTAAAAACATGTTTCAAATCAAATTGGCATGTTTATGTTTTAAACCCGGTCACCATTCACTTCAATTCTTTGGGAGATTACTGTAATGCCTTTATCAATGTGAGACTCCCGCAGTGTTTTGGGGAATTAAAAACTTCTCCCAGCTTTCCATCGGAATGAGGTTTGATAGTTAATGACAGAAATATTATTTCTGGTGAACTATCCCTTTAACGATCAACATTAGTGACAAATTTCTGCTAAAACTCTACTGAGTACCATGATCTGTGGAGCAAGCAGGCAGCTTTGAGCTTGGGATTTTTTTCATCCGTGTGTGCATGCAAACGTATGTGTCTCCTTCGAAGACCAGCGAATGAAAAATAGCTTCCGTCTGTTTGGGCTGCAGCAAGGAGCCTGTGGATGGCAAAAGGTCAACATGAAATTAATATGGGCATCAATATTCCTAACGCAAACTCGCAGCGCTCTGTGTGTCAGAGTTCTGAATGAGGTCTGCACGAAGTTTAATAAGACCTCTCTGTGTGTGATCTGCCATCAGCGCCTCGCAAAGTTCAACGCACAGGCGCGGGCGAACGCACACGTGAGCATGCAAACAGCGGCACGCACGCACACACATGCCGTATGCACACGGTGACACTGTGAAGTGCACGTGAACATTACGAACGTCTTTGAAGCTGCTCATCAGCACAAAGTGCAGGCGTGAAGGAGGGGGTCTAATTGATTGTACAACAGTTTAAAAAGTGCTTGTAAGCACAGAAAAGACTGGAAGGTTGTGTCGAGCACTAAGGGAAGTAATTACTGTTATGATGTGAGGAGGGATTTGACTCGACAAATTCCTTTAAACTGTCGAACAGTGTATGTAAACACCGCAGCACTGCGGGTGAAGATACCAAAAGCAGAGAAAGTCAAAGGGAGGAATAGTGCGACTGCGTAAGACGCTAATTTCTGTGGTTCAGTATATCAGATGTTAAACTAGAGGAGCGATATAGCTGGAGGATTTAATTCCAACAAACAGCATTAAATTACGAGTGACACACATGTATGTTTGTGTTAATTTCCCTTGAATTTAAACAGAAGGCTTGAGTATTCCCCTTCTGTTGCGCTCTAAACAGATTTATGTGGATCCTTGTTTAGGGATGCACAACTGCACATGTGCCTAATTAATCCAGCCGACAATTAGATATCGTTTCACTTGCAGTGGAGAGCAATTAGCACGTGGCGGTCCGCATATGCTAGCGACGGCACAGATTAAGGAGAGATGCAGGCGCTTGTTAAAATCTCTTACCTAAGGCCACTGGTGCCGAATTTCTCCTAATGATCGTGAAAATGTTGTTGATGAAGAAATGATCCATTTTTCTTGCCGTTAAGCGGCGCCTTTAGAGTTTGGGAACCCGGTTAACGCAATAATAAACCACTTCATTAGCATTCCCTGATGACCCGATGCACTTGTAAGCAAAGGAAAACAGAAAAGGTTTCAGGAAGAAGTGGATATCAAACAGCTCGTAGATCGACGCAGACTATTACTGTCAGAAAGGATTGTGTCCACACAATCCTACAAGACCACCTCAAAGTTAAAAATCCCATTATTTTCTCCTCACCATGGGGCTCCTGTGACACATGCTGGAGGCGCCATTTGTGAGGCCTCAAGAAGAAATACAGAAAGTAAAGCGAGAGAGGAAAGAAACAGAAAGAGCTAAGCAACGAAGCCTCACACCTCCATCAGGCTTGGCTGGACTGTTTTTTTTTCTTCTCTCTTCTCTTTCGCCACAGCAGTTGCCTGGGTGACGCTTCACGGACCGCACTGACCTTCCACAATTTCCAACCGTCAATCTAAATGGGAGCCCCTTATCTCATCTTCTCCCACACTCACACCCCCTTCTTTGTAGATGTGCACATCTTTTTATTCTAAATCCAGTCATTATTGTTCCTCTCCACTGGCCAGCAGGAAAAGCCCTGCTGAAGTTGGAGAGTTAATTGAGCATGTCTCTCTCACTGCCGGCTCTGAGGGCTGGAGCGACCGGCTCCACTGTCTGGCTGCTTGGCTTGCTGGCTAGTTCCTTTCTGCTCGATGTATTTGCCTAGATTGCCAATGCAGGGCCTGGCTGAGGATGTCTTGTCCGCCGGACTTCACTTGAGCATTCATGTCTCGGCTGCGGCAGCATCCGCTCATTACGGAGAGAGAAGTGTCAGAACCGGAGAAACCAGACGGCTAAGACTCCTCTAATGTAATCTGGACATAGAACTTTTTCCTCCTTAATGATATGATAGCCTGACTTTATTTGAACTGGTGCCTTGTCAGGCCTAACAGCTTGAAGTTACAGGACCACAGAGCTGCCTGCATTGCAGGATGGAAGACGATTCTTAGCTGGAACTGCTTCACCATGCAGGTCCTTCATGATGTAAAAGTCACATTATCTAAGCCCAGCCGAGTGCTGTGCTATATGACCGAAATCTCGCAGGGAAGACAATGATAAATGTCACGATTTCGCACACTTTCTGTAAACTCAGTGGATAAACCGTTAGTGTGAAAATGACCGAATACAAAGACCTGTTTCTTATTACATCTTCAATTATAGACTCAAAAAATCAGTTCATCACTTAAAATGTTTGTTTTTCCTCTTTTATGAGAATATTTATGCAATTTTTCAACTCAGCATGTAAAAATGTACATAATGTCAAGTAGGTATATAAATTAATAAAATATAAAAAACAGATAGCATGCATAAGAAGTAAAGGGTTTTATAAAGTTTGAGTCTGATGTGAAGACCAATCTGCAGCCTAATGGGTGTGTGTCAGACTTTTCATACCAAAAACAGTAGCCTCTCTTTTACAAATGAGCTGCTTGTTTTGTTCTCCTGTCTGGAATCACCACGTTCTGTCACGTTCACTCTCTTCAACGTTTGTGCCCGCATGCTAAGTCCAGCATCCATGCAAAGTGGAATGCAAAGTGTTGCTCAAATGATGCAAACATTATCTGAAAGAGTTCTATTTATGGCAATGAAAATAACTTACAAATATAGTATGGGGAAAAAAAAAAAGATGTTTCTGTATTGTCACACAGTATATATTGCCATATTGCACAGGAAATGTAAGTCAGTTTATGGCAGAGTGCTCACATTTCTGATTAGCATTTCCTGACAGAAATTAAGATGTTTTTGAAAGGTTTCAGTCGTGTCCATGGTAACCAGAGGTCATCCTCCACATCCGCTTGTTTAGGTCCATTATGTCTTCCCAACTGGTATATTTATCCTTTGGACAGCTTGTGTGTTTTGTGTCTACATTTTGGATATTCTGAATCTGTTTGCATTTTAACAAAGACAGTCAATTAATAAGACAAGATCCCTCACTGCACACTGTGCCAGTGGTGTGAAATGGTATATACACTTCCCGTCTCCTAACTAGGCGGAGTCATGTTTCCCATGGAAGCAATTAAGAACCACCATCCCTCTGCCTCGTCTGGAGGTGTTACAAAGTCGTGTGAATGGATTAAAGCAGATGGATTTTGCGGCATGATTTTTGTTTGATGTACGTTTTAACTTGTGATTCGTGGTTTTACCTATAAGACCATTTAATCATCTTTTAAGCAAGGCGGAAAGCAAAGGTTCCCCAATCTCGCAAGAATGTGTTGCTAGGACAAACACAGGTCTCGAACAAAGTCAATTTTCTCCTGATTTGTGTGTCTGAAAAATGCCTTTTTTGTGTCAGAATGTTTGGAAGAAATGTGACCTTTAAAAAACGGGTCCAATGTGCACTTTGGCAGTGAAGGGACGAAAGAATTGGTCATAATCTGTGTACGCGTTCATTTCTCCCATAAGAAAGAATTGACTCAAATTTGTTTCTAGCCTCCTATAGGGACATGTGGGGCCATGGCAAAAGCCATGTGACGCTGATACAGGAAATGGAAGGTCAGTGAGAGGTCTTGCTGTCAATTAACCATCTCTGATTTTAATAATGGAGGAAACCAATAAAATTTGATCAGTTAATTTCAACGGAAGCAAAATAAATCACTCTGCAGTCGAGAAAACAACAGGAGCAAAAGGAAAGCAGGTCAGGGCATCCAGTGAACCAAACATGGACGCATGCATATCCTTTGGTCCAACAAGTGTAGGACATGAATGAGATGATGCACTTTTGGTATTTTCAGGTTTCAGCCAAACTATTTTGTTTCTCTGCTCAACAGGTTCAGGCCTGAAGTTGCTCACACAGCTCCAGTTAATGTGTCGGAGAGGTTTGCATGCATGTGACTACCCGATCACACTGCGCGACATAAAATTGAACTCTCCAGGTGGAGGACATGAAAGGAAAGCGACAAGGGACACTTTTCTCTGTCTAATATGAGTCATTTCTGTCGAGCGACACTAATCAAAAGTGTCGAGCGCTCCGCCATAAATCAGGCTTCAGAACTGGTACAATGTTACCTTGGCAACAATTAAACACACACACACCGAACAGACAGATTTAAAGCCTAATCTGAAATGTTTTTCCCTCCTTGGGGGAACTAAAGGTGAAGTCAGTTATCTGCCATTATTTGGTTTAAAACATTCCCAGCAGTATCCAACATCTCTGCCTATTCGATTCACTTTGAGCATGTCTCTCTCCTGGATGCATTCATCCTCCCTAAACTCCTGAGTTGGAGTGGTTCGCCTCAGGCAGAGGAAGCAATAATGTGAACCCTGGAGAGCTATTCAGAGTGAAGAGGAGAGTGGAGAGGAGCCTCCTCCACTGTTCTCCTCCAGCGGGCCGTTTGGGAGGCTAAACGGCGCCGATATCCCTTATTAAACCATCTGGCTGATGCTAATTAGATTATCAGAGATAAAGAGAAGGAGTTTTCTTTGTACATTTTAATGAGATAATGTGTCAGGCAATTGCGGGGAGAAGCGTTATTTTCCAAGTGCAGAGACTTCTCAGGTGAAAGTGTACAAGAATGAACAGATGCAGGGGTATGATTAATAGTGCTTATCTGGAAACATCTTGCCTACATAAGAGGAAAAAGATGAGGGGAGGAAAAGTGTAGGTCTTTTAGTGGCTTTCTTACGACATGAGGATTAAGAAAGTGCCTCCCTTGGCTTTAAGGAAAATGTGGAGTATTAGAAAACTTTTCAAATACCTCATAGGATCATAATGTCACAGTCGGTTGTCAACATTGGCCACATAGGCAACATAAAAAGCATACATTTTCCCCAAATAG
>JAQLOL010000015.1:8948822-8960369 GCA_029783665.1 Naso thynnoides | reverse complement strand
CACAAGGGCTCACTTCGACTAAATTCTCCAGGAAGCTTCTTTTTTGCTTTGCTTTTCAGCGTCCTGTGAGGCAGATTTAGTATTTTGCTCACGGCAGTTAAACTTCAGCAAAACTTGATGTTAGACCAAAGAATTTGGAGTGAGCCAGCATGCACAACACCTTCACTGAGATGCACTCTTCGTTAAAGTTATCATTAACACCTGTGCTTTTAGTGCTGACGTCAAAGTGTTTGCCCTGAAACTGATCCAATGATTAACTTCTCTCTATCTATATTAAATGATGTATTTAGTTTATATATTGGCTTTCTAATGAAGATCCTGTTTTCATGTCAATTGAGCCCCGAGTGAGGAAGCAACACTCTTTTTACACTGCTTAACTGGAGGAAGAGTCTAGTTTATGAGGGACAAGGGGAGCATTTTTGAATCCCACCTAGCTCTCTCTCAGTAACTACAAAATGGCAGGGTAACAACGAGTGTCCACGCAGCGTTCACTCATAACGCATTACTGTAATAATATTACTTTTATCATGCGAAGGCCGCCGCCAGCCGCAGCAGCCGCAGCTTGCAACATTTCAGTGTTACCGAGGAAAATGGAGTTGGAGACGGAAACATGGACATTTAACGGCTGGAAATACGCCCACTATTTCAAGCTTATCAGGAGTGAAGACAATAGAAATACAAATGTTAAATGTAAATTGTGTCCAGGAGGGACAAAGACTCTTTCCACCACCAAAAATACAACCTCAAACCTCCTGAAACGCCTACGACAGCACGACACACACAAGTTGTCTAAAAGATTGTGTCTTGTCATCAGTTTGAGCCAGCTGATCTTTTACATGTGCCTGTAAATGAAATAGATTCAAAGGCTGTAAAAAACAACTGCTAGTTTGAAGCATGAGCTGCAGTCAACAGTGATTAGACTTACATTTACACAGAGGTGCATGTGCAATGTCTAATTTTTGAGGGGAAATGATACAATTACCAACTTTTGGGGTGTAAAGTAATATAATGAGTAAAGAAATAACACTATTACGGCACTATTCAGACACAAGACAATTAAAGGTGCTTTACAGAGGCATAGGAAAACACATTACAAAGCAAAGGTAGGGCGTAATAAGTAAATTAATGATATTACTTTTGAAAAAAGTAACGAGTAATCAGTAATATAATGCATTTTTTGAGGAGAGGACTGAACACTGTGTCCAAGGGAAAAAAAGAACTCCTGAAATTTATGCTTGTTTACACATGTAAAATTCCTAAAATGTCCAAAAGAATTAATGCATTACTGTGGAAAGCATAATGCAATTTGCCAGCTAGTTTAAGACTATTTGTGAGCAACATCAATGTGTTGGTAGGCTCACTGAATGACTCTTTCGAGCTGGAGAGTCCCAAGTGGGTGCGTAAGCATTATACCTCGGGGATGGAAAACGGCTTTGTTGAGTGTAAACCAATGATCGACTGACGGCTTGTGGCTTCCATGACTGTTTTTTTTACAGCCAGTCCATTTTAAAAAGGAGCTTTTGTAGTCAGAGTTTCAAGTGGTCCCACAGTGGAAGCGGAGCAACTCTTTTAATCCATCACAACATGCTTTGATTAGACAAATTATAACAGGAAAAATATGTCATCCATTACAAACAAGCATAAAGGCAAGGAAATATATACACTCCAAAGGGAGGCTGGCATCATTTGTGGAACAAAGTTTGGTCAAATTATACAAGAATCAATCACAAGTCGAGTCACAGCGGCGATGCGAGCGGATGTTTGCTTCCACCTGTCACATGCAGCCATTTCCTAATTTCCAGACTATCATGAACAAGGCTCCGACTTCGAAACAAAGGGCCCACTAACAAAGCTTCCCAGGGAGAATTGACTTCGGCCTTGGCTGCTATTTACATACAGATGCATTGGCGGGAATTTGCATAATGTTTTTTGTAGCTGGGTGCTCAGGGGAGCGGCATTGTAACATATTGGTGCCTAATGAACTCTGAAAAAAATTGATTTTCCACAGAGTAAATTAAGAAATGCATTATAGCTGTTAAAGCAATCTTGGGGGAAATCTGAGCCTTCCTCTGCTAAACTACGCTCGATAAGTAATAAATTACATGTTACACTTATTTGCTTTAATTCATGCTAATTTTGCCCAATTAATGTATCACTGTAGTTCTGAGGGCAGCCACCGGAGATTTAATTATTTATTGGATTTCGGTGTGTGTATGTGCTTGTGTTGTATTGTTGGCAGGTGATGTGTGTACAAATACGGTTAAGGATTATTTGTAGATATTGTATTTGTAGTTGCAGGTGTCTGCTTTAATTGTAAGGGTTTGTATTGTGTGTGTGGGTGTGTGTGACTGTCTATCAGCAGCAGAGTTAAATCCCACGTCTGCCGGGACTTCCTGACAGATTCCTGATTGTCTCTGGCAGCAGACTCCCATGTCTCTCCCTCTCTCTCTGACTCTCACACACACTCAAACTAGTTCTCACTGACTTCCTCCTCTTCCTTCCTTCCCCTCCCATCCCTCGCTGACTCGCAGGGTGAGTCATTGTTTACAGGCCTCTCGCTCTGCTGTCCTATCGCCCTGCTCCTGACGCTACTTTTCCATTCAATCAGAGCCCCTGCATGTGGTGACATGACACCAGGCTTGGCCTCGCCTTTCCTCCCTGAGACGTCTCCAGGGTCGCCTGCTCCAGTCCACATTGTAGCCTGACTGCAGCTGGCTGCAGCTTTCCACCACTTATCTTGACAGTTTTCTTTTTTAGCTTATGCTTAAGGGTGAGTGGCTTTGAATGCACATGCATTGCAGCAGGTAAGGGAATCAGTGTGATGCTAAGACTGTTTTTTTCCTTACTAGCAGGGGCAGTTCTAAGGAGGGCCAACAGGGGCCAGTGCCCCTGGAACTCTGAGCCTAGACCCCGTGTGCCCCCCCCCGCTAAACACAGAGTCGACATAGTTTGATTTCTGTCAGACATCCGGCATGTTAAACTCTTCCAGGATGATGATTATTGATGTTACTTAGTATGTCCAGCAGGTGGCAGGACTCAAGATGCCTCAGGAAAATACTGTTATTACGGCAGATCAGGTTCATTTACCATTCTTCGTAGTCTGTTTTACAATTTTTAGCACGTAAAATGAAAACATGGTGTGAATTCTTTGTATTCGATGTAGATGTAAGAAAGGAAGAAGAAAACTTTAAATTTAGAGCTTGTTGTATTTATTAATCCTTAAACTAGAGTTGCATAAATGTAACGTGATGTAAGTTCCTGACTAAAATTATTATCTAGATGTTTTTCTTTGATTGATGTAGTGTGCTTCTGACAGCACAACCCAATGAAAAACTCTGAAATCTTAATACTGGCTTAAGTCCGTCTTTCATGAGGCTTTTGTATTTTTTTCTTGGGTTATATGTGCACCTTTAACAAAACAGCTGGCCCCATCCTGGCCCCCTCTTTTACCCTAGAAGGGCCAAAATTCCATTCCCACTAGAAAGGCCATGTGTGGCCATTTTGACCACCAGAATCCAAATTCTATTATCCCTCATTATAAATACCTGCTACAGAGAGGGATGTATTTATTGTGTTAAAAAATGTCACAAAAAAATAAAAACAAAAACAAAATAACACCTGAAGATATGACAAGGAGGACGAGAAAACTCCCACTTTCGTCACAGACAAATAATCCCGATCCCTTCCTGGCTGATGCAGAGTGAGCTTTGCTCCGCTGTGCTGCCATGTGCCGCGCTGCCTTCAGGGACACAAATCGATCTGCAAATGAAATTCCCAGACACTCTGGAGTTTTATTTTTAACAGAGACAATGATAGTCACCAAGCAACCAAAGTCTGTACGGTCATTTTGACCGCCTGTGGCCGAAACGGTTAGAAATGATCACATTTTGTTTGCGTTTAGTGCAATTTGTATAAATAACATTTCAAACGAAAATACAGACATTTTCCGATTAGTCAGGGACCAGCGGCACTGTGATTTTTAATTCAACAGAGTTACACAACATATAAATGTTACTACGGTCAAAATGGCTGCATGGCCGTTCTACTGTTAAAACTAATAACCAAAAAACTAATAATAATTGATTGTAAAGCACGACGTAGGTTGAAAAAGTTGTTTCTTAGGAGGTAAGAAAGAAAACTGCAACAATTTGTTCTTATCTCAATACAAACGTGCCAACTGATGTCAACTGAGTACAGACACACACATACTGCATGTATGCACACACACACATCTTATTGGAAAAGCGAGTGGAATCTCAGGCTGCTGCTGAATGTTTCTATGCAAACGTTTGGCGATGCAGCTGGAAAAAATTACTGTTGAATTAGCCTTTTGTCTCAGCAGGCCGCAGCAGAGAATAGCCCTCTGTTTCCCTCCTAACCTGCCGTGACAGCAACACACGGAACTGCTGAAGAAGTGAGTTCACCCCGAGAACTTGATACAACTGTGTGCAAATTCAAGTTTTACTGAGATCCACGAGCGTACCTGTAAAAAAAGAAAAAAAAAAAAACACAAATGCAAACATAAATGACATGACGGCCTGCTTAGCTATCAGCCTGCTGTCAAACCTAATAGGAATTAGAAGGAGTTAACGCTACTTTGTTTCTCTCCCCTTCAAGTACTCCCTCTACCCCTGCACTCACTTCTGAGGCATCCACTAAGTATCCACCCTCATCACGCGAATATTAAAAAGCTTAGCCAACGATGGTTTTTCAAGTAAATTAGAGAAAACAAAATCTCCCAGATTAGTCAATTAAGTGGCACATTAGCCTGAGACTTAATTAAAAGATAGTGGGGCATACAGTCTTTAAGGATATTGAGAGGCGACGGGAGTGTTTAAACAGCAGATTGAACAAATGGCACTTATTAAAAACTTGACTGTGAGTCACTTGACACCTCACATATCCCCTGCACCTTGAGCTACATAAACAGAGTGTCAGCTTCCTGGGTTCCCGCTATGCAAATCTCGGGGATGAGGCGAAGAGAGGAAGTGCACTCGTCACGCAGCATCCCCGCCTGGAACGTCAAGATGCAATCCCACAATCAGCGGCTTAGCAACCACAGCAGCCGGAGCAGAAACACAGCGTTTACTCACTCACACTGCACCACTTCTGGATGGCGGTTGTCAGTGTTAAAAATTCAACTTTGGAAAAACCAGAGACTGAAGGCAAGGTTAAGATGCACTTCCTGCTTGAACACAGAAAGCGTGTTAGTATGTTTGGCTGCAAATTAATTCCAATTAACACAAAAGCATTTTGAGGTAATATGCATGCGTGCGTGTGCATGCTTAGTGTCAACTTCTCTTTGAAAACCATCCTTAATTAAACCTTTTGTTCTCCCAAAATGACAAAAAAAAAGAAAAAAGAAAAAAAAAAAAGCAGAGCCTGGGCGAGCAAAAGGCAGTTATTGTGTCAGAGTGCCGAGACTGAAGAGCAAGGTACACTAAAACATCACAGTTCACTGCTCGTGTTGCCATCTCAGCGTCACTTTCTATCCGGAACAATGCGACAGCTGACAGCTCGCACCCAAGAATTATCACGCTAAACTGAATTATTTCTGCCACGTGTTAATTTATTAACAACCTGTGCATGCTCTAATGTAGCCTGCATTTGCATATACATTTTTAACCTGCGAGCTCCATCGTCTTGAATATTCTTTCGGGGGATGAGCATATTTCAAGCCGCCTTTTGTTGCACCACGTTTGAATTTTGAAGACCGGGGTGAGAAAAAAAAAAAAAAAAAAGGAGGAAGAAAGACACATAAATCTCACACATGTCCGCAGGGCACGTATTCTTTAAGGGCAGATATCCGCACTTCATCACCTTGCAACATTACGAGATGTGATGCCTCCTCCTCCTCACTTGCTCTGCGCCTTGCTGGCTCTTTCTACATCTGACAGAGGCACCTATGACTTCTTTCAGATGGCATCAAATACAGCGCGCTTGTTTGGATGACTTCCTGAGGCTTTTCTGTTAAGAAAGAGCAAACATGCAGTATTAATAAGCGCCAATGAACTATTCATATTTGGCTTTGATGCAATAGATGGAATATGTGAATGTAAATCCTCCCAGATATGTTTTATGGATTCTAATCTGTAAACCTGTTTGTGTAAACTATATAAAACACGTAAAGAAACAGAGTAAGAGAGATTAGATATTTATTTTACTAGAGGAGCAGAGTATCCACTTATGTATATTGTAGTGTGTCAATTATCACCTACCAGACAATGAGGATTAAGAAAACAGGTGTAACACTGACACCTTTCTACCTCAGACGCCACATTTGCTTGCACCCAGATGCAGATTTCCGCGTATTTTACGTACAGCATTTGTTTCCATGTTACTTTTCTCATTTGTTTTTCAAGCGTCTTTGTTAAGTTACCCAATAAAAGCTTAAAACATTTGTGAAAAAAAAAAACAAATCCAGAATGACAGAGATGAGCAGACATTTTGTTTGTTTTTTTTACTTTTTGCTTGTTCATTTTTGCTCTTTAAGGATATATAAGTTGCATTTATATGTAGATGAATTTTGAAAAAATACACCCGCAGGGTATTTTTTGTTTTTGTTTTTTTTTGTGTGTGTAAAATGAAAGTATTGCTCTTCCCCAAAGAATTATTAGGATTGTGAATTATTTATTTTAAAAATTCTGTTGGGTCCAAAATGATTATTTGTTTGCCTGTCTAAGATGTACAAAAGCTTGTGAGCCAGTTGTATAAACAAACTTTAGTCAAGATTCTCTATGGCGATGGTTTTGACGTTTTCTATTGGACCATTAACTTTGAACGTTTTAATTAAGGAAAAAAAAAAAAAGAAAAACAAATCTGGCAACACATGCAACTGAAGTTAAGGGACCAAGTGTGAACAGCTTTGGACTGGACTAGACTGGACTTCCTTCCTTGAGTCCTTCCTTTGTGAAGTCAGTTTTACACAACAGTTTAGGGCACAGTTCTCATGGATATTTTTGGTTCTGTGAGAAACAAAATCCCATTCACCTTCGCTCGAACAGGGATGCAAAAATAACATACATGGAGACAAATATCTCAAAACTTGGACAAACAAAACCAAAATGAAATGCATGATCTGAAAGCAACTGAAGTACGTGATAAAGCGTGCTTTCTTTTACCTGTAACTGGGATGGCCTACCCTTTTAAAACTTATTCAAAATGTTAAAAAAAACAACCGGAACACATCACTTGCATGCGCTAATTTCATGCAGGAAACAACCCCTGCGTTTAACCTGACAATGAATGAACTGCCTGTATGAATTTGCACTTTATGAAGTCCTCTTCCTGCAGAGGATGCAAGCAGGTGTTACGACTGCACACCTGTAAACTTTCCCCACGCATCAAATTCCCTGCGGTCTGTGTACAAAACACCCTGTCGATGCCTAGTTACCTTTCTTTTAATCTGCGCTGCACACTACATATCACCGCAAACAAACTGTCGCCACGGCTGTTTGTTGCTGTAAACAAAGATGCAACAGGAGATGTGTTTATCTGGAGCAGATGAAACAATTAAGGACGCCTGACAGGCAGATAAAACACGTTGCGGCGCAGCATCTGGTAGCATGGGGGGGTTATCGCTGTTGTATGGTTGTTGTTTGTTGTGGAGATTGAGGAGAAAAGGCAAACAAACCCCATCGTAGCAGGAAAACAATTTACCAGATCTGACAAACAATTAACTCTGTTTGTGTTTTTTTTTTTTTTAAAGGAAAAGGATAAACAGCCGTTTGGGGTTAATATGGAAAAACATGTTTGATCCTTGTTGGGGGTTTTTTGGCTGTTGTTACAAGGCATGTTGGAGCGAGCCTATTTGTGTTTGTGTGTGTGTGTGTGTGTGTTTGTGTGTTTGTGTGTGTGTGAGGGGCTTTGCCTGTCACTCATGTTAACTCAATGTGAAGAGGCTGCTCCAAGCGGAAAGTTGAGTCCTATATATTTGCCACAATGGCTGGTGTTATTAAGACCTTGATCCGTGTTTTCTTTCTGCATGGAGGGAAGTAAGCTACTAGATGCCCTCTCTTGCTGTGTGTTCGTGTGGGGTGGCTTGTTTGACACACACACACACACACACACACACACACACACACGGACCCACACACACGTAAACACACATCACAACTCTGTAAACACCCATTTTTTTCAAACCACAGCAAGGCAAGTTTTCCGTTTGCGCTCCTGTTTATGCTCAATTGGAGGCATTTTTGGTGGAAGGAGAAAAAAAAAAACGGTTTAATGCACCAAACGGTTGCAGTTGATCTCTTGAAGAACTTATTTTATGATGGACCAACTAACCTTTTCTTCTGCTACTAGAAAATACAAGAAAAATGCAAAATAGACCCTCTGATTTTACCCAGATTGCATGAGACATCATTGCTTAAAAAGCAAATGTTTTAGTGTTTCTCAACAAAAAAATAGCTTTATTTATAAACCGAGCATCTGATCTGATCATAGACATATCCTGCTCTGTGTGTGCTTGCAAATGCCCAGATAGGCTGCAGCAGAACAAGCCCGCCTGCCAAACAACCTGCCAATCACCCGCAAGATCCAGATGACTGGAGGCCAGCGAAGTCCGCGTTCATTTAAGTGATGTTAAGAACAAACAATCAAAAGTGCCGCTCAGGAGACTGCAACACGTCCGCATCGGCAAATGACATGTAACAATGGTGACATCTAATTTATAGCTCAAGGAGCGTGTACAAGCAAATAAACAGGCATCCCTGGTCCACACGTCCCTCTCAATTTGCCTCTCCCACGGTCCATTGCTTTTCAGACGGAGAGGCGGAAGGAAAATAGAAAAGTTGATAGTGTGCAACTTTAGGCTGATGTCTTATTTACAAGTCCGAGACTGCTGGTTCTGTTACTCTCACTGGAAACCAGCGTAAAACCTTCCTGAACACAAGCACACAAACAAAAACACTCCACTTGAGCAAGTTAAGGTGCCGAGTGAGCAGTGGGTGGGGAAGGTGAGGAGGGAAGGCGATGTTTTCAGCTCTCGTCGAAGAAGAAAGGGGATGATTTGAAAACATCCCGGCGTCTCTTCTCCCCTTTCATTTCTCTCTGATTCTCGCATTTCTGCCGTGCACATGTTGTTGGCGCAGACATCACGGGGGCGCGACGCGTGGCAGAAACTTTGAACCTCACCGTGCCCCATCCGAGAGGTTTTCGAGCTCCCGTCTCGTGATCTCGCTAACCGCCGCGTTATCTCTGCATCGCCGTGGCAACGCCTCCAGGTAACAAGGAGATTAGAAGCAGTCAGAGGCCCATGTACCACAGCAAAGCTTTAGCAAAAGGGGGTCTTTAAATATTTAAGGTATGAGTACGATCACACATTGTTACTCCAAGAGGAGAGGGGAACAAAGAATACAAATCTTTCACAAGGAAATCATTTACATTTTATTGCTGAGACTGCGTTCTGACAGTTTTTGGAGTGTTGAATTTGAGTTACATTGTATAAAAAGTATACAAAATTCAACAGACATGGAGCACTTCCCTCTGACTAAAAATAAACAGGAAAAATCATCTCTTATCAGCATTCTGTCACTGCTAATGCAATTTTTATGCACTTTTCATGTCGGCAACCACATCAATAATTCGTGCGACAGAAATAATAAGCAAACAAATAGCACGTGATGTAAAAAGGGAGGCCTCTTCGGCCTCTTGTCAAAGTCAATTAGAGTCTTCAGGTAGTGACCCTATTTGCATTGTAAACCAGGCCCTTGTGTGAGAGGGCTAATGGGGCCACTACCTGAGGAGATTAATTGAAAGTGACATTACTTGAACTCCTCTCTTTTTTTTTTTTTTGTGCACAGCCCTCTGAAAGATCGTCTCATCTTATTTTAATGTCATGCCACAAGTCTAAACAGGGAGGTCGAGTCTTTTCAAAGTTTGACACAAGTGAGGAGGAGGAGGAGGAGGAGGAGGACGGGAGAAAGGACCATGCGGTGCATAAGAGGAGGGACATCTTCTTTCTCAAAAGAAAAGAAAGGATTTGAAGTCTTAAACGTTCATGCTCCATGTTTTCTGGTATTTAACAGGATGAACTGCTTCTATGGTATTTACACAGCATGTTTATAACCCAAAGCTGGAGTGTACAGTATGTTTTTGGTGCCATTGGGCAAAAATTCCATAATAACCTTTCAGCACACTGTAATTCAGGTGCTCGGAAAGAACACAGACTTCTGCACCCATCCTTGGCTCTGTATCTCTCTACCACGTGCTTCTTGGCACATATAGGTGACGTCGCTACAAGCTGACAGGCTGTTGAAAAGAGTGACATGAATTGCTCCTAAAACCGGCCTCTGGCAACGTGACAAGCCGGCTTGAGTCGAGCTGAGACGGACCAGTTTACGCCGCTGCAACTTTCCCGGCAGCCATTCCATCTCTTCGGAAAACTTTGGTGTAAACAGGCCTTAAAAGAGAAAGCGCCAACAAAAACGCGAGTCGGAGCGAAAAAAGGGAGGGGAGAGCACAGCGGAGTCGCCTCCTAAGGAGTCTCATGCTACAGCTAGCTTGATTTCCAGATGTTGCCTACCCCAGCTTTAGGATATTTATATATTTATTTATTCATTTAAAGTAGGGACAGCGCATATTAATGAACATTGATGTGTAAATATGCCAGATTGTAGCCAGAGGCCAATTTCCATCTGTAGTCCCCTTGGCAGGTTGATGTAACAACATAAGACAGAGAGTTGGTCACAAAAACAAAAACAAAACAAATTATATATATATACAATATTCACACACTCCCAGAGTTAGTTAGAAAAAAAAAGACTGCAATAATGATGCAACGGCAAGTGTAATTTTCCTGATGAGCCCAGGATTCAAAACTTGCGCACAGGTGCCGACGGTAATTGCATCTGCATTATTATTTTTAATGATTCACAACACAATATGATAAATATATCAATATGAATAAGCCAAGTAATGACGGCTATTATGGATCCTATGGATTAAGAGAGAGAACGAGGAAAAAGAAAAGCACGCGAGTGACATTTTCTGCCGTTAACAAAGAGACGCATTGATGTCCAGCTGGAGAAAAACAGAGGCTGAATACAGAGAAGCGTCACATATTACCGCCGCTCGCTCTTGTCCCGACTCATTAGTAATATTACACGCAATTATAAAATATGGTTATAATCTCAACAACATACAACTCTAAAGGTCTGCCTCCAATATTAAAATGAAGGAAACAAAACACCACTAATATACCCATCTGCTTTTTTCCCCACACAGAGCAACGGAAAAAGCAGTAATTTGTTCTTGTGGCCGAGGGGCAGCAGACTTTCATTTTCTGAGCGAAAGAGTTGCATCCCAGCCAATTGAGCGGGGAAAGGGGAAGGATGGATGGATGAATATGTGACTAGTCAGAGGAGGTGGCTACACTTCTAATTTATTTGATATTGTAAAAGAAATGACCTTGAGATCACAGGAGTGCTGAATTTCTCCCCAGATGGCAAACAGAAACAATGGAGCCGTCCTAATTGTGACATTACAATCCGGCACACAGTGAGCGATCAGAGGGGGATTGATTAGAGGAGTGGAAAGGTGGAC
>JAQLOL010000015.1:8923633-8946772 GCA_029783665.1 Naso thynnoides | reverse complement strand
GCCTTTATTACTCAGACAGGACAGCTGAAGAGTGGACAGGAAACGGTGGGGGGGGGGGGAATGACATGCAGCAAAGGGCCAGAGGAGAAATCAAACCCATGTCTGCTGCAGTGAGGACACAGCCTCTGTATATGGGACGCCTGCTCTAGCAACTGAGCCGCCAGGTACCCCTTAATGTCATCGTTTGTTGTTGGAGCTGTATTTAATATAATTAATCAGACAATTACAGATTTTGCTCTGACTTTACTGAAAACTGCTGTGAACGACTGCTTCCTCATTCAGTTAACTATGCTTGCAAACATCATCAATGAAGGAAGTAAGATGTTTTCACACCGATCACACTGAGTATAAAATGCAAAGTTTGAGTTATTAATGTGAATTATTAAATGTAAACACTAAATGTTTAAATATTAATACATAAATATTAAATGTCAACATGCCCGTGAAGACGCAAAAGTCACAGTGGCAGCTGGAATATGATAAAGAAACGGACGTGAAATGTGTTGTTTAAAAAAATGAGAGTGAGACAACAATCAGACATTTCTTTGGTAATGTTTTATTTTTAAAAATGGTTCTCTTTGAGATTAAAGATAATGTACAAAACTATTAAAATGAGCAGTAAACTCTAAGTCGAGAAACGAGGCATCGAGATGAAAATGAGAAAAGTCAAGTTTGAGGCCAGGGGGAAAAAAAAAATTACAACAGTATAGCATATGAGGACATCTACTGCAGCTACATGTATACACATTTTATTTTTAGATCAATTCTTCACATTATCTATATAGTGTTTCCTTGACACTCTTAAGCCCGTAACAAACTTGTGGTATGGGTTAATCATAAACATGAAAATGGGGTTTACTCTGTGCACATTATCTACTGCAGAGGTGCCTTTCCGACCTTCTTCCACACAAGAACAGTGCGCCAATAAGACGAGCTGTGCGTGACAGCACATTATCTTTTGTTGGCGTTAGGAAGGGACATTTTTTTGTTACCATTTAGCAAGCAGTGCTAATGAGGGCCAGCGTTAAGTAGCATCACTTAAACAACATCAAAGCGGATCTCCGAGACAAGAAAATGACTCCGCTGGTGATTCACCACAAACTCATCTCGAGATACACAGAATTAAGGAACAGAAAAAAAAAAAAAAAGAGGAAGAAAACTGCCTTTACCCTGCATTGGTTTACCATTTCGACTTGACAGCTCATGATTCCTTTTTTGTATTGTGAGTCACTGGGCTTGATACTCGAAAAGCCGCTTATATGGCAGCCAGGGTCACCGTTTTTTAATTCCTTACCATGGCCCTCATGCGCAGAGTGCAGTTCAACAAGTCATACTTACACAGTACGTAGTGTGTAATATAGCATCACTGACAAGACTTGTACCATATGCAGCTGACAAAGCCTAATCATTGATGGCTAACATTAAAGGAGGACTCTCATAGAAATGAAGAGATGAGCTGTGCACATTGTTTATCTTAACATTGCAGAAATCCTGTACAGTGAGCTGGTCACAACCTTTCTTGTATTAAAAACTGCGTGCACCGTATTTCCAGTAAACCCAAGGATCAAATGCCGCCAAAATCGGGGTAGAGTTGAGATTCTTTGGTGCACTTTCGATCAACTAAGTTAGACTTAGCAAACAGCTATGAGCTCATTAGCAAATGTGTGCAGGTTGCGTGTACAAATAGGCCACTATGACTTAAAAAAGGCTGGACATAAAGGTATAAAATCTCCTAAAATGAGCACAATCTTTACCTTTTGTTTGAGAAAGCTGTGATGTTCTTCTTTACCTTTGATATTTTACCAGTTTTAACTGTTCTACAGTGCTCCAGTAAATGCATGTGAATGAAAGTCTATGCTGCCAAACTACAGTATGCAAGAAGGAATGTGTCACATAAACCTTTTACAGTGTTGAAGAGTACTAAGACCGCAACCTCAGTTTTTGAGCATAAAAAAACACGTATTGAAATTAGGGATGCACGATAATGATTTTCTCGGCCGATACTGATAACCGATAATTTCACATTTTTGCATTTTAAAAAGGTGATAACCTGTATTCATGCACACCTGAGGGTATGAAATGCTCGATCGCTACCGTTTACACAAGAACGACACTTCTGAAATTGTGAAAAATGTCCATACATGAGACTTTTGCAATTGCGCAGCTCTCCAGGCGCGGCGTGGCGTCACAACAACAGCATGCTAAGCTGTCTACAGCCGTGTTTCCATCAATTATGAAGCAAATTTTAAGCTAACTTTTGAGATTTTGCTAAACAAAAAATGCAAATTAGGAGTGTTTCCAACGATCTGAACTGAATAAACTAGGCTGTAGAGTGTAGTTTGGTCAGAAGATGGCGGTATAGGCAACGTTACATATGGCTGTAATAAACAGGAGAAGTAGAGGTTGCAGACCGGAGACAAAACATGGGAGCATTCCATTGCTGTTTTCCATCTAAACTGGCCTCATGTTCTTCGGATGAGATCTACGATACTTCGGTCTTCACATCGCTCTGCACATACCTGTTGTTGTTGTTGTTGTTGTTGCTGTTATCTGCCATGCTTCTGAGAATTTGGGAAATAAAAGAAAGATGGCGGAATCAGCTTCTTGTACTAACGTTGGCCGACTACTTCTTTTAGGGAGCGGAACCAGCAAACAGCTGTTTCTGTCTCCCATTTTGTGCATTACCTGTTTTACTACAAAGGCAAAAAAAAAACCCACTTAAAGCCAGCATAATTTTTTTTTTTTTCCAATTTTGCCGTTTCCATTTACCATTCCTAATGCTACATTTCAAACCACGCAGTGGATATGTTTATGGGAACATGGCAAGTGAAAGCCCATGAAAAACAAGTCAGGGAAAAGCATTTTGGTTTTGTATTATTGGCTTCAATTATCGGCTAAAATTTCATTATCTGTGTGATAAAAATTACTGCATCCCTCAGTGAAAATCAAAATAGGCATCATTTCGTTTAGTGTAGGCAACACGTCGGTCATCAAAGAGGCAGTATACAACTAGACAGCATTCCTGATGTAACAAAAAAGGTCTGAGATAATACTTCTTATGCAAAGGATATTATACTTAACAGAAACAACTTAACTATTGTGAGACAGCCTAACAGATTTGTTCATATACTGTATGCAGCGTTACTTCTAGTCCCCGCTGAGCTGGTTTTGATGGAGAAGCCCAGTGTCAAAACACGTCTTTCAAAGCGTGCTTTGCTCAACCACACCATGCAACTACACTCACTCAACATTCATCATAATCCACAAACACACATGTTCCCTCGATATCTGCTGGATTCAAAGTGCCAGCGTTAGTAATTTCCTTCCATTTTTTCTTCCAGGATCCAGTTATCCCCCTGCAGAGGCACCCTGGTCTACACCGGCGCAGGCCTCCCTATGTGGGGAAACAGATGCCGCAGCACTCCATACAGATTTCCAGGCAATCTGACGACTCGCAGCAGGCGTCCATGATGCCGCAGTCCATGTCACAGGGGCAGTTGCAGTCGTCGCCCAGGTCGTCGGCGCAGCAGCAGCAGCAGCAGGCCTCCGACGTGCACGCGCCGCACGAGGCCTGCGCCACCACCATGTTGCAAAGCGTCAGGAACTCACAGAACAGGCAGGCCAAGATGCAGTGGACGCAGCAGTCTGGGTGAAAACGCCAAACCAACCAGGGTGACGAGTTGTAAAGCAAAACAAGAGTATGAACAATAAATCCAGCGAAAATGAACAAAAACACAAACGTGAAACAAATAAACAGACAAAACAAAAACATGCATCTGTATTAGATTAAGTCGTAAATTTGATTCTCACCTGAATCTGTGCCTACTGATGAAAGCACTGCAGAGGCGAGCGAGTGAGTGAGTGAGGACTTGCATGCTCGGAATGGAAACAGAGTAGGTATGTGGTAAAAGAGCGAGGGCCAACGAGGCAGAGAGGGCGAGGGAAATAAGAGAAATTCAAAGAAATGAATTCCTCTCCTGCAGTTTTGATTAACGGACTGTTAAATAATTGTAGCATTATCATGCAAACTGCCAGGTTGATCACACAAAGACGATTAGACAAGTCCAAGAGTCTCTCCCGGTAAATAGGTGGATTAATGCGGGCAATGCTTGCACCTCTGATTAACATTTAACCTCGTCGCGGACCTCCCTTTAAAGAGCCGAGGCAGCTTGTTGTTTCACAGCAATAAAGAGTTCCCCTTTAAATTACCAATACACCCATTAACCGAGACAAAACTGTTTCTGAAGGTGCATTAAAATGAGAATGAACCAATTAAATATGGACTTGGAAACTTCCACTGACGCAGTTTGTTAGTAATGACATGCACAGCAAGAGCAGGATGCAGAGTACAAGAGGTTTTCTTTCAACAATTAACTTTCACATTCAAACTTAAGCTTTTATTCAGGTGTTTAAGTGTTACTACATGTCACTGTCCTGTCAACATCGGCCACGGATGTTGCACAAACCCTATCTGTTTTTCTCAAAATAGTTTTATTTTGCGACAGTGTTTGTTTACATTTACTCACTCAGCAATTTTTGACCAAATAAACGCAGACATTCTCTTTAGACGGGTGATCTACCTATAGCCTACCTAGCAACTTTCACTTGTCCTATAGTGTTTCTTTACCCTGTTTCAACATGAATGGGAATGAATGGGGTTTGAAAATGCAGCGTGAGATCTACTTAAGTATACACATGGTTGAATTATGGCAACAGAATTTGTAGAAAATAAAGGTGAAAAGTAAAAAAAAAGGCTGGTATGGTCCTTTAAGACCTCAACCTTAAAGCAACACGATGTAACTTTGACCGCGACCCCCTGACTTGAAAAAAACGAAACTTAACGATGCACGCTAACACGTCGCACAAAACAGCAATTTTAGTGGAACCGGGCATATTTGATGGAGAAAAATGGCCTCCGGTTTTTCCCTCTGAGGTTCTGCAACCGCTTGGCCTCAACTCTGCGATTCAAGGAGGCTGACAACAACTCTGCTAAAATAAAAAGATGCAAACAGAGAGAGCAGTCGTAGGATATCAGAGGGAAAACCCGAGGACATTCTCTCCGTAAAACATGATTTTACTAAAATTGCTGTTTTGTCTGACGTATAAACGGGCATTGTTACCACTTTTCGAAGCAGTGGGTCGCAGCCACAGTTGCGTGGTGCTGTTTCAATGCTTTCCTTAAACATAACACAATTTAAACTGATCAGTCACGTTACAGTCGCTGAAGCTACGAACGCTCGAACTTGGGAATAACTCACGAAGGACACAATGAAGCTGGGAAAAGTGTTTAAAAAAAAAAGAGATTAACAACAGGATAGAGATCGTGTATGCATGGCCCACAGATACAGCTGCACTACACCATTTATGTTGTCATCTATCAAGCTGCTGCACACCAGAACTTCTGTAGTTGTATCGGAGTCACTAAATCATACTAAATATCATCTGGTAAGTGCGCCTGGCATACACTCCTTGCAGCTGTCTCCTCTTTGAAGCGAGGCCAGCGCAGTGCCACTGCTTTGGAGTGTTAAAAAGACATGATGTGGATGTATGCAGAAAAATAGCATTACAAACAGGGCACATTTGCATAACTTTCATCAGCCCATCTTGAGCTGTCAGAAGGGGCTGTTACTGATTGGGTTAGAGGGAAAGCGAAAGGAGGAGAGTGTGGAGGACGGCATGGGAAGGCAAGCTGTGGACCGCTGGATGCTCATGTTTGATTAATCAAAGTAGAGGGGATTTTTTTTTTTTTTTTTTTTCCCCCCTATTTTTGTGGTGCTCAGGGCTGCAGAGCTGACCAGAGCAGCTAGCTGACTGTGATACAAACAAGATAGAGAAGGGAACATGAAACGAGCGAGTGTGTGCGTACGTGCAAGTGTGTGTGTGTGTGTGTGTGTTTGAGGGTGCCTGAAGTTTGAACGCATCTTATTATCCTTATCTGAGGCCGCAACACTTGCAGTGATGGAAGATGCATGAGAATATATCCTTCACTAGTGAACATCTGCTGTGGACATTCAGTAAATTGCTGTTGGAGGACTGGGGATTTGTTTCATGTTGGCAAAAACAAAACTCATTCGGCTTTCTACACTGGCATCCGCTGCCATCAGAGCGCGACAAAATGTCGATGAGAACAATAAACGCCGCCCGGGCCGCAGCTTCATGCACCAAACCTCAAAGTTCAGCCTAACAAACTCTGAAGGACCCAGAGGGTGAAGCCTTGCCAGCATTCGGAATGTAACAGTAGACTGTGAATACGATATAAACACAGTACACAGGCATTAAGCAGCGGCCGGCCATCTCAGCTATTCACTTGGATGTATAATTCAACACCAGCGATTAGTCTGGATCTTAGAGAAGCCAGTAAGGAGGAGGGGAATGAGAAAGAGAAGAGGGGAGGGGGGGGGGGGGGTGGCGTGTACTGTACACAAGAGAGCTGGACGCAAGGCACATCTCCATGAAAACAGAGAGAGACAGACAGAGACCGAGTGAAACCAACCAACAGACAGACGGAACAGCACATGCTGACACCGCTCCTGTTCAATGTCAGCGAACGGCGATGAAGCCCAGAGTTTGCAGGGCCAGAAAAACAGCGTCCGGCGTCTCTGAGGAAATGCTCTGAGACATCTGGAACGCTAACATCAAAAAAAAAAGGGGGAAAAAAAAAGGAGCGGCGTGACACAAAACATGCTGGATGGGCCTCAGAGCGGCAAGCTGTGCAAAACATTCAAACTCACAAAGAGGGAGAGAGCGGGTGAGACGGCGAGACAGTGAAAGATAAAGAGAGAGAGTGATCAGGGAAAGACTTAGTGGCAACGGGAATGCACAGGGGGCACACGTGGGTGAAGAGGGCGGACGTGGGCCGCTGGTGGAGGTCACCAACACGCACATGCACAGGGCTGGGTGTTATGGGCTGAAGATTATATTGTGTTTGGGCAATGAGACAAACATATGGACCATCAGCAATGGGCTCCACCCATCGTTGGTTGTTTTGTCGGAGCTGATATTTTATTCTACTTTTGACTTTTTATTTTGCAAAATTAACTGTCCACCTCCTGAAAAATTTCACTCAATAAATAACCTGTAAGTGCCAAAAATAGGAACAGGCAGATTCTGTGGTTTTCTAATTGTGATTTGAAAGGAGTCGAGGAGAGGTAGAACTGACCAGTGCGAAGAAATGCCGGCGTGTTGCCGAGGTAATTACCCCTGACAGGAAGTGCCGACTGTGGGGATGCGCATGCAGTGAAGGCAAACCTATGTTGCTCCGCTTCCATTTCACCCGAGTAAATTAAAAACAATAATGTGTGTATCGTTTAATTCATTGTCTTTGGTATTGTTGTTTTAACCAAGTTGCACAGTAACATATGGCCGATCTATTAAAATAAATGCTTTCATTCACTGAAGGACCGCCTGTGGAGCGGGGCTTGTGAGCAAATTGAGAGCGGAGCAGCTTTACAACTTGCTCTGAGAGTAAAATAATTATACGGGATGATAACATGCAAATAATTACGCCAGTGAAAAAACTGATTTCGTGTCCGTAGGCTCGAATCCATCCGTTCTTCCCTGCACGCTCTTCAGCGCGGGCGTGCGGCGCTTGTCTTGTGAGAGCAAAAAGCGCCGCACACGATTGACACGTTGGATCTCACAGTGCATAAACAGCGGCGACTACACGTGGCGCGCGACTGCACTCACCTGCGCAAACACATCAGCAATCGCTGGTGGATGGGCTGATGGTGGCCGGTTGGAAAATTTTAAAATCTCCCAACCCTATACTTTGAGACACAAAACATATCTCAATATTTTTTTTATTCTCCTCAAAAGCACCTCAGCAGTGCTAGAACTAGGAGACAGAAACAAATTCCACCTCTGATGTGACAGTACTGCAGAGATGACTTATGGTGCTTTCAAAAAAATGTTAACACAATTCCATTTTTGATAAATAATCATTAGAAATTAAGATAGAAGTGGGTAACGGCGAGTATTAAAACAAGTACAACTGTCGGATAAGATGAGGAAAATACGTCACTTTACTGTAATGCAGCCTTTAAAATCAGGAACAAACACTACTTATCACAGATGGTCTGATATCTCGATACCGTGTATCTTCATCATTATTATTGCCCGGCCTCAACATGCATACAGTAACAGTCAAAACTAGAGGGCTTTAGTTACACAAAACACACACAAACACATGTTTTAAGCAAACACAGCGCTCGCAGCCTTGGCCCTTCATCTCTAAATGAGGCTAAAGCAGCTTGGAGATTTTAACTGATTACACATAATTAAGACAAAAAAAACACCGACTGGATGTCAAGAGTCGAGACAAGCCACTCTGCTGAACAAATGCAGTGTGTTAAATGGCTCCTCAGAAGCTGCGGTGTTATCGCAGATTGGCTACGGTGCCAACGGCATGTGCCAAGAAACACAGGGAGCGGCGGAATCCCCAGAGCTAGCTCCTGCTAGCTTACGCCTTTTATTTCCTGTGTTCAGGGGGCTGTTTAGGAGGCTAATTTCACAGGCAAACAGATTATGTTAATCCGTGTAAACATTCAAACAGCACAGCTTGGCTGTTTTCCGGGGGGAAATAAATAGTTGAGAGCGAACATATTGATTCTGAGAGCTCTCGCGTCGGCAAATAAGCAACACAAAAGCCATAATGAGATAGAATTGTTGAGCTGCCGCTGTTTTTTTGTTTTTTTTTTCCTTGCGCCCTCTTTCTTCTGTTCTTTAGCAATTAAGATGTTGAAAACATGACGTGTGTGGAATATCTCTGGTGGATGCATCCCACCTTTACTCACAGTGTGCTGTGTGGATGTGTGCGGGGGTCTTGTTTTGCTGGGCCTGCAACTCCATGTGATGCATATTTTAGGAAACGCATCATCAAATAAAGATCTGACAGCCCGCTTTTCTCCTTCATTTAAACTTACGTCTCAACCTGACCATTGTGAATCTTTTAATAACACATAACATCACATCTTATTTTCCAGCCTCGCCTTGGAGTAAAAGCCCACATAAAAAGACGTAACAGCAAAGGCCTTGAGCTGGATGAATAAGTAGGAATTGCCCCTCCGCTCTAAAGAAGCGCGCCCGAACCCCTCATCCTGCAGAGAACACACGCGTGTCGACAAACACTCGCGGCCAGAGAGTGCAATAGTTGGGAGAGGGATGCGACGGGGCCTGTTAATGAGGGCCAGGGTGGTGCTGACGGGATGTAGGGAGAGCCAGAAAGGGCCAAGAGAGGTGTGAGGGGCCGTGAGGGGCCCGAAGAAGGCTGGCCACGTCTTTTAATAGGCACCCCGTGCTCTCTGGCCTCGTTAGACGGTCACACCTATCTCTCCAATGGAAGAGGACCAGCCAACAGTCTTCATTACTGGACTCACCTCGGCCTTGCACCTGACAACGTGACGGCTTCCCCGCATGGCAAACGACTCTCTGACTTGTTGTTAAAGAAAATAAACGCGACAGGGGCGGGATAAGATGTCATTTGCTTGACGGGGGTGAAAATATAAGAGGTCATGCACTGCTATCATTAAAAGGTGAGGGAAGGTAAGAATTATCATCAATATCTTATGAGGGATTCTTCCAGGAGAGGCCACTCGAACGGAAAAATCACTTTGATGGTGTTTTTCCTATTTTTTCCCCATCAGCTCTCCCATGATGTTTGTGTTTTCCTACATAATAAAGCTGCACTGTTGAAGTTTTCGTTTCATACAAACAAAAATTGCTTGTTACATTTCTGTCCTTTGACTGATTTTTTTTTTTTTTAATCTATCAATTTATGTTTTCATGGCACAGCAGAATGTGGTAGAATAAAAGAGTTTTCTCTTCTTTTGGTCAAGTGTTTGAAGTTTGATTGAGGTTTTTTTGGATGTTAATACATGTGGAGAAGTATTTTTGAAATGCTCCGACTGGTCTCAAGTCCAGAGACATCCTCACCAGTGAGAGACGAATGCGTGCTTTTATATCAAGCAGGTTGGACTACCGAAATGCTCTCCCCTCTGGTCCACCCAGAACTGTTATCAGTCGGCTAAAACTGATTCAAAACTCAGCAGGCCGAGTGCTGACTAGGACCAGAGGGAGAGAACACACGACACCTGTTTTCAAGTCTGAACATTGGTAACTCGTTAGTTGTTGTATTGATTTAAAAAATTCTTTTACTTGTTTTTTTTTAGCACTTGGTGGTCTTGCACCAGCATGCATTTCTGACATGCTCACAGTGTGTGAACCAGCACGGCCTCTCAGGTCATCTGGCACAGGCCTTTCAGTTGTTCCAAAGGAAGGCACTAAAATTTTTGGGCAGTCAGCTTGTAGTTTTTCATTTTCCGACTCGCTGGAACAGTCTGTCAGAGGACCTGAGAACAGCCGGAGGTGTCGGCAATTTGAAAAGCAAACTTCGAACCTTCTTGTTCAGTTTGGCACACGAATTAAGAATGTTAGAGACTTTTGTTCCTCCTTCTGATTTCATTTGTCTTTGGCTTTCAGCCGTTACTCTACCGTAATTTAAAATCTCCATTACTATTAAATTTTAATGTATGTGTTCAGTTTTTAGTTTTATATATTTTTATGTTTTTATTTTTTATCTTGTCTGGTTTCTAGCCTTATGTTTTATAACTTTCGTTGTCTAAATTCTGTTCAAATTTTACATTTTTATTGAATTCTTATCTAACCTATTTTTTTCATCATTATTTTATTACCTTTGTGCATGAGTCTCTAAATTGTTCAATCCTTGTTTTTTACATAACTTTTATTCTCTAAATTTCTCTGTCTTTTTATCAACTTCACAATCTTCCGTTAAGCACTCTGAATGGCACTAACCTGTATTAAAAGTGCTAAACGAATAAAGTTTGATTGACTGATGGATTGTTACCAATGATGGAACGAATCTTAAACCAAAACAAGATGGAATGCAGAAAAAAAGCAAGCCAGCAAACAAGTGTTAGAAAAGTTAGTAGGATCAACAGTGGACGTTTGTGTTTTCTTGTGTTGGCTGTTATTCTGATCTTGTGTGAATGCTCACCCTCTGGTAAAGGAGGTTTCTGTGAACCCGTCGAACTGCCCTTGCTGCGTCGGCTGCTGTCGCTGTTGACCGACAAGCTGGACCTCAGCTTCTTCTGCATCCTCTGCGACACAGGCGTGGACGGCTGCTTCCTGGGCTGCTCTGTCGTCGTCGTCCCCGTCGCCACTGATCTCGTGCCAGGGCCCGACCCGCCCGTGGCACCAGTGCGGATCTTGGCACCGCAGGAGCATGTGCGCGTAGCCCCGGCTTCGTCCGCGCCAGGGTGGATTCCGCTGCCATTACTCAGCGCGGGCGTGCCAGCGCTGTTGTGGCGAAAGCCACTCTGGTCCCTGCCAGCATCTCCTTCGGCAGCCTCCGAGGGCACTGGCTGCGAGTCAGACTGAGGTTGAGCTGGAGGGAGACATGAAGAAAAGAGGATTTCAATTTTACTAAGAGTTGGGTGTGGACTCTCAACAGAATTACTTAAATCAGTATTTAAGGAGTCTTTCACCAGCAAGCTAAGACTCTTAATATGAGCAAATCAAATTTAACTGAATATTGAATCAAAGCAGAAGGCTCCTTGTTTATCCAGATTTATACTTTTGATGTCAAAGTAGAGGACAAAACGCTGCAAACACTGAAATGCAAGTGCATCAAAAGAAACAGGTGGTTTATATTAATAACTTATTTAGAATTCATCGTGTCTATTGTTATGAAAAGGTTGTGGATTCCTTTTTCCCTTCTGGTGGTAAAAGCTTGAAAATCCTGTAACTTTATCTTAAAGGAAGACAACTTTGTCGGCACTCTGCATTTTGCACTTCATACCTTTTACCCGCATATGAAGCCTGGCTTGTGATTCTCAGCTCTTACAACCCGAACACACCACTCTAAGCTAAATAATTCTCAGCAAATCTTGCCATCGTCTCCTAACATGATATTATCGATCACATGGCAAACATTTCAACCCGCGATGACAGGGAGGAGCGGAGAGATACGGGAACCTCATATGTGACAGGTTCACAAAAGCCACTGCTGTAGGCAGAGACGTTTGCCGGAGCAGTACCCAGGTGAGTTAAGATAGCGCGCGAGAAAGAGAGATTAATGCGGTGGAAAAGAGAAAGAGAGCCTGTGATAGTGTGCATATACAAAATAGCTGCTGTCTGCAACAGTAATGATCTCCTTTCCTCTGAAAGCTCCGAGATGGCCTCAACTAGTCTCTCTGAGCGCATGTGTGACAGCCACAGAGAGTCAGGAGACAGCGACCTGTCTGATAAGAAAGAAAGCGAAGGATGTGAGTGAGCAAAGGAGGTGGCATTTTACTGAGAGAACACCTGCACATTCAGCTCTACTGGGAGTTACTCCAACATTACCTCCTCTCCACATCACAGCCACTGTGCATGAGCAGTGCACGCACCGCCAGCGCACGGTTAACTTGAGAGTTGGTGAATTATTCATCTCTTTTTAAAGTCTGTCTGGCTGAACCGCACTTATTCTTTCCTTTTTTTTTCCCATTCCATGCATTCTGTATATACATTTAATATACGGTATCTCTGCAAATTCTGCCTCACTTAGCAGCCGCGCAGCACGAGGCGGAGAAAAACATCTGCAGCCCTGATGAAGTGCTTTGCAGCTGTCCAAATATCAACAAATTTTCCAAAGTGGATGCAAACTTAATAAAGAATCTGGTAATTTCTTTCCATCGCTATTTTCGTTCTTTCAGCTCACCAACAAGCGCAATTACGGTTAACAAGAGAGGGAGAGAGTGTGGGAATCAGGGGCCTCGCGCTTTTTAACAACACGTCACCCTGGGAGAGGCCGGACGTGAATGTGGATGTAAAACAAAGCAATTAAATACACACACTGGGTTTTGCCTTTTTCCTCATTCAGGCTTTTGCATGCTGCTTCAATAAACAAATATATACTTTAGGGATCAGGATCCCATGCAATTTGAATTAGACAACTGTGTAGCACACACTGGAATTCATTATGCAGTGATTTAAGAGCAGGTTGATGGATTTGCCTCTCCAAAAGACAAAAGCCTCACAGCCTGCCCATGACAATGTGGGGAGAGACTAAGGCTTGCTAACAAGGAGACTCAGAGAAGGATACATCTGTTGTTGTTCTTCACTTTTACCCCTGACAGCTGCAACTTGCAATGTGTTTCTCTCCTTAATACGCACTTTGCATTTCTTCACCGCTCTTTTTTTCTTCCCCCTCTTTCATTCTTAGCAAACCATTATCATACAGAACGCTAGGAACACACAAACACACACACACACGCACCATTGGACGGTTTCCTACGTATCAGCGCAGTGGGGCCTCACTTGGGCGACCATGGACGTTTTTTGCCTGAGCAGGAAGATGTTTTCAATTTATTTTTAACGGAACCTTTTCTAAGTGGTGTCACACTGTAGTGATCAGTTTGTGCAGACCACAAGTACATCTTTTCTTCCTGACTCAGGTGAGTTACTATTACCCTAAACAAGAATCACAAGCAATAAGTTAGCTGTGACCTATTTAAAAAGCCAATATTATTTGCTAGTCCAATGGCAAAGAGGTCAGATCTGCATCTGTCTCGCAGCCTTTTTTTGGTCTTGCAAAACTCTGGGCAGCTACTGCGACAGCACAAGATTTACTATCAAAATTTGCCTCTCACACAGTCCCTCCTTAGCTTCCTCTGTGAACATTTTAGTCTCTATCTGCCTCTGTTATGATATCCATAAGGGCTGCTGAGCCTGATTCCACTCCCTGCTCATCCAGCTGCAGTGTCCGCTCCAGTGCCAACATCCCCCGCTTTGTCTCCCTCTCATCCTCCTCCCAACTGTCCAAAGCTTCTGTGCTATTGCGTAAACACCGACACTTTACTGTTAGCAAGGAAAAGGCAGTTAGCTGCACAGCTAATTGAGCTAACCGGCTCACAGCAGCTACATTTAGCAGCATTTTTTTTTTTGTGGTTACTTTGGCAGAAGTAAAAATTGTCTATCTGGAAATTCTGTGAATCACAGAGAGTTGAGGAAGAGCTGCCACGAGGAATCGGAGGCGAAACCAGAAAGCATTTTCTCCGTATTATTTGATCCCACTTTCAAAAAATCATTGAACAGGTTGGTAGTGTGTGACGTGGTGCTACCCACTTTAAGTTATATAGGGCAGGAACAGGTGTAATAGGCAAAGAGTGGGAATAAAGAAGTTAATAACCTTCCTTTTACAAGTTAGTGCACCATTTAATGATTTTCAAGCTGTCATTTTAAAGTTGCAGTTGGCAACTTTTGCTAATGAGCTAACAAGCTAACGTTAGCTGTATCAGAACATTAACTGTTGTCGGAAGGGGCGAGTCAGAGCGTAAGGCACGAACAGCTAATCAGCTCGTACCGACATCACCAGTCACTGAGAGGTGCAGCATAGACCGGCCAATCAGGACAGAGAGTACAAAGCGTGTCACGACTGGGCAGATAGAACGGGAGCGATAGGATTTTTTTTCCAATCCTGAAAACAGAGGCATGATGGGAAAACACAGAGATCTCCCGATACTCTCAGACCACATCACGTACTTATATCTGCCACTAGGTATTATGACATTTTTTTCCAAGTAGAACACAGAACAAGTTATTCATGTTTATCCCAAAGTTAACAACTGCAGCTTTAAGGGTGCTTTAAATGTGACTTATTTTCGCTGTAAGAAGGTTGTGTTATTATTGAAATTGCATGTTTTGACAATGGAAGTATCTAGAAATGAAAATAACACACCTCTGGTGTTTTCTCAGTGTTTTACCAGATGTAGACAAATATCTTGCTGTACAAACACCAAGGGCTGACATTAATAGGGCCGACAGAGGAAATTTATCTCTTAAGCTAATGATTAACTATTCCAAACTCGGTAAGAAAACACACACACACTCACATCAACAGCACTACTTGCAGCTAACACTGCATATTCTTGAGTATTGTTCAGTCGATACAAAACAGCAGGACAACAATGTCCTGTCAAGAGGACGATAGTTCCTAAATAAATCAGTCACCCATCATTTCTCACATAATAACACAGTCATCTTTCCCCCATTTGGGTTAAAGGAAACTAGCCACCCAAGCTTACACACACACACACAAGTCATGCACAAAAAGGCCAGCGCAGTCTCGGAGGCATAATTACCTTTCCTTTTGAGGAAGTCGAACTTTCAATTTACCAAAGTATAAATAGTTATTAAGAAACCACCACGTAAAACCCAGAGCACATAAGCGGCGACTAAAGTTCCTAACATGCTGCAAAGCCCTAAAAGTGGTTCATGTCTGCAGAGAAGTGTGCCTCAGTGGCAGGTTGCTGGATAGTCCTCACGCAGTCTCAGTCTTTATTTTTATCCTGATGAACGCCGTGACTAAGATGGATGGACACCATGAAGTAATATTCATAATCATTGATCACGATAATGATGATACTGTCAAAGGTGGCAGTGACGGACTTGTACAGTCACCAAGAGACAAATGAAGACATAATGGGAGAAAGCAGAAATACAGTAAGTCCTGCTGGAATTGGGTTTCGCTGGAAGTTAACCTCGTAGACGCAATGCAGTCAAAGAAAAATGTATGAAAATCATACGAACTGACTACCTGCTAAAAAGCATTTAGTTATTCAGAGTGTACTGTAAAACCAGTAAGATACAATTCATCAAGTCCACTTTGAAATGTATGTAAACAGACATTGTGCAGTTTTTTGCATGGCATTATTCAGACTGAGCTATCTTACAGACATTTAAGAAGTGTTCAAACTAAGGCCCGACTGATATGGGATTTTTGGGGCCGATGCTGATACCAATATTAGGGAGCGAGAAAATTACGATATCTAACTTATCGGTCGATATTATAAAGGCCTTGGTGTAATATCGTCTAAATGTGGTTAACAAATACTCCTCACAAAGATATGTAAAGGGGGCTGGATATTCTACATTTTAACAAACTTTGTTCCAAACATCGAGTGCACTGAACAGTTTACATTTCACTTACTAGTTATTAAATATTGGACCGCCCCCTGCTGGACAAACTCTGTGATTGTGATTTTAAATCACTAGTGCAAGCAGTATTTCTGGCCATTGAAAAATTTCAATATCGGCACATCTCAAAGAACATATACAAAAGGGCCTCACCAATGTATCAGCTAGCCAACGATATCAGTCGATATTGGGCCATTGCAGATATATCGGTATCGGCGTATTATTCACCAATATGTGCCGATATTAAAACTATTTTAAAGGCAGGGGGGAAAATGCTTGGACTAGTGATTTAAAATAGTGTAGCTATGTAGTTTGCGGCTCCTTATTTAAAAACTAGTAAGTTAAGTTTTCACTCTTCAGTGCACTTAAGTTGGAAAAAGTTTAAGATGTCAGATATCCTGCCTCCTTTACATATCTTAAGTACCTGATAACCACATTTCGCATATATCATATTCGTACAATATCAGCAGATATATATCAAATATTGGAATTTTCTTATTCCCAATTATTAGTATCAGCATCGGCCCCAAACACTACATATCGGTCGGGCCCTCATACGCCAGCTTCAATATATCTGTGATGGGCCAACATTGGCCAATGATACTGGCAAAATGATATTGTTCGGGCACTATTTCAAACAACTTATACTGCAAAATACTGAAATAAAATTAAACATTTAAAAATAAATGTTTTTTTTCCACTTCTGAAGATTTAACTTAGCTTATAAATGTAAATGTGAGCTGAGTTAATAAATCCTGGCAGAGCAACACAGACCCACTGCTCTTACAGCACAGCACAAAAACACCACCTGCATCAAAATTTGATCCGAACAACTCCCAGCAAGTTTTTTAAAAAATCATAGCAGTTGTGCCGCAAGCTTGTAGAGATGGGTAGGTGTCCCAAGATAACCGGATGCACACAACCTGACAGGTTGCATTAAAACACCATGTTTTGCAGGAAAAACTGGACACACACATGCACACAGACACTTCAAATTGGACTTGTAACCCCCCTATTTCTAGCACATCAACAACTGTTGAGAGTGTACATTTGTAGTTGAATAAAACATGGTATTCCCCTACACACGCTGTCACACACATCACAGGGGAAACTAGGGGGTGAGTGGTTCTTGACTGTCTAAGCAGCATCCCAATTTGGTCCCAGCTACTAGTAGCTGACAGCCTCAAATATCTGGGGAGCATTTTTAAAAGGCCAGTGTTTGATGGATTCATGAAGAACACACAAATATAATTGCCATTTGTCACTGAGTCTTCAGTGACTGCGCCACACAGGGACCGAGCACCGGAGTGCCTGGAGAGCGCTGGAGCTGCGCCGGAGCCATGCGGGGGATCGCTCTGTATGTAAAACTGAGTATATAAACACCTCCGTTTTTGTCACAGAAAATAGGTCCTACAGGAGGGAGCTGGAAATTGCACCCAAAAGACAGAATAAAGAAGAGAAGGAGCCTACTGGATCCCACACACACATACACGCGCAGAGGCAGACCTACCAGGAAGGAATATGCATGCATGCATGTCATCTGAAACAGAGCTGTACAAACAAGAATTCTAAAATAGTCAAGAACATGAAAATATAACACAGAGGTCAAACAGGGCAGTATGGAGATTCTCATTTGCACACTGTTACGCGGAGAGTCGCAGGTAAGGCAGAGAGCGGATTGAACAACCGCACAAGCTCTGTGTTTCTAAAGCTCAGTCCTTTTTAATATTAATGCCCCTGAGACAGAGAGAAAGAGGTTGAGGAGAGACGAAAGGTGTTTGCCTAGGCTTATTAGAATGCCCATCATAGACAGCATACAGTTATTCAAATGTCACATCATGTCAGCCAAATAAACACCACAACCCAGATCTTGTATTTATCTCCTAATAGCCATTTTTACACGACGCTGGAGTTTGTGAGTTAACACTGAATGGGAAATGAGAGCGGAAGAGGAACATTTATTTTTAGTTATGAGTCCCAAACAGCAACGGGCAGAATACACAGAGACAGTTAGCTCTGAAATGCTAATTCGTCTGACACGGCCGCTGTTTTGTTTATCTTTTGGTGCCTTGTATTAGAAAAACATGTATATTTTCTGCTCGGCTGGCCATGTACCTGCATGATTGAAATGCTAATTTGTAAATGTGCAATGACCTAGCCAGACTCCTCTTACCACCGCCACCACCGCCGCCGCCGCCACCCCCTCCTCCTCTCTGCCAAAACAGCCCGAGGTATCATCTCTCCTCCTAACAAACAGCAGTGCGTGGAGCAGCCTCTGCCTTTCAATCCAAAGGGATATATTTTCTCATTAGAAATTATACATCTTCCCTGTCCATATTTATAGACACAAAACCAGGGGAATTATGCTGCAGAGTGAGAGTGAGAGGGGCAGAGAGAGAGAGAGGAAAATAGTACAATGAATGTTATTACAAAGGGCTCTGATTGAAATTTTCCTTGGGCATATCAAAGCCTCGTTTACCGTTTGACCTTCTAAACTACGGGACAAGGACTTCCTTTATTGTCTAGAAGGACGCATCGCAAGGAACAGACGAGCGACTCGGGGATCATTATTCGAGTGTCCTAACACAACAAAACCCACTAACTCTGATAAGCATCAATATAATGCAGATATCAGTGGTGTGAAATGGAAGCAAATTAGCGATGTCCACCAGCCCCGAGAGCGAGTGTTTGACTCGAAAATTAGACTCCTGTTAGTGCAAAAATGTGGGTGCCGCGCAAACTCCGCGTTCTTGTCACCGGCGTTTGCACAGAGTGGACGGCGACCTGACACGGGCTAACAGAAACGTCACCTGTTCCAACAGACATGCATAAAAACATGACCGCGGACATCACACAGCAATCCTGGCCCTGTCAGTTCACAACCACGCACCGCGATGTTTTGTATTTATCCAAGATAAAATGATGATGATGGCGAAGGCACGGAGGGTGGTGACCGCTGAGCAGAGCTAAATTACCTGCTCTGATATGGGATCCTCATCAGCAAAAGTGACATGCACTGTGTGTGTGTGGGTGTGTGGGTGTGTGTGTGTGTGTGTGTGTGTTATGGTAACCTGCAACAGAACTCTATTAGCTGTCTTCACCTGTCAGGGCTGATCGTTTTGTGTAGCATCTCATTTAGGCAGGAAGCGTCACATTTTTGTCTGTTTTTCTACCCCATTCCAGGACAGTCAGTCTCTATTGAACAGCGAGTTTTTCACTTATTTTCCACCCTGTTTTAATTCTCCGTGACAGTCGTTCAAATTTGGCTCCTCCAACCTGCTGAAAGGGAAGTGACACGTGAAGACAGAGCTTAATATTATTTCCAAACCCCCTCCTAACCACCACTGCCGCCGCCGCCGCCACCGCTGCTGCCTCCACCCAACAAAGAGAGAAGCAGGGCGTCAGGGATTTACTAATTTCAAATTTTGCTGCTGATTGAGTGGAAAAAATAACCCCCTTGGACCTTGTTCTGCTTAATTACATTTTACAATAGCAATGGCAACTTGAAAGACAAGAGCTTGATTTGACAACACGAGCCTCTCAGCGCACTCGGTGCGTGTGGCTTTTTAAAGGCGTGCGTGCGTGTGTGTGTGTGTGTGTGTGTGTGTGTGTGTGTGTGCCAGGAAGGGGGATTGGTGGTGGAGGGGAGAAGGGGGTCATCAATTATCCTTTGATTTCAAAACTGAACATTTTCCCAGATTAATATGTCTGACTGCTATCTAAATCATTGAAACTCCCAATGAGATGCCATTTTCTCTTACATGAATCATGTTGAGGGGAAGTCATTCACGCTCGCCCACCCCGCCGCCCCCAAGCTCTGACCACAGAAGTCTGTGGTCTCCCCACTGTTGTGTGGAATTTGGCATGGTGCTAATTTGAGCGCTTCTAATGTAGCAGAACGCAAGACATCAAGGGCCGTTCAAAGACCCACAACCTGGCTGCTGTGAGAGACACTAAACGGCGCCTTATTCTCTTCCTCTCCTCATTTCTGAGATGAATTTTTACGAGCCTGTTTCTACATTAAGCTTGTCAAACGTCTTATTCTCCCTCATCTGTTCCTTACCATCCAAGAGGGGAGAAGGAGTGGAGTAAGAAGACGGCGGAGTGCAGTATCTTTAAAAAAAAAAATGCTGCATATCTTGCACGGATTTAGACTTTACACGGCTAGCTACCGCAATTTCTAGAAAGATCAATTATGACGTGACTCAGAGCAGGCCTGAGGGAGCTGCCAGGCTCCATACTCCAAAAACGTGCTCCACCCTCTCTCCTCGCTGACGACTCAAAACAAAACCAGAGCAACAGAGCAAGGGGGCGCGGGAAGGGGGAGAAGGGGAACGGGGGTATTTTCAGTTTCAGTTACAGCGATGACTCAAATATTCCACCCGCTTCAAAATCTCCTCGCTGCATTCGGAGTTCCACAGGAAACTCGCTTGTTTGAAATTCAACAGCAGGTGCACATGCGCACAGTCACACTTGTGCACATATACACAAAAGGCACACACATGCGAAACGGCAGACATAGAGGCAACGGCACACACCAAATAAATACAGCGCACAACTGCAGCAGAGCCTCTCGCGCAGCCACAACTGGAGTCAGAGATGAGGATCTGGCAGCAGCGCCGGCACTCCCCGAAAGCCAAAACACAGCTGAGGTCTGTCTCCGGGTCAGAGAGGGGATCGGCAGTCTATCAAAATACCCCCACACCTAGTTCCTTTATTTGCTCAGTATCAATCTCAGCATTAACCCTCTGCTAATGGGACAGCTGTGGGTCAGCGCCTCGCATCTTTGTGATGCCAATCAAGGCCTTAAGCTGAGGGATCAGCCTTTGGGACAGAGGTGCTCGTCTGCCTCTGAGTGGCTTTTTAAACACGGAGACGCCCGTATCGATTTTAGCTCTAGCCTGAAAGAGAGGAGGGAGGCGGTGGAGGGGGGGGGGGGGTTTTATCGCACTAGCCGGGGCCTGTGTCGGCCATGGCTGTCTGCAAGTGTGGACGGGAGCCATGCCCCGGTCCCCAGTCACCCTCCGCTGATCAGGGGGCCCGACAGAATGACCTCGCAGAGAGGCACTGAACCTGCAAACACGAAGGGGGCAAGGAGCTGGAAGCTCGAGGGGGACGAGGCTGGCGGGGGCAACATCAGCAGAGATCTCAGTAATAGAAAAGGGTTTTAACCTTAATGTTGGAGCCAAAACCCTGTTAGAGGCCAAGTAATCCCCCCTGCGCTGCTCTCATTTGAACTGGCTGATTTTTTTTTTTTTTTTTTTTTTTTTTTCACTCTCTGTCTGTGTGAGTGGCTTGTGAAAGGCGCCGACACTGGCTTGTGTGGCACTGGTTAGGGAGGCAGCAAATATGAGGCGAGCAGTCCACCTACCTTACTAGTGCTGAACAAACAGCACAAACAACAGAAACAAGGCTACGTTTAGTTATCTGTCAAAGTTTGTTGAAAATATTTTTAAAAAACCAAATAACATGACCAAAGGTGTGCAGTGGGGTGAAGTAACTTTCATTGCTGCAGTGGTGTACCATTTTCAAAGTTTATGGTGGTATGAGAATTGTACATGTGCTTTTACATAATTTAATTATTCTTTCTTACCGTTATTTAGAGTAGAAATCACTGACATTTTACTGGACACCATGAAACTGTAATCTTTTCTGAGTTACTGTACAATAAAAAACTCATACTGTTGCAAGCCAATAAAATATTCAAGTCCTGAACAGTTTGCAGCACTTCTACTTTTAACTTTAGTATTCCTTGGTATACCAGTTTGTACATCTACCTCACTGAATTTCAATCACTGTACTTTCACTGCACTATGTTTTAGGGCAGTTTGCCGATATAATCAGCTGATATTGGACTACTGCAGATATATCTGTACAAGCATTTATGTCCTCTGGCATGTGTTGATATTAAAAGTTATTTGAGACTTGAAAAAATGCTTGGACGAGCAATTTTAAGTAGTTTAATCACTTATTTTATAACTAATAAGTAAGGTGTTTACTGTTCGGTGCACTAAGATGTGGAATAAAGTTAAGTAAAATGCAAGATATCCTGCCTCTATTACATAGCTTTGTCACAAGTATTCGGCCTATACACCATATAGCAGAATTTGCTTTTGCTCTAACATTGGTAGAATGAGAATGCCTTTGTTGTCACTGAACAGCTGTACAACAAAATTTAAGTGCACCTCCCCTAGGTGGTAGACAAGAAACAAAATTACAAGAAAAAAGACAAAAGCGATAATGACAACTCACAAATATATAAATAAAATTGTGGCAACAGTAAATAAATAGATATAGCAGATATATTTTTGATAGCACTTTACTTAAAGCATACATTATTAATGCCTTGTGAACATACTTATGTGTTATAATGCACCTATAGTGTTGTACAACCATAGTTATAACCATAAGTCTAGTCATAACCAACGATAATATTAAACCTATAATTAGGGCCCGACCGATACTGGGCTTTTGGGTCCGATGAAAATAACGATATTGGGGAGTAAGAAAATTCTGATATCCAATATATCAGTCGATATTCTATACATAATATTTTCAATTTGCTTATTAAATACTTGTGACAAAGACAGGTAACGAAGGCAGGATATCCCGCAAACTTTATTCCAAGCATCATTGTAGAAAACAGTAAACACTTCACTAATACCCATAAAGAAGGGACCGCCCTCTGCTGACAAATTACGTGATTACATCATTTAAAATCACTAGTCCAAGTACTTTTTCAGCCTTGAAAAACAGTTTGAATATCGGCATATATCGGAGAACATATATGCCGATACCGATATACATCAATATATCTGCAATAGTCCAACATCGGCCATAAATATCGGTGAACCGATATATCATTCGGGCCCAAGTTATAATGCGATATATATGTTCATTAGGTGTTATAGAGACAGGCTTTACAGAACCTGTTACCATGTTTTCTTCTGCCCTGATAATGATATCAGCATCAGACCCGAAAGTTCCAGATTGGTCGGGCCATTATTACAAGTACATAATTGAAACATGGTACACTGTTATAGTTTCCCTAAGTTAATAATATAAATGGAGTTAAAAGTTGCAGCATCTAACTACAATATTAACACTACAACACCGGATTGCTGCATCCATGTATATATACACATCTATACTTCTACATAGCTTTAT
>JAQLOL010000015.1:8913181-8923533 GCA_029783665.1 Naso thynnoides | reverse complement strand
TCTTCCACAGGTTTTGATACGTGCTGCACAAAAGCCATTTAGACGGAGGTCAATTGGTGTTTAAACGACTTTTAAAGATTCTTCAAATTCTTCCAATTCAATTCCCCTGCAAAAAAAATGCACTCTTCCTCCGCAATCAAAGTCCATATGTTAGCTTGTATCTAACATAAGCACTTAAAAGCCTCGAGTCCATGAATTGAGGTATGCATATCTAATCATTTGGCTCAAGTATTTTGAATATCTTTAAAAAGAAAAAAATTAACAGTGAATAGGCACAGGCACTTCGGGTAAAATATGCTAATTAACACACTCGAAATTTCCCATATGAAATCTATCAGCACCAAGACAATGGGAAAATAATTACAACAGAGGTAGAATTACAATGGCCATTTTAATCAACCCCTACACTAGCATTTCACCCTATTTATACAGTTTTTGATTCCGTGACCCAATGGTAAGTAATCACTTGAAAATTACGGTTCAGTTTATAATAGGTCTGTGCTTTAGACACATTATATCTGCAGAGACAGGGCTCTGAGGATTACAATAAAGATACGGATCTTGCATAACAACAATCACCATGCGCTTCCTATAGCTGGAAGAAAAAACATTCGGGGGGGAAAAGAAAACTGGCATGAGGTTAAAAAGTCTCTAAGTACTTAAATCACTTTGGAATATACATGAGGCAAAGTGTGACAGTCTGAGAATGTTGATTCCACACTTGGGCAGCTAAAGTATTTCAGCACTGATGATGAAAATGATGATGAAGAGGCACTTGCCCTTTAGTTTCATCTCAGTCGAACTCCTCTAACTATCCAACATTGTAACGCTTTATAGTTTTGTGTATAAATCTTAATTGTTGCACTGTCAAGGAATCTCGTCTTTCAATATGAGATCCTCACCGTTTCAACAATCCCCTGTGCTGCGTTTATTAGGGGTCACAAATTCACTTCCAAAAGGTCAACTCTGCACACAGGTAATAACCTTGAAGGTGCGCCACTAAAGAGCCCAATCAGGGACTCGCACAAAGGCCAGACTAATGTCTTTCTTTAAAATAGGGAGTCATGCTATTTGACCTTGCTTTCTCACTACAGAATTTAAGCGGGATAAAAAAGAAAAAAAAAAAAACAGTCCTGTTCCACGGAAGCTAGTAAGGTCATTTTTATCAACCACCAAAGCATTTAAAAAAGAAAAAGTATTTGACAATACGGTGAATAATGTGACGATTAAACTCCTAAAACTGGTGCTGGGTGGCAGCAATTTATTCCGAGGCAGGGGCTGCAGAGCCGAGGCCCTGTTTGCAGGAGATATCAGCTGCCTGAAAACCCAGAACGGTCTTTTGAGGAATGTCTGTCTCCCCCACAAGATTCTCCCTCCTCCCCCAGGACGGCGGAGCCACAGAGGAACCGTTCACTGACAACTGCCTTGCAGAGAGGGCAGAATAGTACTTTTTTTGTGCGGAGCAAGCCGCAGTGGTGGCCGATCCCAGGAACCACCGCGCTTGAACTTTATTTTCCACCATGTAAATTTATGAAAAATCATAAATCCAGCCTTTTAGGTCACACTTGATGATTAATTGTGCGGTTATTCTGTGTTTTATAGGCTCCTGAAAATGCATGCTAGGTTCCATGAGGAGCAGTTTTGAAATAATATGGAAGCGCTGCCATGTTTACTTTCCTGTTTCGAAGGGGACCCACTGGCTTAAAAGACAGATTTGTCAAAACAATGTTATCATAGCTGAAATAGGATATGTGCTGTTAGTACAACATCACAATAGGCTTCCTCTTGTTGTGAAAAGTCACCATCCGCATGCTGTACACAAGCTCCAAATCAGACATCAGGGAGGAAAAAACAGCATGGGCCAGGATGTAGGCAGGCAGATGATTTCTTATTGATTTCCTGTTTCTGCCGTGAAGAGGGCTCTCAATTACCCATGCCAGCCAGCAATTTGATTGGTCACCTCCACAAACAAAACCATAATGACACTGTGACCCATATAGGTTAATTCGAGCAGCTCTTAGATGTAAGAATTTTGAACTTCGATCTAAGCAAAAGCAGATGCGTGTACATTAAAGCAGTGGGTCACAAAGTAGGGGTCGGGGGACACAGAGAGGGGACGGGCGCAAGATGCCTTCTAAAAACAAATGCATTTTTTGAATTGATTTAAAATTGAATATTTAACAAATTATTGTACAGATTCTGGTTATATTTTTAGATAAACTACTTTTAAGTAATATTACAGCTGCGAGGCTGTTGTCCTCTTGTGTTGTACTGATGCCCGTGTCAGCCTAATAGTGTGCGTGTGTGGCTGTGCACAACGTTATATGTCACTTCCAGTGTCGATGGGGGTCTGTCCCAGTCTCTGGCACCGGTATTTTAGGAGTCACAGGCTGAAAAGTTCGGGAAGCCCCGCACTGAAGGGATAGTTCACCCAAAAATGAAAATTCAGTCATTACCTATTCACCCTCATGCGAGGTGAAGTTTTTCTAGTACGTAAAGCACTGCCGGAGTTTTACAGGAAAAAGGCCTTGCAGTAATCTAACAAACAATTAAAGTGAATGGTAACTAAGTTTGAAACCTAAATAATATAATAAAACCGTAAAATGCCTCCATACTGCTCATCCAGAGTAATCCAAGTTACCTAAGGACGTGCTAAGTTGTTTTAAAAAAAAGTCACTGACGCCATGTTTTCAGCCTCACTGTTCACTGCAATTTGTAGCTCTTAACATACAGCAGTACACACAGACCTGTGTTTTCAAGCCACACGGAAGTCTGGTGACACCAGACACCGACTTAAAAATTTCACCTGACATTTTACAGGCATGAGGGTGAGTATATACGATGACTGAATTTTCATTTTTGGGTGAACTATCCCTTTAAGCCCCCACAAAGATTCCCAGAGCACAAATTTGGCGTTTTGTCTTTATTTGACACGGCTTTTTCATGTTCTTGTAACTTAAAAGAGAGCTTCTTTCCTCTGAAACTCCCCTTACCAGACAGTCTTTGTATCTGTGCGTGTGTGACAGAGAACGAGCGAGTGTGTGTGCGGTTGTTTGGGGGGGGTGACATCAATTACAACGCAAAACTGTTGTCACAGGGGCTTATCTGTTGAGATGAAAGAAAACGCCTCCCCCCTGAAGTGCAATACTCCACGCACCTGCCAAGCTAAAAAAGACCTCTTGACAGAAAATCTTTTTTTTTTGCCACTGAATCTCTTTTCCTCGCTGATTCAGTAAACAAGCCACTGGCAGGTCATTAAGCTTAATACCAAAAAACAGAAGAAAAAAAAAGAAGAAGAAGAGGAAAAAAGCGCCCTGGAAAAGTTAACAACCTAGAAACAAAAGAACTGTTGTGTCAAATGCAAACACAATCCTTATTATAGCCAAGCACTTACATAGATGGAAGCAATCAGCTGCTATTAGCCTTTGCTGTCACATCTCACTCTTCTTAAGAACAATAAAACACACACACAAAGCTTTTAGCCACTTTCCTTTTGTGACTTGCAGTCCATTGCTCAGTCAGCATCAAGTTCTTTTACTGAACAGGAGTGCATGTAGACTCAATCAGACCTGCTAATACCTCAAGTAATTCAGTGCCAAATAATTGTTTTGTAAAACCTCCCTGTGCCGAGACATTTGCATAAAACAAATGTGATTATTCTAGTGACACAAAACGCCCTTTTAAAAGATTCCCAAGCTCTAAAATCAGATTATCAGATGCAGAAACGGTTTTAAAATCCGAAACATATGTTGTTAGTGCTGTAGATTATTGCGAGGAACAACATCCCCCCTGAAATGCTGTCTTAGCCTGAGAGCTGAATGACAACTGGAGACACTGTTGAACCTAAAAACGCCTCCAGCGACTGGCACAAGTCCTCTCGAATAGGTAAATGTTTGGTGCGGAGTGAAAACATTGTGGTCAGGATGCAATCAGTGCGTTAAAGACGGGCAATGCCAAAGCCACAGAGAGGACTTCCCCACTTCCAAAACAGAGCGCTGAGGGTTGGAAGGAGAAGTAAAAAATGGAGAAATGAGCCAAGTCTTGGTTATTACGGCAAAACGGGAGAGCACACATGTTACCACTTGCTTGCCAAGAGGACAAAGTGCTATCTTGATATGATTATTAATTGGGAACACTGGCGCTAATACTTTAGTTGGCCGGCTGACCCTGCCTTGGTGTGTGCACCGTGCAATTGCCATAACAACAACTACTCTTGACATCTGGAGTGTGTTCAGAAAAAAAAAAAAAAAAAAAAAAAAAAAGACATCATAACGATTCAGATGTTAAATAAAACATTGCTAAACAGCAAGTTGAGCTCGACCATCTGATGAAGCAAGCAAAATATGTTAATGGTTTCCGCTCACTCCAATTAAACGGCTCATTGTTGTTTGTCATTAAAAATAGCAGCAAGGCATCCTGCTGTCTGCTCACAGCTTTCCCACTTCGTTAAAACTTACTTCTTACAGGCTCGCGATAATTAGGCTTCTCTTCGGTCACGTGGCTCCGTCCTTCAGCGGCCGGTTTCCTGGGAGACGCTGTTCTTCCTGATGATTCACCGTCGCAGGCATCTAAGGTCAAAAGAATTCAGAACTTAAACATGCTTGCGAAAGGAAAACCTGTTGCAAACAAAGTTGAGCTTCATAGCGACAAACAGAGTCGCCGTGGCTGTTTGGTTTAATGTCATCCTATTAGGAGCTCAACTGTTATAAATTAACGTGCATTGAGGCCATTCCTGCAAAAACAGATGTAAACTTTTACAGCGGGGTCAGCCACAGTGGACAAAATATCAAGGGCAGCTGCAGCAGCCAGAGGTGCACAGAGGCCTATTTTTGCCAGAGTAAGCACAGGCCGCTGGCAAATGGTTGCACAACACGATGGGGCGGTTCAGGTAAAGGCCTTGCCAGAGCTCTGGATCTCATTTTCTCTCCTCCTGTTCCCCGGGTGCGCTCTACCTGCCAAGCCTCTTTTCACTGCCATAAAGGCTGCATTCATCTAAATTGGAAGAAGTATGTGGGCAAAAATCTCAAGGCCCGATAGCTGCGCAAAAAAACACGAGACAGTTCCCCTCATCTCTCTCTGGGCCACATCTTCTTGCCCTCTCTCGACGTCCAAGCCTCGCTGACGCTTCACCCACTGCACACTGCAGCTTTGTTCAGGAAATAAACCTTCCACAATGACTTTATTCACTGGTTTGGTGCCAGATGCCTGCTCATGCCCCGCAGCTTTTACAGGAACACGGCATCCTGGGCCGCATGTGCTGCCTTTCTGAAGCAAAACGGTGAAGGATGATTCAGCAAAAGCCCGGCAATCACGTTTACCAAAGCTTGACTTGTTTTTTTCCAGCGCGACAACACTCTCTGTTTGTAAGCAGTGATGAATGAGGGGAGCGCGGCGGATGGGCGAAGGCCAGCAGCCCCGAGATAGATGTGGCACATATCGCAGCTCGGAGCTGATGTATGGTGGCCGCAGTTGCGTTAGCAGCACTGCTGTGTGATGCATCGCAGTATTTAGTGATCACAGTTTGAAATAAATTGGTCTATTCTCAGTACATTCACAGTCCCCTGAGAGGGGAAATCCAGTCTTAACTGCGAGCGCCTTTGAAGGTCCAGCAAAAATCCATTCGCAATCCAGCAGCCCCAGTGATTGCTTACTTTGTCCTACTTTGCTATTTTTTGACAGTGCCATAATGATGCTTTGTATAAATAGGATGGTTAACGGTTCATTGCTTGTTTGAAGAAAAATGAAAAGGGGGTGTTGGGGTAAGCTTATTTTACATGTGATAATCTTAGGGGCAACTAGAAAGTTAATTAAAAACTATAATTGGCTGTGGTTGCTGTTAATTGTCGCCAGGGCGTTTCTTCAGACTTTATTGAGGGGGAAGAAAGCAAAAACATTATCAAGGCTTCACACTGGAGCACACATACGGATGTATCCTACCAGTCGCATGAATCTAATTTAAAAAGACAAGGCTGACGTTGTCTACGGCTGACCAATAAATGCCGATTTGCATTAATCGGTCGGCTAATTTTGTGGTTTTTCCCCTTGTTTTTTTTTCCCCATGTGAGCCGTAATCGACAAGAGTTCTTGAAGACTTACGTCACTGATATTTATAGCTCAGTTTAATCGCTGGTGCACTGGCAGGAGAACAAAAACACTCGACGGACATTTACAAGAGAGAGCGTCACGTCCACATGAGGCGGCGTTATATATATCAGGGATTCCTGAAAGTTTGTAAGTCATGAGTGCTTTAATAGTCACATTTTTTGGCTCGTGGTCCGCAGGAATTTGCACAAGTATGTTGTTACATGAGAACACATTAACACTTTGGGGCATGATGTCCTCTCTCCGTCCTATCGCATGAAATACTTGTTCAATGCCAAACAGTGGTGGAAAGTTACTAAGTATATTTTCTAAAGTACCGTAGTTAAATACCATTTTTAGGTGCTGAGTATTTTTACTTTGTAAAACTTTCCTCTCTTGCTCTGCTACATTTGAGAGGCGAATATTGTACTTTTTACTCCACTACATTTAGTTTAGCAGTTACATGGCAAATTTAGATAAACGAACAAATGACGACAAAACATCAGGGATTGAAAGTAAACTCTGGTTGCAGGGTTGGTTTGTGGGTTTGTCACCCCTTACTGGAGTACAGTGCCTATTCATGACCCTTGTTCAAGATCCAAAGAAGTGGAATTTGACAAATTTCTCTTAGATAAAAACATATAAAATGAACATTTACGGAAAAACCAACTGCATTAATAACATGCTGCTTGCAAATTCAGATTTTAGTATAGGTAAAAAGGTGAAAGATGCAGTTTTCTTCTGCAAAATTTGTACTTTCACTTTTGAGAATGCACACATATTTGTTGTAAACAAATAAATGTTGACATCACATTGTTTATTAAACTAAAACTTTGATCCCTAAGGTGATTCATAAGCTACTGAGTAGATAAAGTACATAAAGTAGCTGACATAGGCTTCAACACTGAAGTAACGTACACATGAATGAATACACACTTATAATACAATATGTAGTATTCTTAAGAGGGATTTTTGCATAATGAGTACTTGTACTTTTGACACTTTTAATATACTTAGATGTCAATACTTTTGTACCTGCTTTTGAATGCAGGATTTTTACTGCACTGTGAGTACTTCTTATCTCCGTTACTGAAGGACCTCTGGGTGCATCCGGTCATTTTTTAATCACCCTAAATTGCACTTTTATGTGCTCCAGTGCTGCTCATGTGCGCCCTTACCTTGGGTGGCTGACAGTAGGGGACTTGTCTCTAGCTGAGGGCCCTTCCCTGGCCCTGTCGGCCCATCCGGAGGAGGAAGGACAGTCTCCTTGGACATGAGACAGTCGTCTGTTCGGGACACGGCAGAAGAAGTTCCTCCCTTTCCTCAGCCCTCAGCGCTGCGAAAACCAATAACTCATCATGAGAACAGAGAACAAGCTCGGAGACACGAAGCAGCACCGTGTGGTTCATTACTCAACACGAACAAACTCTCGAAAGTGACGTCGCGCTGTAGTAAAACTTAGTGGAAATTTCCCTTCTCTCGCTTTTTACACGAGCCCGCTGAAAGACTTCACATGCAGCCCGTTTCCTCACACGCTCCCTTTTTTCTTTTTTTTTTTTTGTTTTGTTATCGAAGAGGGTCAGACGCCAGCGAGGAAGTGTTGTTTACGGCTACAGCGAATAAACAGCGAACTGTTTATGAACCCAAAAACTTACCTTTCAAACATGACAACTCCCCTGCCTCAAATCTGACTTATTCCCATCCTTCCTTCCTCCAAACTCCTTCCTCGAGACGTTCCCGGAGAGAAGAAGACGCGCCAGCGTCCAAAAAAAAAAAGTTTTCCGGTAACTTTTTGTGAAGTGTGTCCCGGTGCCGCGCTGTCCAGATGTTGTTGTCGGTTTAAAAATTCAATAATAATCCCTCACGACGCCTTCGTAGGCCAGTGGCGGGTACTTCGCTCGGGACAGTTGGGTCTGAAACATTTTCATCATATCCGGATTCCTGTAGGTGCAGCCAGTGAAGCCGCTTCTTCTCTCCCTTTTGCTTTCCTTGGCGGCAGAGAAGTGAACAAAGCCCTCCCTGAACATGCGTCCTCAAAACCAAAAGTCAAGGAAAAACTAGAAAACAGAATTAAATCTCATAAACGTGCCCTTTATTGGAGAGGGTTTTTTTTGGGATTCTACGTTTAAAACATGGAGCGAAAAGTGGTGAAGATTACTCACTGAAAGCCTGCTGATTGGAAAATCTCAGTCACTAGAGCCTAATTTGGGGCCAAAACAGTAAAAAAATAAACTACAAAACGTGTTTCGACGGTTTAATTGTAATCACGTGACCCCGCTTGACACTTTAGTCACGTGATAAAAGTGCATCTTTTCTGGGGAAGGCCACTCAATGTGCCTGAAAGCCCCAAAGACAATTAAATTGAGCCTGGTGTTGATATTTATTAATTTATTTAGCCCATTTCTTTATTTTGAACTAGGCCCTATTATTTTCAATATTGTGAAATATCCTAATTAGTCTGAAAAGCAGGGTTTTAAAGTGCTGCTTGAGCACTTCTGATTTTCACCACCTCAGTAGTATCAGTAAAAAGCATCCGCGCCAATGATTCAGTGAGACTTTGTGGTTTTACTTTCTTAAACAATTAATTTTAAAGTTTTAACATATTTAATAACCCCAGTGTCAGTGTCCTGAGACCATAGGTCCTCTTTAGCAGCTCAAAAATCAATTGTTACATTATTTTATCAGCTGAACGTTACATAACTTTTTTCATTTGTAGTAGTTTGTCTTATTAATATCACAACCTGAGCAGGTAATAAGGTGTTTGTGTTTCAAAAGCTCACTACAGATAATGTCACATTACTTCAGGTCACCCCAGCTGTAATACGTAGTTTATTAGGCCTACAACTGATTTTGATATGTATAATATCTGTGACTGGGGCTAACAAAAGGCCTACTGTATAGCAACACTCCCCTTACCAGATTTCAAATGCAATATCCTGTAAGTTTGGTCGTGGAGTTTTTACAGGCAAGGTTTAAGGCACGAATGAGGAGTGGTGTCATACCTCTGTGGGGTCTTACTGACCCCAAAATATAGTTAAGTTACATTGCAGGATAAAGTACACTGCAGGCTACATTTATTATTCACGCACAGGTAAAGGTAGTTTATTGGTCACATACACAACATACAGTAAAATCTGGTCCCTGCATTTAACCCATCCCTGAGGAGCAGCGGGCAGCCACAGCACAGCACCCGTGGACCAACTCCAGATCTTAGCCAGTACCTCGATCAAGGGTACTGACTGGAGATACACCTAACACACGTGTTTTGACGGTGGGGGAAACTGGAGCATCTGGAGAAAAACCCACGCAAACATGGTTAGAACATGCAAACTCCACATAGAAAGGCCCTGCCCCAGCCGGGAATGGAACCCGGGACAATCCCGGATGCAATAACAATGCTGCCATATATAATTGTCACCTTAATCAAATTGCAAGTCCAGCTGTGGCAATAGAGAGAGTTACCACTTACGTACTGTAAGGTTAGGTGGTGCTCCAAAACACAAAAAGCAAAGGCAGTTTTAGCACATCAGCTACAAACTCTTGACAGAACTGTGCTTTATTAAAATCTCCACTGAAGTGTTAATGGTTGGGTCATGGTCAGTTTTGGTAACAAAATCAGCCACTAGCTGCCTATTTCTATGCAGAATATGAACAAGATTGCTGGAAAGTTAGCCAACAAGTGTTAAAAGTTTGTATGAGTATAGAAATACCCACTAATCATAGCTTATACAACTTCTTTAGTGCCAACATCAACTTTTACTTTTCTCCATTTCCATTCATGTATAATTCACTTTAAATAAATGGTGACGCAGTCCCATGCTGTGTCCTCTGCGTAGTCAGTAGGGTATTGTTTAGTGCAGTGTCTTGCTGATTGCCATCATAGCCATTGAACCCTATTGGTAACAGTATAAGTGAGATTTAAGCCTTGGTAACATGAGAGTGTGGAGGTGATTGATGTGAAATATGCCCTCCCTCATTGACTGGCTGAACTCCATTTTCTGCTCCTAATGCAGAAATCACTCCGGGTCCCCAGCATAATGATTTACGATGAATCTGTGTCAATGTTGAACTCGGCAAACCCCACGTAATCCATCTTGCAGATATACCTACCTACCCCGCCCCACCGTGCTCGCTCTCGCCCGCCCGTCTCCCTGCCTTCGCAATGGAAAGGTAAGGAATGCGGTTATCTCTCTCTCTCTCTCTCTCTCTCTCCGTCTATAAGTGTTGAATACATTACAGGGCTGATGTGTAATCACAGAGGACCTCTGTGC
>JAQLOL010000015.1:8902349-8913081 GCA_029783665.1 Naso thynnoides | reverse complement strand
TGGAAAGGTAAGGAATGCGGTTCTCTCTCTCTCTCTCTCTCTCTCTCCGTCTATAAGTGTTGAATCCATTACAGGGCTGATGTGTAATCACAGAGGACCTCTGTGCCCCCTCAGACTGTAATTACCTGGATACAGATACTCCCTCACTCCATCCCCTAGAGCTGCTCAAAGCCAAGAACTCTGTTAACCAGCATGCAGTGCTTTCAGGCTGCCTCTCTGGGTGGCAATGTGGAGATATATTTAAGAGTTGGGGGGCCTGTGAGAAAAAAAAATCATGGATAAAATTGCATTTAAGTAATGGGATTTTGACCTTGCAGTGTGTAATGGCCATAGTTCACCTCGTAGATTGAATCATGCACAGTGCAAATCAAAGCTTGCACGTCAAAATAAGTGACTTGCAAGCACCCCCCCCACCCCCCCCACACACCCCCACACACACCCACACACACACACACACGAACACACACATATGGTAATCTTTTGAGGACTGTACATGCAACATGACTGCACCGTGAAATCAACCCCCATCGTCTCTCTTACATGGTGACATCGCTGTTGCTACTGACAAACATTATCTTGTGCGTGATCATGTGCATAGTGTCATCCCTCACCCCCCACTAACCTCCCCCCACCCACCCTCCTTCAACATAAGTCAAAGTGGAGCCGGCTGTGTAGACACAGTGGGCTGTCACACTGTGTCAAGCGTCGGTGTCAGCGTTGCATCTGTTGCAGTCACATCTCAGAAGACACAAGGAAACGTCTCTCTGTTGACTTCATCTGTTTGTTTGGCAGCCCGCCTGATTGCTGGAGTGTGCACTGCGAAGGGGAAGCGCCGGCTCAGTCGGTGCACACGCTGCCGACAAGCCTAATCCTCCTTTTGCTGGCCCCCAAACAAACACACATCTCTGTTTGTGGCTTTACACACACACAAACACACACACATATCCCAAAAAACAGTCCCACCGCAGGTTTCCACACTGCAGTTATCCAAGCATCGTAAGACTTTGCTGCTTGTCTTGAATACATTTTATGAACAGAACATCTTTGAAAAAATTATTTTAATCCAAAATGTGATATTTTGGGAAATATTCTAATTCTATTTTCTTGCAGAGGGTTAGGTAAGGTGAACTATCTGGGGCTAATTTAGTACATTATGTACAGATTCCACATGAAGCTGGAGCTAAGAGCTAGCATCCTGTTAGCTTAGCTTTGAAAATTTCAAAAAAAAAAAAAAAAGGGAAACAGTAACATGACTAAGGGTTGCCCTCTAAAGCTCACAAATTTTAGTTATTTCTGATCTATTGAAATTCATTAAAAAGAGATTTAAAACAATATATGCTGCTTCCAGTTTTTATGCTAAGCTAAGCTAACCCTCTAGCTACACATGCTAGCAGTCGCCTATACTTGCCACGCAGACTTGAAAGTGGTATCACTCATGTCTTCAAGCTCTCATGGTACGTTCCATTTGATCCCGGAAACTGGAATTTCCGTTTACAGTAGGATACGTCATCGGAAACACCCCTTGAAGTCAAAATTCCAACTTGGAGAAACTTTAGAAGCCCGAGATCAAAATCCAACACGGTAGCTCTGTGCATTAACAATGAGAAAGCTACACATTACAATGTTTATTAGCCAATTAGTCTTGTTTTTGTGTATTAAAAAAAACAAACAGACAGTATTGTTCAACCTCCGTTTTATTGCTTTTGCACGAAAAACTATCACATAGTGTGTTGTGATTGGCTGGTAGCTAGTAGCGCCAACAACAACAACAACAATAGCTAACAATTGCTTTTCACTGGAACGGCGTCAACTCGGACTTGACGTCACTCCCAGGTCCGAATTCCAACTTCTGAGGTAAATGGAGCACCGCATCAGCAAGAGAGTGAACAAGCTTATTTCCAAAAAGGTTTAACTGTTCCTTTAACAAACTAATGATGGCATGAGCGTTCCAGGTGTTTAGTTTGCTGAAACACCTTTATCATTAACTGCAAGTTTCTTGCCACATTTGTTTTTTGTTAAGCAGCAGAGTAAAACTCTGCAGAATCGGCATTGAAAAGGAGAAATTTCTGCAGGACAGAACATCTGTAATTATCACTAATGAGCTTACTTCTCAGCAAGTTTGGATTCTAACAGCAATGCAAAAAGTCGGCCCGCATTGGCCTTTGTGTCGACTTCAATGGCCAGGCGAAAGCGTGGAGGTGTCGCTTTGAACAGCAAGAGCCGGCACCTGTACCTGATCAAATCTTCAAAGATTTTTACACAAAGTCCACACAGAATGAGTCGAACTTATTAAGTAAGGCCTTTTTGAAGCTGACCGTGACACCAGCTGAACCCTGACGCCCTCACATGATTAATAGCATTATGGTAAGTCTTTTCTTTTTTCCAAGTAAAGGGTTGTTTGAGGCTGTCTGATCAAAACATTCAACATTTTATTACTCCAGCTGTCAGAGGAGGCAGACTTTATGTTTGGCAGTTTGACTCATTCTGTCCAAGTGGGGAATGGACATGAATAGAGTATAAATTAATGGACTCATTAAAGGAAAATCTGTCTACGATCAAAATGAAGCCTGCTACTGCAATCGATTACTGTTCAATACAAAACCAACACCTATTCCTGCAGGAGTTAAATAATGACTGACTTTCTGCTTATATAGCTGCACATCTGGAAGTTTTGGAGCGAGAAGAGCGCACATAATCAGTTGCAAATGTTCACACAAAAGCACCAGACTTTATAAATATGTATCTCTCGGATTGAGAAAGAGAATAACAGGTGATTGACGACTAACACTGGTGGTAGAAACAAAGAGCCCACTCGGCAGGCTCTCAAGATAAGGCAATGCAAAAGCCACATGTGAAGAATACACCTGCGCCACAGCTTTAAAGAGGATCCAAAATGGCTTCCATTGGCTCCTGGAAGAAAATGAGATCGAAGTTGACGTCCATCTGTGATTAATTCAACTTTATTGACAATCATCCAAAGCCACCGGGACAGAAAACTGTGTTCATTCCATCATTCCGGCTCATTCCTCTGCCATATGCTAATCTTCTGATGATATGTGGAAACCAGTGGAAAGTGGAATCTGACTTAAATGCAGGGAACGTTTGAAATGACAAAGATAAATACTCACACATTTATACACTTACATGCATGCCAGCACTGTGTTCAGCTCTTATTAGCCTCCATTTCAGTTCTTCAGCATCATAACACATGGAACAAACATGTCATACTTGATGACATTTTACACTGTGGGAGTGAGTTATTATATGCTACTTTTTATTACATGCATGCCACTCAAGCTTACAGAGATGGTGACTTATCAGACTGTATTGTGGCAATGGATGCAATGTTACAAGTTCGTGACAGAAATGACTTGAAGCTGCTTATGCGATCCGAACCCTCAGGCACACAATTAGTGAGAAACGCTCATGATCGCTGCGACTGTGAATTAGGAGAAGCAGCTTAATGCTTGAATGAAACTGTAATTTTTCTTGTTTTCCGGATGCTGTTTTATGCCAGATTCCATAACTGGATGGATTAAATGTCTGCAAATGTTAAGTTTATACTCCTCGGAGTTTTGGTGACTTCTTCGTCCTCTGCTGCCTTTGTTGTCCAATGTGGAATGATAATCAAAAATGTCAGACTGTTTGGATTTCTATGATCCCTCACAGATTTGCGATTAGCATAAACCATAAGCCAAGCTAAAGCGACGCTGGCTAGAGTCACAGTGGGATCCTTATTTGTTAAGGCGTGACGCCTCATAGCCTGTGTGTCCTGCTTTGAGCTTTCTCACATGGTGCCGCACGTACCCCTGAGTCCTGTTAGCGAAACCCCTCGGGTTGCGGCAGATCAGATTTTACCCACAGACACTCGCAGCCACCTGAGTGCACATAACCCAAATCATACACAAACAAGCACAGATATGTCTCCATATATTCATGCAATAACTCTCTCACGCATGCACGGGCATACCCTGCACGCTCCTTAGCAGTCTACAAACATACCTATTTCTTGATTAATTGAATGCCCTGCCTAAGCTTCATAGATTAGGCTTTGACATAGGTTAGAATTAAATAAGACAAATTCAGGAAGTGCATGAAATCTCTCATTTCCTGGACAAAAATGTGAGTTTTAATTTACCTCATGCCGAGACGAGCTGTGCTCACCTGCAGAGAGCCAATTCACCACGCATCGCTCGTTGCATGATGTCTGGCTTGGACAGAATGCGTCATTAAAATAAACCCCCTATGCCAATTTATGGAACAGCAGTCAAATATTTATCCAGTTGATGAGCTGGGCTGTGTGTTCCTCCTCGACAATAATTAAAGACAAACCCAAGCTAAAGGTGAGCCGTGGCCATGACATCACTTCACAATGGCCCTTAGACGGCCTGGTTCGAGCAGACAATAGTGGACAACACAAAAGCACTCTGATGGGTTATTTTTTCCTTTTATGAGTCATGAATGATAAGTAAAAGAAGGGCGTTGGATGCATGATGCAGCTGCGGTTGTTTTTGAATGTTAGCAAGTGCTGATGCATGCTGGGTAAACATCCGAAATGTCAGACAGACTGCTTATCCAAACTAATTTAACCTCCTCGACCGCCGCGGTGTGTGAATAAGCACAGTCGGTCTGGAAAATGGAAATAAATGAGTTTGCCTTGTTGATACGGACCTCTCACCTCCACCAAAGCACTCTTCCCACCCCCCCACTCACTAAACATGACGCAATGGAAAGCCTGTCTAATTGTCATCTGGAAAAAGCAGTTTATTCCCTTCTTCCACTGTGCCCACAATAAACTTCAAAGATGTGAGAATGAGCCTTGATGCCCTTATTCCCTCACGATCGCCCGCTACCTCCTCAGCGGAAGCTATTTAGACACATAGGCGTGAATGGGTACGAATGGGGCGCCGGGTTGTGTGCTGTGGGAAGGGCCTGTTGTGAGAGCTGGGGTTTCTCAGACAGGGATCACAGCCTGAGGTGCTGCGTGTGTCCAATGAACAGTGCTCAGCACTCTGGGATAACAATGAGAGCAGAGCAGCTCTGAAAATCAATAAACTGCTGGAGCTCTCCATCGTCTACCTCATAGAGAAATAACGGCGTGCCAGGGTCAATCTGTGTCTCTCTCTGTTTTCTGTCTCTTTTTACACTCTCTGCAGTTTTTGTGTTTATGTACACACACTCACATAAGAACACGAAATCAGACTCATAAAGGGAAGTACGGTGTAAAAAAGTGCCAGTGTGTGCATAACATATGCTACAGTAAACACCAACTCATTGGCATTTAATCTGTATGCACTGAGGATATCTTCTATACATTTTTCAGTTGAATATGCCCTTATAAATGTCACATCTAATCCATTGACTCACAGCATTACCATGAAGATTGCAAGACGTGCATGGAAACAAGTCAGGACAGCAGAAAGGAGGGATTTCGTAAATCTCCCATCAAAGTTGTCTAATTATGTTAATCAAGAATTCTCCAAATGTCAGCGTTGCTGAAGAGGATGAGATTTGGAGAGAGAGCACTGTAAATGATGAACCCACAAATCAGCTGGACCACAGTGATCATAATGACATTAATTAATTTAAGTTGGACATACAAAAGAGGCAGGCTTAAATCACGGGCCCACTTCAAGAGTGAACACATGAATTAATATCAAGAATCAATTTGTTGCAAGATAAATGTTTTCTTATGCTGAATCAGCAGAGATTTCGCTCAGCGTTTATGGAAAAAAAGAGTTTTGCTTCCAAATGAGAAATCCGCCATCAGTAGCCATCCGCTAGAACTCTTTGATAGGACTAAATTAATAGAAGTGCATGTTTCTGCTCAACTCTTCAATGATGAAATTGAAGGAAATTCTTTAAATATTATGTCTGAGCATTCATTTAAAATAAGGGATGTCAAACAGAATTGCCTATATAGGATTATTTCATGAGACACGACATCAATCTGACCTCAACACAAAAAAGTTTAGATCTTAAACTGTCAAGGGAGAGCTCAACATTTTGGGGAATATTTGCTTACCCACAGTTGGATGAGAGGCTTTATATTCTTTCTTTAAATGTAATGCTACAACCAGCAGTCGGTTAGCTTAGCTTAGCATAAATGCTGGAAAAATAGTGAAAAGCCTAAGGACTGTCCAAGGAAAATCCTTCAATCAGCCTCTTTAAAGCTCGCAACATAAGTTGTGTGAGAAGTCTTAAAAAAAGTAATTGTGTGCCGGACAATTTGTCTACACTGGTACAAGCACACAGGGAAATTTTGTTACTTTAGATGTAGCTAGGCTAGCCATTTTCCTCTGTTTCCAGATCTCATGCTAATATAAGCTAACTGTCTCCTGGTTAGCGTCATAATAACCATACACAGAAGAAGAAAATGAAAAAGTGTTGTCAATTTGACCAATTTCCCCGTTTCTGGACTTCATGCTAACTTAGCTTAGCATGAAGACTATGCTAGTTTAGCTGCTGTCTGCAGCTTTAATGAAGTTGCTTAGTTGCTCCCCTATATGGACTCCATGGGACCATAATTCAGAAAAAAATATGAATGGCTGTCTATGAAAAGAGACAAACGATTGTTTTTGATCCGTTTACATTGTTCCGCCATTTTCAAATATGATGTTTGTCAATTTAAAAGATAATTTAAGTCAAGAAAGTCACAGTTTATCACGCAACTGCTTGAGTGTAGGACTTTGAAAACACGTATTTAGAAAGACTACACACCCAGTCATCACGTAAGTGGCATCTTACCAACAGCCTCTTACAGATCTGACTAACTATGCTTGCTTAGATGAAGCTCACAATGATTATGCAGTAATTTTGACCTCTTTTAATCAATTTCCCCTTGTTCTGAAGGAACAGAAGAAACTTTGCTGGGGTTACAGCCATGTTAGCATTAGTGAGCGGTCTTACAAAAAACGTTTCACTTCACTGTTTGACGACAAAATTCCACTTCCTTGACATGAAAAATCATCTTTGAAATTGCCAACCACAATTCATGACGCAAGTCAGGCAGAACCAGAAAATAATCTCTTTCTGGCCATCACTTTTTTTTTTCTTTTTTTTTAGAAGGGCAGGACTAAGGCACTTTGTAGTGTATAGGCTACAGGGATAACAGGTATGAATCTTTTCTCTTGGTAAGAAAGCAAATGAGCAGATTTCCTAAAAGTCAAGCAATTTCTTTAACAATTAAATTGTCTATAAATTTCTGTTTTTGATAGGCTCCACATAAAATGTCCAATTAGGATGAAAAAATATCATTCTAGAAGACCAAAGATAGAAGAAGTTTCTAAATGATAAAAAATGCAGCCTAAAACAACAAAATTTTCAATTTAATGCGCACAGTGAAACGTGCTTTCAGACTCCTGTAAAACACACCGCTTGTGTGGCGGCAAGGGTACAGTAGCAGACATTAAAAACAATCAAGCTGTTTATTGTGTTTGCAATAATTAGATCTTTAACAGCGGGAGGCTTTTTTTTCCCTCTGATTCACTAATTTGATACATTATCTTCTCATCACTGTGCCGCAGGTTAGCCACATAGGGAGGAAAAATTAATTTAATCTAACACTTTATTCAAAACTCCAGGGGATCTCTGCTAAGTGTTGCAATCTTTGACTATTAAATTAATGTTGTTTGTTTCATGACGGAACAAATAGGATATCCTTGATGTATTAGGTTCTTTGCTGAGCAGAAAATTGGACAATTTAAATGATGCGCTGTGGTGGTTGCGGCGCTATTAACATACCAGCGGGCAATATTGGATAACTAACAGATTGGAATTTTAAATATACTGTTATCACTTAATATTAGTCTTTTTATGAATTTGATGAGGTGAATCATACTGAAACCTTGCAGCTCATTGTGATATATGATCATACCAAAGACATAATAGTGAGTTTAGTCATATGCAGGGGCACCCTTCTAATTCTTTACTGTTGACTCCATGTAATGCAGGAGACTGAAGCTGTTTTAACATAAACGTAGCGCAACTAGATGAGAGTTTGAAACTGCCTAAAATGTAAATGAAAAAAAAAAAAACTTATTCACTATTATTGGTCAGACTTAAACTTATCTGTGATTCCTAGCAGGCAGTGACGGGTCGACCATCCTTTAGGAGACATATACAGACTGCACTATAATTCCCATAACACCACAGAACTCTCTGGAATGGGCTTGAGACAGAACAAAACATTACACCCCATTTGCATGTCATTAGCAAAATGGAAAGCCACCTCCCCCTGTGGGTTTAACCCCTTATAAATATATTTAAATATATAAATATCATGAATACATTAATTGAAATTGCCGTCACAATAAAACCACTAAAAGCACGCCACAGTCCCACTGAGGAGCTGCTTTGTCTCTCATGAGAGAGGTCATGCGTGCAGACAGTCCATACACACCTGAAAAAAACGCACGCACACAAACACACACAAAAAAAAAGAAACAACAGAAACTTTGCCACACATTTCGTCTAACTTATGCCTGACCTTCTCGTAAACGCACACACCGAGCTTCACACCCCACCCTCTATAAAATAGTCACACACATCCTTCCTTACCACCCACACCTCCCCGTCACATAATCCCAGCCCTCGGTCTGACTTTACAGCACAGACTGTCTCTCTCTGTCTTTTGCTACTTTTTTCTCCCTCGCCTTTCTCTCTGTTTTCATGGATCAGTGGAGAGAGCAATTACATCAGCGTCGGTCTGGCGGCCTGGAGATGAAGAGCTGTGTGGCTGTGGGCAAACACCTGGCCGCGGTTAGAGAAGCAGAGCAGGACCAGGAGGAGAAAACGGCAGGAGGAGGGGATGCAGCGTGGACAGATGTGCTGCAGGTTCTTTGGGCTGCGGGGAGACCTGGAGGAACAGTGTGTGTGGGGGGGAGTTGAGTTGTGATGGAGAGCGCTGAAGCACAAGCGTGAGAACCAACAAGCTGCATATGTGTGTGTGTGTGTGTGTGTGTGTGTGTGTGCGCGCCTCTTTGTAAATCGTGTGTGAGCGTAGTTGAGTCGAGTCAGTGAAGCCCTAAAACAACCCCCATCACAAGCAGTTAACATTACAATCCTTCACAGCAGTCAAAACTCGGCACCGCCAAAGTTTCAGGCGATCCATTCAGCATACGTCTGCCTTTCTACTTATTGACAGAGTCACATCCATTTGCATTACAAAAGGAGACTGTTTGAAAATATGCACAAAACATGTCATCTCTGATATGGCTTCAAAAATGCTTCAAACATGCCCAAAAACACTGGCAAAACTGCACGGAAAACTCAAACGGAAAGAGGACAATAGAATGTAAAACACTTGCTGTGCTGCCTTTTTTCTCTAATCTGTTGCTGAGGGATATTTAACTTTACTGTAAAATAGGACAATGAGAGAAGGAAAGAAATAAAAATGTGCAAATGACTTGAAAGAAAGAAGAAACAGCAGTGGTAGAAACGGGTGACGGAGGGAGTCGGTGAGCCGGGTTGCGTGTCACAGAACTGCTCTTTGACCTCAGTCTAACCTCCGAGAGGCCTCAGACAGACATGTGGCTGCCATCTGGCCTGGCTTACCGTGCTATTATACCAGCTTATTTATTCTTAAATGTTGCTTGGATCAGGCTGCTATGGCTGAGTTGGCTTTAGTTTTGTTCACAGCTTAAGTTGGTTAAAGTGCTAATTTAAAGCTTAAGCCTCATGTACAGTATGTAAAGTTTTCATAGTTACATAAATCAAAGCAAACATCCAGACTCTGGCTGATCAAAGTAGTAAATTATATTAATTAGTTTAGAGATGACTATCCTCTGAACATATTGAAGTTTTCAGTACATCTGCTCGACTTCCCCAACATCTATTATTAGGAGGTTATTTCTATTTCTAGTTTTGTATGTCTATTTTTTACTTGGCAGTTAATTTGACACAGATATCATGCCCTAGAGTTGTTGAATATGATAGATTATTTCAAAAAAGTTCCAATTTTTTGCAAAAGACAGTGAATCTTGGAACAAATACAGCTTCAGATATTCTACTTCTGGGCAGCCAACCTGAGTTTACACGTCCATCTTAAAGAAATGGACTTTAAATGGACATAAAGCATAACAATGCAGAGCCGGTTTTTAGTGGCACGGCAAGGAAGCTTGGCTGTAGTGTAAAGGCAGTTAAAGCATAGAGATTCTTTTCTTATCTCCACGCAAGTTTATGTCATTTAAATTCCAAAGACATAGAAACTTGCCAAAGTTAATGGCTTATTGAACATTTGAACATCTACAACAACAAGGGATGTCAACCATATTGACAGAGGTCACGGACATGAGTCTGAGTAGAGGGAAAAAAAAGAAATACAGAAAGATTTCTTAATTTTCTTAAAATATAAGAAGAGCACAATAAAATATTGAACAGAGAATAAATAGAAATGCTTGAGTGAGCTCTAGTTAATTGAAGAAAAACTGCACTTTTGTGCGTATTTAGAAATTCATCAAAAAATCCTGATGTAAGACAAGGACATAGATGTCTTCGCCTTCTTTGTGTGTTTAATGGGTTGCTGGGTCCCCCCCACCCCCCCCCCGACGCTGATCCGGTACCCGTAGCATAACGGAGTAACATGAGTAAGGGAGGGCGGGTTGTGCTAGATAAACTTGGAGGTGTGGCGTGAGAGCGTGTGAAGACAGTCACAGGCGAGAGAGAGAGCCCTGTTATCACTGTTAGCTTGTCTGTGTTATGCTAGCGGGTGCTGCCATAGGGTGCTGCTGAG
>JAQLOL010000015.1:8890840-8902249 GCA_029783665.1 Naso thynnoides | reverse complement strand
ACTGTAGAGACTTTGGACGAAAATACAGTTATCTTGGCGTAGCGACACAGCATCTCAGACGCAGCATGGTTAAGCTGCAAAAAATAACAAAACTATTGTTTTATATTTCCTACCGAACGCACAGAAAAGGGAAAGGCCTTTTTTTAACATCAGGATTTTGGATGAATGACCCAAATTCCCCCCAAAAGGGCAGTTTTCCTTTAAAGCAATACTCAAGATTAACCTAATCCACTCACAATTTTCAAATGTTTTGGCCTATTCACTAGAAAGATGAAAGAACCCTTCATAACCCCAACCCTCTTATTGTGAAAGACCAGAAAACTGGCACAAAAACAAGGCCTGGAAATGCAGACTCATAAGGTAAAAGGCGCAACAACAGTCTGAGTCCAAAAATATCGCTGATATCAGAAAAGCAACCGCACAGTCAGCTCAGGAGGCTTAAGACAGCAATCAATCGGAAAAATAGGTATTGGGTCGAACAGGAAGGTGGCAAACAAACTGCTGGAAAGGAAAGACAGCACAAACTATCTGCTGACTGGGAAGTGTCAAGTGTGTGCTGTGGCTGACTGGTCAGGAAATAGGCTAGTGTAGCACGCAACATTGTCTGAAATGACAGGAAAGTTAGTAATGAGATGAGCAAGAGAAATACTGTCAGAGCAGGATGAATCACAAAACAACACAGTCATTAACTCCATTTATTCAGACAACGCATTCAAGTGGCTTTTTGTCAAATTTAAACAGGGCAACGTGGATCTTGAGTGGAGAATATTACAATGTCAAAGAGAGTTAAAGATAAATATTGCAGCTGTAATTATAGATCAATTGACCAATCTGTATATAAGAGCATTTTTGCAGCAGCTGGATGGTAGTCCGGGTGGATGCAGATATTCTGCTTACCCAACTCAGCGGCACTTGTTGCAGATGAGTGTAAAGCCTCAGCGTGCCTCCTAGCCAATTAACAGTAAAATCATCCCAAACAGATTTCCAATTGATAAATCTTTAATGATACCAGGGATTTTACACAAATGCACACTTGACAGTGCTAATTTAAAGCAAATACGAAGCTTGATTAAAAATTCCCCAGGCACGGTGGGGGGAAGATAAATGTTTGAATAATTTATCAGATTTAATTGACACGACTGCGATGTTGTAAACAGAAATGTTTTGATGTTCGTAATGCATTTTGACACGATGAGATTTTGGGACGGTTCCAAGGAGGAGAGAGCGGCGGAACTGCAGAGATCCACGGGTGGTGGTGGGGGGACTCCAGAAAGGGAAAGAGGCATAGGAGGAAGAGCAGGCGAAGAACGGCGCTATTTACATATTTCTATATTTCTCCAGATCAAGCTGCCTGTACAGCACTGCTGGGTGTTTTATCATAAGGAATAAAATAAAAAATGGAGGCAGGGAGACTGCTGGGCTATAAGTGATCAGCAAACACAATGATACACAAGCCTGGGAGCCAGCCTGAGGCGACAGCACTTTGGTTTGACCCCAAGAATGTGACACTAAACAAGGATGTAAATACGCTGAGAACTGAGAGAGGAAAGAGGAAGAGACGGAGGGAACGAAGGGGAGGAAGTGGGGGAATTCTCAGGCTGAGCACATATTGTGTTTGTCAAAAAAATACAAGCCCACATCAAGAGAGACAGAAGGGAAGCGTGGTGGTTGGAAAGAGTCAGAAAGACGGCGGAAGCCTTGTCGTATTCCACAGGCTCATGTTCTACCAGGGACCCAGCAGGGGTTACATGGCTGGCAGGTGCAAGGCCACGGCTTGTCCGATAAGAAACCGATCTGCATGTGCCTGCCTGCTTACCGTCCCTGGTAAACATCCCAGTTATCTGCAAACAAACAGAGTTTACTAGTGACTACGAATGAATACATCAAATTTTGATGGAATTGCCATGTTGGGCTCCCCCCGCGCTCCGAATGCATCTCCACCATGATACAATGTACACCTGAATACATGAATAGCCAACAAGGAGGGCCCTGGCTGTTTGTAGGGGGTAATGTTGACTGAATTTTTAAAGATGTTATTTTGATTTGACACGACTGCTGGCTCAGTGGAGTCGGGGAGGGAGGTGGGGGGATGCGAGACAGCCAGAGGAAGAGGCAGAAAAATCATACAAGGCGGCCTGTGTCTGGGGAAGGTGCAGGATAAACAGCGGAGGGAGAAGCTGGCGAGGACGGAGACAAAAGACAATCAGCTGGCGAGGGATGGAATCCCCATATTGACTGTCATGGGGACAGACAGTATAGAAAGAAGGAGGGGGAGCAGGAGGAGGAGGAGGAGGAGGAGGAGGAGGAAGATACAGAAGGCAGCCAGCAGATAAACAGGTCCAGAGATGACAGGCTCACAGTGACAATCCTCCACATTAAAACATAAAAGACAGTCAGATGCAAAGATATACTGTAGAATCAGATGTCAGCATTACAGACAGCAAATTAAAGTCAGCCCGACTGCCTGCAGGTAATGTGAATAATTGGCGCCATTTGTTTTTCCTTACACTGTCATTTTATTCCCAACAATGACAATAAGAGTCAAAGACGCAGGCCTCCACACACGATGCAAAAACGGGGGCTAGGAGCGAAGCTGACACTACAACAAACGCGTCTGTGTTGCCTGACAAAGTATCGCTTCCACATCAAAGGAAGCCTCACCTTTCGCAAAAGGAAGCGAGGGCAAAATAAGTGGAGGGCCCTCGCTTTATTAACTCCCAATCAATAAACATGCAGTCGGCGCTGAGGTAATCAGGAAACACTGGCAAATGGCCTGACAATGTATCAAAGCCGGCGCTCCGAGGCAACGGCACAAACTCTAACAAGCATTTTATTACCGGTAGCTGTTACTGACATTAGTCAAAAACCAAGAGAGATAAAATAGAATAAGGAATACGGCGTGGCTGGGTGAGAGGGCCCCTCGGCTGAGAGTGTGTACCTCGCGCGTTTGATAGCTGCATGCCTCCTCTTTGATATGATAACAAATATAAATTGTTTAAAAACATCAAATGGGTGGCGAGGAAGAGGCAGACTTGCTGTGACTGGCGTCTGGACTAGGGGGCGATGAAGCTGCTTGTCCACAGGCAAGATGAGCCTGCTGAGGCTTTTTCATTCCAGCCGCATGTTTGTGTTGGATGAAGATGCAGAGCTGAGTTTTTTTTTTGTTTGTTTTTTTTTTTTGGCAAAAACAAAACCACTCTGAAAAAATAGCTGTTCATTTCAATTTTAATCAATGCAATCTGTCCTTTTACTTTTCTACATGTTTACAACAGGAGAGGTATTCAGCCTCCTTATTTGAAAAAAGTTCTGATATGAATTATAAGACATTACAGGTAAAAGTCCTGAATGTAAAATCCTTCTTAAGTTGAAGGCCAAAGCATTACAAGAAATATATGAAAAAGTACCAAAAGTTAAAGCTGGCGATTCTACAGAAAAATTCCATGTGGAACTTATTGTTTTCATCATACTTTTCTTACACTAATACTAGTAAATCAACTTTTTACTGTTGCAGCTGGTTGAGTTTTTGTGCTCAAGCCCTCCTATATAAAAAGGATTATCTGAGGTGTCAAAAACAAAGTTGTGTTGCTTTTACTTTGACTTTTTCTTTGCTTTTGTTTTCTTCAGAAATATAGCAAAATTTTACTTCTTTGGACTATGAACAGGGGGCCCAAATAAATATTGTTTTTCTTACTTTTCTACATGCCTACATGGGAGAAGGTATTCTGCCCCATTACCTAAACAAGTCATAAAAGTATCAGTACATTAATGTACACTGTACAGAAATAGGCTAAGTATTCAACAGTTTTTTTTTTATACTAATATTTCAATTTCTAAGTAGCTTTTTGGTGTTGCAGCTGGTTGAGGTGGTACAACTCATGCGATCTCAAACCAAAAGCTTCATGAGAGTCGAAGGCAGCTGGCAGTCAATGTATGATGCACAAGAAGGGCGTCTGGTGCCTCGGCTGCTGCGAGCAACCTGAGCGACCTTCATTGTCAGTTTGAAGTTTGAGCAGAGCTCAGCTCTATGCAAAGAGCTGTGATGACGCCAAAGTAGCGGCCGAATGCAGATTAGGATCGAACGTCTTCCCAGAGCTGCCAGCGACTGGAGTGCTCACCGGCACATTTGACAATTTGGTGTAAGTCCGCAAAAATGGGTGTCTACCCAGTGGTCAGTCAGAAGATTAAAGCTGAGGTAGGCAACATTTGGAAATCAAGCTAGCTGCAGCATGAGACTCGTTAGGAAGCAAGTCCACTGCACCTTCTCCTTTCTGTTTTTGCTCTGACTTGTGTTATATTTTGTTTGTTTGTCTCTTTTAACTCCAGTTAACATTAAAGATTCCCAATGAGATAAGATGCTTGCAAAGAAAATTGCAGCAAGGTAAACTGGTCTGTCTTAGCTTGATTAAAGCCAGCTGACAGTATCCCCTGCAAACACTATTGTCACCAGAGGCCAGTTTTACAATGTAAGGTACGTCACTTCTCTCAGTCGCTAATCTGCTACATAGCAACATCAGTAGCTGAAAATCTTCTTTCAGACTACGTAAATTACAATAAGCTGAAAGGTTATTATAGAATTTTTGCCCAATGACACCAAGGATAAACTGCAGCCCACCACAACTTAAATCAGAGAAATTAAAAAAAGGTATTACTTTTTTTTTACTTTTTAAAATTTTTCTGAGAAATATTGCAAAATTCTCCCTCTTTGGACCTTGAACAAGGGTCCCAAATAGACATTGCATTTTTGGAAGGGGTCATAAACAACACTGCAATTAGACATGAGTTCGAGGCGACTAGTAGCTGGCTGGCTTAGATGATCACAAAACCCATAAAAGAGGGGGACAGCTAGCGTGGCCCTGAGCAAAGGTAACAGAAATTAGGGTAAACATGAATTCGGGGGAGTGGCCTCTGAAGAAGCAATGGAGGCAGGTTTGAATTTGTTTGACCGAGCAGTTAAATATCAACAACTTTTCTCCTAAATTGCTGACTCCTCCTTTAAACACAGAACCTGAAAAACTGTACTTGTACTTATATTCCCCTGCCAATGCCTACCTCATCCTATTTTTTCTCTTTCTGTTTATGAGGCTTGTTTGGGTCTAGCTCCTCACCCCTAAGGATCACACACGCAGGTGAGGAACCAAGATTGAAACTCGCTCCTCTCGTCAGCTAATTTGTTTGTTTCGTTCTTGGGGCATAGCCGATATTAAGAGGAGATCCTGAGCAGCGCTGCAGAAGAAGGGAGAGAGAGAGCGATGAAGGGGAGCTGGGGAAAAAGGGAGGTGAGGGGAGGGAGTGAGGGAGGGAGGGATGAGTTTACAAGCCTCAGGTACGGTGAATGGGTGAGTGAGAAGATGCAGAAAAGAAGGCAGTAAGGGAGAGAGAAAAAAAAAATCTCATCCAAATAATTTTCACCCCGTGGGCGCTAAAATGCAAATCACAGATCAAAGAGGTTTGGAATGGAAACTAGCGAGATTGGGAGAGAATATCATCAAGCCGGGGTTATATATGTATGTTAAGGATGTGAGACAGACATGCTGGACCCAGGTAATGGAGCTGACCTGTACTTGAACACTGCCCCCCACTGCCACTATCATTTCCCCGCCTGCCTTCTCCCAGGATTATAGCATGTACCGTACACTGGAAAGTAATTTACTTTCTCCTTACAGTGCCTTTCTTCCCATTCTGTGTCTCTCAACCTTGTTTGTAAAGGCCTTTCATGAGCAGGCAAATGTGCCGTTGACACAGACACAAGCCTCCTCTCACAGTACTGTCAAATTCCCCGCATGCGTGTTGATGCTGAATAGATGGCAACTGCTGTATACTGGAAAGCGGCCTGTTCACATCAAGGTTATAATAGTTCTGGATTTTTCATCAGTTTTTATTTTTGTTTCGTTTTGACTGTCCTTGTTTAATTTCAGTTTAGTTTGAATTAATTTTCAAATCATGAATTTGTAGTTTTCTTTAGTTTTCATTTTTTCCAAAATACTAAGTTTTAGTTTAGTTTTTATTAGTTTTACTGTTAGTTTCAGACTTTGTCGCGTTCTCCTGACCGGCAGTCTGGCACACCACAGGGGGGAGATGGAAGGGACATAAATACAGGCGTCACGCTAATGTCACGTGGAGAAGCCATTCGTGGTAATCACGTCATGTTGTGCAATGAGATGCCAGCATTGCAAAAAAGTTCCAAATAACTTTAAATTTCACGCAATACTGTCAAATCACACTCATTTTCATATTAATGGCAGACATCTTTGGCAGAAAGCTCTCAGAAGAGATGATTGGAATGAAAGCCAAATTAAAAATATCCGACTTTGCAGTGCTCATTTCATATCAGGTAAGCTAACATTCAATCAGCCAGTCTGTTGTCAATACCTGTCGTCATCTCCCTGGGCTTTCTGCAACCCAGGTACGTGCTCATCCACAGTGTTTACTAAAATATAACTGGTCTATATCCACCCAAATACCGTGACAAAATGGTATTTTTTAAAAATTTTAGTTAGTTTTGTAAACCTACAGTACAGTTTTCGTTAGTGATCTTTTTTTTTTTTGGAAAGCCTTGTTGTTATTTTTATTCAGTTAACAAAAATGTTTTTTCCCATACTAGTTTTCATTACTTCATTCCTTCGTTTACAATAACAACCCTGGTCGGTGATCAGCTTGATGCAAGATGTTCCTTCGTCCCACCAGAAAACAGAAAAGTCAAGCAAACAAAACAACAAGCGGTGACCAAGAACGCTCACAGCCTCCAGCTTATGAACTAATAAAGTGTCTTTGATTCATCCTGAAAAGCACCCTGCTTGAGAAAAATTAAATCTGTGCTATGCTATGCTAATATGCTAAATCTCAACCTACATTCTAAATGGTAAGTTCACATCAACCTCTGTATGCACAGATGAGAGACTCCACTGAGAGATGTTGCTGAGTCGCAGATAGAAACTGGGAGAAGGTGAGGCGAGACTCCACATTAATACCTAATTAATGTCTGTCTTCCCATTAATGTCTAATTAATTATTCATGTCTGTCTCATCCACCTGAAGCTGTCATAACTTTTCTTGTATTCTTACATTAAATGTTACAGTGTTGTCCCTCAGCGCATACTTCTGTTGTCCGCTTCTGACTGGCGAAAGTGTTTTATATAGTAATGTAAACAGATTGTTTTAAGCAGAATACACGTTTTCCACTACAAATATGGTGGATTGAGCATTTCCCAGCTGCAACAAGGATTCACAAAAGTGCCTTTTTGATGTAACAACCAAATTATGAGACTTAATTCTCAGCTGTCGACATGTATTAACTCTACTTGTTTTGATTTTTGCTAGAACAGACACAGACAGCAGAAGGATGTGAACAAGGGGAACTTTTGTAAAATTGTAAAAAGGGAAGCCAAAATAAAGAGCAAGAGAGTAGCTAGACGTTAATGGAGGCTCCAAGTTGCAGAAAGGGCAAGCAGCAGGCGTACAGGTGGAGGCAATGCTAAAGGATAAAGAAAACAGCAATTAGGGAGGTCACGATCGAAGGTAAAAGTTGCTGAAATTCCACAACATTTTATTTTGAAGGGGGAGAGGCCTGAACGCCAACTAGCACAGTAACTGAACAAACAATGTGAGGATGAGTGATCTCACAGCCATGCAAGGTGATGAGCTTGATGGATGGCAGGTGTGTGTAAAGCAGGTCATCAGGAGCCAGAAACAGACAACAAAAAGGGAAAAGACCACTGAGCGCAGGACGCACGCTGACAGGGAAACACAGGAGAAGACAAGGAGGAAACAGAGTCACAGCATCCACAGCGACATCATTTACGAAGTGATCTGTTACAGCTAATGGCAACACAACAACATTACAGGCAGTACTTTTCTCCCAGAGGAAAAAAAGACTAGTAGCCCACTTAAGTACTTGACTTGAGTGCAAGTTTCAGGTTAAAGGAGGACTATAGTTGCATTGAATTGTTATTTCAGAGGAAACCTTACTTCTCCCCTCACATTTAGTTTAACTTTATACTAAAAAACCTATTATAATTGTATTGTTGTAAGCAACACCAGTGGTTCCAGAAGGGGTTACAAGACAGGGAGCTTGCAAGATGCCTTCCAAAAAACAAACTTTCTTAAAATGATCTAAAATTGCATATTTAACCCTATTCTCTCTTGTTTTTTTCCTTACTTTAAAACAGTGTTATGGCTGTCAGGCTGTTGTTCTTTTGTGTTGTGTTGACGCCTGTGTGGGTCTAAGAGTGTGTGTGTGCAGTCTCTGACACCATTATCCTGGGGGGCTGAAAAGTTTGGGAACACCTGGGCCAAATCATTGGGTTTCAGTCTCTTTGAATGTGAAGAAGTTTCCGTGGGTCTTCTCCACAATACAGATCTCTATGAGTTGTTTGCAGATCAACAGAAAACAGATTTCCCCTCTGAACATCTCAGATAGTTTCAATTTATTGACTGTTTGAGACTTGAAAATGTAACGTCATCTTATATATTACAAAAAAAGGAAAAAAAAAACATTAAGGACAAGTCAACAAAACTTCTGAATCATTTGTGCAGAACATTTTATCTGCTTTTCTACCTAAATATTCATCTCACATCCCTCAGATTTTTTTTGTTTGTTTTTTTTGTTTTTGTAGCCGTTTAAAAGGAAACCCCGACCTCAGATTGGAATGTACTATTGTATATGTATTAATGTACTTTTTATACATTCAATACATTTTAATGATGACATGTATGCAGATGTTTATCTTCTACTTAAATGAAGTTTTTCAGCAGCAAATGAGTATATTTACATTGCTGTATTGGTACCGTTATTTGAGCAAAGTATCTGAACAGGCTTTTATTCCACCACTGAGTTCTTTACTTTACAAAGAGTGAGAGAACCTCGTTCACGGGAGAATAAGATGAAGTATCTTCTTTGCCCAGGTTATCTGCAGTCTTTACATGTATTATTCTAAACACAAAGAAGCTATCAACACAATGCACATCACTGCATTCTTCCATCTCTAAATCCATTTTAAAAAATGCATACACATCAGTAAAGAAATACTCTGCCTCCACAAAGTGAAGGTTAATTTTCCAAAGCTTCAGCTCCCCTTTTCAGAGACAGAGCAAGTCTTCAGTTGCACCTCTCTGTGTGCCATCTGCATCAGCACCAAAGCCCTCCACTGATGTGGATTAGCGGTTCGCTGCACTTTGACTCTCACTGCCACAGGATTCAAAACACAGCTGTTTTTATAGTTGGTCAGCACAACCTGCACAGGGCAACACATCCAGCACCACCTCAAAGGCTCCGTTTCTGCTGCACTGTCGTCTCTTTCTCTTGTGGTATTTGCTTTTGTATGTAAATCCTTAATCCTCCCATCTTTGCCTCTTTTCTTTGTATTTGTCCACGCATCCTTCTGTCTCCTCTCCCCGTGAACCTCTCCATCCCCTCGTTTCTGCCAGCAGTCCAAACGTTTTGCACCCAATGTCACCTGCTTTGTAATCTGATTACTTCACGGCAGAATTAGTATGTATATTTAATGCAGCTTTTTTTTCCTTTTCTCCTCTCTGTCTTTTATTCTTTTTAAATCTTGATGAGTGATGCGGGGAGGAACGGAGATGGGGTGGGGTTGCTCTTCTTGCATGTCTGGCGGATATGCCAGGGCCATGCTAATAAATGACAGCTGATTTATGCGTCTGTATTCTTTTATTTATAAAAAATAGCAAGCGGGCTGATTTCTGATATTAATAATACAAGTGGATCCACTTTGATTAGGCTTCTGTGGAGAGCTGTGCATATTCAGCATTACAATTAAAGCCTCTGATGTGAAATAGGAATGACACGCTAATGAAGCGAGCTAGCGAGCCTGAACCACGACTGTCCAACAGCATTACGGCCCATCTCGGATGAAGAGTAATTATACGAGGAACACTGAAATGTCATTAAAAATCTTCAGTAAGTGATTTAACCCACCATTCCTCACTAATGCTAGATATTTTTTTTTCTTTACCACCTCCCAACCCCCACATGATCAACTCCCAAGGTTTCTCCTTTTTTTTTTTTTTTAAATTTTAAAAAAGTCTGTCTTTTCCATGAGGCCAAGCCTAAACTTCTCCTTTAAAAGTTTCATAAACAAAAGAGGGCTCCAGACTCCTTAAACACAAACATATTGAGATTTGAGACAAAGACATACAATTGCATGCTCCTAATTTAATTGCAGAACTCAGTGGTGCCAGTGGTGGTAGGTAATTGAAATCATTCCATTATAAATTCCATTATGAATTGGTGATTAAGGCCAGAGGTGATTACCATGGATTAAAGATGATAGTTGGGATTTTTTTTTCCAACATAACCTCTCCAACCACCTGCACGCTATCCACCTCAAACAGCTTGATTTATCACAACTTACTTGTAAGGGAGGAAAGTAATATGAAAGGAGATATAACGTGTGAAAAAAAGAGGTGAACACAGGCGATAAAGGCAAAGAGTGTGTTTGAGGGGAGTGTTGTTTCTAAGAGGATTTAGTTAATCTGATTCAACCCCTTCATTCTTGTTTGATGTGCTCATTTTCACAGGCAAAAGCAGCCTAGAAGGGTTGTTATTGTTGTTGTCAAAGCATAAAACAAACAAATAATGAGCTATATCATGATGCCATATCATATTCATTAGGGCTATTGTCAAGTCTCGCTGTGCTTGTGTGTGTGTGTGTGAGAGACTGGGAGAGAAAACCTGATAGGATATGTGTGTGTGTATGTGGTAGATAATGCCACGGGCAAGAATTCATGAATATCAGCAGTTTCTCACCATTTTGTTGGGTTAATCCCTTGTTTCAGTTGGAGAAATAGGCATTTCTCTTGCATACATTACAATGGTGCCTGCACATCACATCCACACAAAGTGAAAAAGTACCTTTACGTCAGGTCCCTCTGATGTAATGATGAGTGAAGTTTTATGTATCGAGGTCACAGATTTTTTGTCTGTCTCAGCAGCTCCTTCACCAGGGGGAAAAAAAAAAAATCAGAAGTGTGGTGAGGTGAGTTCGGATTCAGGTTTACCTTAAAACAAAATGACCAGTGGAAAAACACAACAGTGGAACAAGCATGAAAGAAGTCTGACCTCATGGGAGTTTTTCCTCCTATTTGAAAGTAGTGTCTTTGTGTTCTATTTTGAGGTGAAATATGCTGACAGTGTGGTTGGTTTAAATATGAAACAGGGGCAAAAACGTGACTTTTCTTAACCAAAAAAACACCAAAAATTTAACTGCTGCTGACAAAACAAACACGTGACCCCTCTGATGGCATTTGAAATGGAGCACAGCGCCTTGTGGCACCCAACTTAGCACCGGTTGGGTGGTTACAGGAGCTGGGTGAGGCGGGGAACGGGCACACGAGTCCCCTCGCCTTCCACCGAACCGAGCATCATGCCTCCGAGCTATGCAATTATTTTTGC
>JAQLOL010000015.1:8880726-8890740 GCA_029783665.1 Naso thynnoides | reverse complement strand
TTATTTTTGCACTGCGTCCAATATCAACTTGAGAGCAATGCAAATTATTTAAGACGCGCTTTTCAGGGCTCGCAATTATAATAATGATGATCTCAATTAGCGTTGCCATTGCCGCGGACTATTTAGCAGGCAATTTTGCAGCCTGGGGGCGAGGGTCTTCTAGGGAGTCGACACGCATCGTCAGGTCAGGAGGGGTGGAGAGAGAAAGAAAGAGACAGAGACTCTGCACTCTTAATCAATAAACTATGAGACTATTAGATATTTGCCACCCAATCCCACAAGGGGACAGTTCATAAATTGACCTAATTGGTCAGTGTTGGGGATAAATGAATGACGCCAGGATGCACAATTCAGAAGGTCAGAATGTACACAATTTGGCCTCTTGGAGTAAAATATAAAGAGATCTATTCCATGTCAAAAACAGATTGAGGAAAAGTTTGAAATATACTAATGCTCTTTATCCTAAGAGTTAGATGAGAAGACTGACACCACTCTCACTTCTCTATATTAAATATGAAGCTACAATCAGCAGCTAGTGAGCTGAGCTCAGCACAAAGACTGGAAACAGAGCGAAACAGCCAGTCTTCCAAAATAAAAAAAGCAAAACAAGCACCTATAATTCTCACTAATAAGCACATTATACTGTATCTTGTTTGTTTAATATGTAAGTTTCAAAATCCAGTGAATAAAGCCAGCACACTGTGGCATTATGAGAGGTTAGGACCATCTATTTATGCTAAGCTAAACTAAGCAACTGCGGGGGGGGGGGTAGCTTCATATTTAGTCGTATCACATGAAAGTGGGGTCAATCTTCTTATCTAACTCTAAGCAAGAAGCCGAAGATGTGAGTCACTTTGATGTCTGTATGGAGAATACGAAGCTATAACCAGCAGCACTTTGTATTTAGCATAGCGGACTGGAAAACAGCTAGCCTAGCTTCATCCAGATAGCAAAATCTGCCAATCAGCAGCTCTGATCTAACAATCTAAGTCTAATTCAAACTAAAAATAAAGTAAGAATATTGTGTGCATAACCCCATGTAAAACCCTTAAAACGTGTTGTTTTAACAAGTTACGACAAGATATCGGCTAACATGTTAATTTCTGAGCTTTACAGGTAGGGTTTTTTTAAACTTGACCATACTGAGACCATATTGGTTTTAATTTGTCAAGTCTTCGTGCTACGTAGCTTCATGCTTGTCTTTCAGACATGAAAGTGGTATCCTATCTCACCACATATATCTCTCAACAAGAAAGTGAATAAGCAAATCTCACAAGATGTTGAACTATTGCTTCAAAGCTATAACACTTTGGCCTGCTTTGGAAAATTAGCTCCGGTGTCAGTGCATGCTGTATCCCAGTCTCTCATGCAGTGTACTGCATTGCCACTGTATATTAGGACTTCTCTCCCCCCACCATTCATGTGGAAAAGGCTTGCACCACCAGCTACCCTTTCTTTTATTCATCGTACTGTAAATAACTCCACTTTATGAAAAGCAGCCAGTGTGACTCACGGATACCTCTCTAACCACAACCCATTATTATTTCATGGCCTTTGAAAGAAGGGTCTATAGCAGGCGCTCTCACACTTTAATGTCGGAGCTCCCTCTGATGTTGTGTAGTACACAGCGGCCCTTGTTGCACTCCGTATGCGATCCCTCACTTGAATTCACAAACACTTCCAAGTGCATAAATAGCACGGAAGACGAGTGCCTCGCGAGCTAGCTAATGCTCTGGAACGCCATTGCTGAGGAGATAACAGGAGCCTGCCATGGCTGATGCCTAGGACTGTCATTGGGGGGAAGAGAAAGAGAAGTGTGTCTGTGCGCCTTTATGAAAAATGCTGTTGTTTTCTGACCTCTCATGGGACATCATATGGTAAGGAAAAAGAACATGCATCAGCGTTACGACTAAATGACCAGCGGACATGATTCAAAGGGTCCCACGATGTCCCTGAGCACCCTTTGGAACGTGTAGAAGGCTCTCGGCATACAGACGAGCTAATGGGCAACCTATTGGTCATGGTAGATTCAGTTTGAATCTAAATGAGGGTGTCAGTGTGTGGCTGCTCCATGACCGACAAGGTGTGGTAGGCCTGCTGGAGTTGATTTAGCCACACGGCCTGTCATAGCATTTTACCAGTCAACATCCATCAATCGCGAAGGCTAAAAGGCATGTTTTTTTTTTCTTTTGAAGTGCTGTCTTGAAGATGGATGGAAAATGGAAGACGTCTGACGAAATTTCGCACCATTGTTTTCTCTACATGGAGCAGAACCTTGATGCTAATAAGGCAGGTTTTCTTTTTTTTAAATGAGCATGACAACAGACTTCATAATGTGATTTGTGCAGAACGTAGCCCACAGACGAATCCTTGCTGGTTAAGTCACTTCTTACAAAAGTCTTTCAAAAAAGGTACAGAGCAGTACTTTCGTGTACACTGGGACATGCTTGTGGTACATGAAAGCAGTGGGCTTGAATCATACGAAGGCTAAACCCATTACAGGTCCAGAGGGGTGGGCAATACAGTGCCTTGTCCCGCTCTTCTAAACAAGACTCTAGGTGCTGCAAGCTGGAACAAAGCCTTGTAACATATACATTAAACTTTAATTGTTTTTTTCCAACCCTTTCCTTCACATCTCTGAAGTAGCAGCTCCTGAAACGTTAAAAGTGTAATGCCAGCTAGATTTTCATGGCTGTGCCTTTGTAGAATAAAAGATATATGTGTAACAGTGGAGGGGAAGAAATACTCTCTGATGCTGGAGGTAGACAGTTGCTTTTCAAATTCCAAGTTTTGGTCCTTTATTTTATTCAGCAGTGAAATGCCATGAATACAGAAAATAATAACGTCTGTTACAATTCTCAACCATGACCTTCTAATGTCAGAGAACCTTTAACGTATGGACACAGTACACAGTAATGAAGAGTATCAAAAAAAGTAGCTGAATCTCGATCAAAAGGAAATGAAACAAACAAAAAAAAGTTTTCACCAATTACATAAACATATGTTTGCTACAGTCCCAATTTACTGTATACATAGTGGGATCATATTCCCAATTATTAGAGAAGGATAGCAGTAGAAAGGATACATGACTCAACTGCCAGACATAATGCTTCATAAAGTATGCACAGAGGTACAAGCAATAAATACACACATTAGGTTAAGCCTTACAGCTACGCAAAGCAGATGCAGAAAAAGCAGGTTTGCTATTCTTAGCGAGCAATGAGAGAGAAACAGTAAAAATTCAGGTAAGTCAGAAAAGAAACACTGAGATTTTTTTTTTCCTCTTAGAAAAAAGTCTGGTAAATTTATGGGTCCACCAACATTTTTTTTTTTTTACATAAGTATGCACAGTTATCAAAATACAGACAAAATCAACCCAGAAAATCCAGACAATCCTAAAATCTAGTGGAGGAGCAGATCGCAGTTCTGGAGGTCTTTCTGGTATTATGTGCAAGCAACTATTTTAGACATTTTTTTTTACTTAATTTATACAAAACCCATGCAAATCTACAGGTAATATGCATTCTGTGGCTGACAGGTTTTATCCCTCCCAAAACAGTATATCTGAGGTAATGCACTCCTATGCATTGTACGTACATTTAGGCCATCGTCCCGATGATTTTTATTATATTCTTTTTATTGGTTCTTGTTTCCAGTCCACCAAATGATTTTTAGACATGCATTTTTAAAACACAATATTCCCTTACAGGTAATCTATACATTATCATTCTACAAATGTTTGAGGACAACCTATTACAATGCAAATCTTCCATATCTTGACGCAGGGAATGTAAACGTTGGTTGGAGCCACGTCCTATGAGACAAGCGTAGGAAAGTGTAACAGCTCTTGTGGCGTTCTAATAACTCGTGCAATCTGTCATAATTGTTCTGAATCTGTTGTGCAGAGGTAGAAGCTTTTAGAAAGCCTTTTTGGGTAAGTGGGAGAACCCTTTTTTTTTTCTTTTTTCTTTTTTTTTTTTGAAAGACGCAGCGTCCTTTTTATTTGGTGTGATAAGATTATTAAGGACGTCGTCTTCAAGTCATTTTGCTGACTCCAGCTAAGTATTGAAGGGATAAGCTTTGTTCCTGGGCCCGGTACCCTCTTGACGTGGAACTGGCATGTGTGTGTTTTTGCGTGTGTGTGTTTGTACAGTACTGCACATGTCTACGTGTTAAGCTCTTACAGCCAATTCCTTGGCTTGGCACAACACTTGAATACAACAATATGCACAGTGTTTCCACTTTGGTCTGAGCAGGCAGACGTGTTGGTCATTACAGCACGACACAAAGCCACTCGTCGGTTCTTTGACAGTGTGTGAGTTAACCAAAACAAGAAAGTTGGCAAAAGCTCTGGGTTTTCGTGTGTGTGTGCGTGTGTCATTTTGCGTGCATGTATGCAAGTCTCCAACAGGGTGTGTGTGTGTACAGTTGTTTTGTAGCATTTCTTTATCCCATACAAGAGGAGGCAGAATTTTGTGCAACTTTGGTTTACTGAAAACAGAAATGACCATTAAAGCAACAACACTTTTCTAGATGACATTGGCTTTGAGGGAAATGATGGGACGCAATCTCCACAGGAACTACTTCTCTTTAGTCTCTATAAATACCAAGTGTGTTAGTAAAAGCTGGCTACCTGTACAGAGTACATCAGTGCTGACACCAGTTGTATCTCTATAGCTTAGAAGCTGTGAACCACACAATGTGTATTCGATGACACGTTAAAGCAAATATCACCTAGAAAAGGTTAACTTTCACCTTAGATATCCTCTTCTGCAATGGCTATTATTATTTGCTTTTACATGGTAACCAAGCCACATCATTTCATGTCACCTTGAAATTATGACTTATTTGGCTTCACTAGATATTTTTCATGTTTGGTTAGCGATGTTTTCAGTTTCGGTTTCGACGCGGCTCGGAACAAAAACCGCCACGGAAATAAGACGTGACATTATTTTGACAGTCCTACTTAGAACATTACATATTCACCAGGTTAAAAAAAAAAAAAAAAAAAAATCATAACAAATTAGTGACGTCTGATGTGTTCAGTGAATAAGAAAAAGGAAAAAAAATCCAGACAAACTGAAATAAACTTCACAACAACACAATGTTTCTGCACTTCCATTGAATACACAAATGTTTTGTTTTGGTCATAATCCACTTTTACGGTTAGCTGCTCTCTACCAGTTAAATCACCAGCACAAAAAGCCTGCAGTTCAAATATCACATCACCTTTTACTTACAGTACGTCTGGCAGAAAATCACCAAAGTGGACGTTCTATGAGTTCTCAAATTACACATCAAAATCAGCATTTATTTCCCCTCTCTCTTACTCGTGATCATCTTTGTATAGGGCTAAATGAAACAATCCCAGAGGTTATTCGAAGGTAGTTTGCGGAACGAAAGCTTCTCTTTGTGAACTAGTTTAAAGTCACAGAAGACGGACCAAGGAGTTTGGCGGCTTCTGTCTATAAGCTATTGGCCATTGCTAGTGTTGGCTTTGGTTTCTAGCTGTTGCCTGTGACTGTTTGCAGGTAGACAAAGCTTTAGAACGAGGAGGTAAGGAGAACAGCGAGAAGAAAATTATGCAGAAATGCATTTGTTTTGTAAATGGTGCTTTACACAAACTATTATTTTTTTTCCCCCAAAATTAATTTCCTTTTTTTTTTAAACTTTCAATCACAAACAGATAATAGACCGGAAGCCAACTTTTTTTTTTTTAACTTTTTTTTTTCTCTTTTTCTTCTGGACAGCTGCAACAACAGTTTTGGTACCGCAGTTCCTTTACTGGTGTGATTTCAGGGAATGGCATTTACAGTTGGTGGTGTCTGAAATTATATTCTTTTGAAATTAACAATGGTACAAAAAAAACAAAAAACAAACAAAAAAAGGCTGAAAATAATATACTGGTTTTCATAATAGTAGCAACATACAGGCAGTGACACAAATTTCTGAGACTACTCCTGTGCAAATGATAACAGAGCAACAACTTGAATTGAACCAGCAATTGTCTCTAGACATTATCAACTACTGGGGGGAGGGGTTGGATTATTCACAAACATAAAACGTCTTCCTTTTTGGCAGTATATGAGGCCGCTAGCTTTCAAAGGATCATGATTTGCTCGCTTGATTCGTGTTTTATTCCCCATCCAGGAGTCCATCATCCTTGTACTGTATGTGGCCACGCCATCTCTAATGGAATAGGTCTCAAAGAGTTTATCTTTTTTAATCAGACATCTCATGCCTGTAATGTTTGGGGTCGGGGTCCCAAAGGGCTACAGCAAAGAGTTCCTTTGGACCGGGTCTCCGTCCGGATGCATGCTCAATAAATAGTCCCAGTGGTGAGAGAGACAAAGAGAGTCCGCTGTGGTTGCTTGGACTGTGGAGTGGTTTCTAGTCTTGCAGGAGGTCTGTGTGAGAGAAACAGTGCGGCTGGGTGAAGGGATACGTCGACCAGAAACTGTCTCCTAGTCACTCCAGGTCTTCTGATAAGTTCCCTTCCTCCAGCTCCCGGTCGTCGTCCAGCTCTGGACTGTGATTGGCTGTCGTCACCAGTGACATCGGACAGTCGTCGTCATCCATGTTGAGTGGCTCCTCCTTCACGTGAATGGGTTGCCTGTGGCACAATCACATTGGCAGGAAAGGTCAGATTTTTAAAATGTTTTATGACTAATGCAACAACTTGTTTAACCATTATTACATAATGTGCTAAATTTACAGCTATTATAAACACATTAGTGGAAAAAAAAAGTCAGAAAAATATACTATTGCCACTTTAAAATGATTTGCAAAAGAGAGACAGAGCTTCTGGCCATTTATTTCCTTTTCTGCACATTGAATACACAATGTGATGTTAAGCTTACAGATAAATATTTTGCTGCATCAAAATGAAAAAAAAAAAACAGGCATAAAACAGCCATTACATGCATTATCTCGTGAAAGTAACAACCATGTTGTTTGCGAGACGCTAATTCGACATGATGCCTCACGTCTACTGTAAGTAAGCGCATGAAAATTGCATGAAAAACATGGCCCCTGTAAGGCCGATAAGCTGTGATGTTCCAGACATGTTTGGCATTTAAAAGTTTACTGATGACACCAGGTTGAAATACATGAAAAAGGAAAAAGGGAAGGAAAAAAAAAAAAAACAGGCCACATGATAAATAATGGAGAATTTCTCATCCCTGAGCCCCCTGGAGCAAAGGCAGAGGAGAGGCTTTTTTATCTAGTTAATAGAAAGCGCAGCCACTCGTTAATATGCAGGGGCTGTGCATGTCGCTCCTCAAGAGGAAAAACCGGCAGCTAGGTTCTGCCATTAATCAACTTCAGCCCCGGCAGTTCGCTCGGACACCATGATACATGTTTTTAACTCTAAATGGATGAATATCTTTAGCCACTGTCAATAAGCGCCGGGCAGGAAGCAGAAGCAGTGCTGTGAACAGGACACCTTTCCCTTCAGAACAACAGAGGAGTGGGCGGAAAGAGAAAAAAATGTTGGGCGACTAACAAGAATAATAATGCTGTCACACACAAACAAGGCATTACATGATCTGGGGGCCCGAGTTGGGGAGAGGGGTTTGCGCCACGATGATAAATCTGACAAAACCTAATTATTTCTGACACATCGGATGCATCAGAAAATCCCCCTAGACTTTGAAAGAGGAGAGAGGGGAGAGAGAGAGGGAGACTTATCAAGTGGTAGTGCGTTAGGACTCGTCTCCTAGCCTCTCTCCTGGGCTGCCATCAGTGGAAATGCATGAGGAGGGGTGGGGCTGGTGGGAGTTTGAATTTGAAAAGAATTTTAAAAGGTACAGATGACTTTAATATTCAGAGCCAAATACTGTAAATTAATATTCTGATGTGGTGGGATGAAGAGGAGAGGCTGATCTTAGCAGAGCGATGAATATTTCTGTTTCGGCCCCTCAAGATTCACAGAGGCGGTGGGAGGCGAAAGAAAAACACCTCAGTCAGAGGTTACAGAAACAGCAACACGCTAACTGTGCTCCCTCTGACCCTGCAACACACAGTTGACTAAATGCAAATTCTGTTCTGTTTCCATTTTGCAAAATAAAGTATAATCAGATTGAACTCATTTTAATTGCTAATGCCAGTTTTTGAAATCCTTAAAGATGCTGAGAGGTCTGAGACTCTTTGAAAGAATCCAACTTGTGTTGATAAATGAGCAAAATTGACAGAAAATGCATCAACAGCGGCTTTGATAGTAATCATCCACTCATATGCAGAAAAAGTACAAGCATTCTTCATGTGGCTATTGGCTACTTTAAAAAAAAAACAACAACATTTTTTGCCATTATGGCCCCTTTGCTTTGAAAAAAAAGTGCCAGAAGAGATAAGGCTCACAGAAACAGTGATGTCGTTGAAAACACTTCTTAAAATGATATTTTTAAACTTTTTTTTTTTAAACCAGTTTATTGCTTTTGTTCATGTAATTTGTATTGGTTTATATGAACATTTCACATTTTTTGCATCCTTTGTTTTCATGTAACCTTATCTTATCTTCACTCTGGCACTGTTTTCTGTTTTGCTGCCTGTTTTTATTTTGGCTTAAAAAGTGACCCCTGCTTTCTAAACTCTGTTTTTAAAAGGTGCTATATAAAGACTGTTGTTTTAATAAATATTATTATTGCTGTAAATCAAAAATATTTGTGCTTTGGATTGTTGGACAAAAGCAACGTGAAGGATGTTGGTCTCAGAGAGGTATTCTTCATGATTAATGGAATTTATAGATTAAAAACTCTTGATTGAAAAAACATTTATCCATTATGAAAAGAATCGCTAACATTTGCATATTGATATGTTTGGTACTTTCTTATGCCTGAGAATTTAAAGTTACAACAAATTGATAAAAGATAAAAGCACAAGGTATCTTTCAGTCCATCTGCTGAGTATCTTTAAGCAGCATTAAAACACAAAACAGTGTAGCTGTTAAACTGAAGAGTAATTTAAAAGTGAGTATGAATTTACAATATTTCTCAAGAATTATATTTTTTTTCTCTGAAGACATATTTATAGTATTACACCTGTGTTTATATAAATGTTATTTAGGGTTTGTACAGCTTTAAGGGAGCAAGATTCAGTCATTTTCAGACACCTTTTAGGCGCTTAAACCAAAAATCACTTCCGAAGCCTTTATCATTACGTAACAATTATTATAAATCCAACTGGAAAAAAAACAAACAAAACAAAAACCAAACCCTATTGACAACATTCCTTAAAACCCACAGCAATCAGCGCATAATAACACTTTTTGACACAGTTTCTTTTCCAGCTGCTTTCATTAACTTTGCAAGTTTTAATCATGATTATTCATTGCTTGACAATTCAGACGCCAAGAGAGAAACAAATGTAATAATTAGATCATTTCAAATATAATTTTTTTTTCTTTGATATCTGCATGAGAAACTGTTACAAATTTAAAATCCTCCTCAAAACAATAAAAATTAAGGAATTTCCAAACTTTCAAGACTTTGTACGAACCCTGCGTCATTCTCCGCTACGCCTCCACTATGACCACACTGAAGTTGTTGACAAATACATAAAAACAATAAGAGTACATGCCTCACCTTGTGAAGCAAAAAAAACTAGACGGTGCTGTCATTGCTTAATTCCCAAATGACATCCTGACTATCTTAAAAATAAAATCACCATCAGTGTGTACTTGAATGCATCACATCAATCAACTGACATGGCTAAGATGTGCCACAAACCAAAGGTCTCCGCTGTTATTTTAATATGCAGCTCATTAGGTGTTTGTGTGGCTTTGAAGAAAAAATATGCGGGACCACATTCACAGGCCTGAGCTTTCTGACACTTTATTAAAATATGTGGATGAGCCATTTAGTGCTTAATGGCTAGCTGCCATTATGGAGTCACTCAGGAGTAAAAGCTGGACTTTGTGGTGTAATAAATACGCGGTGCTGCGGTTGTGTGTGTGTGTGTGTGTGTGTGTGCGTGTGCTCTCGAGATGCCTGCTCTCACATCAATTGGAGATTAGCA
>JAQLOL010000015.1:8777477-8805832 GCA_029783665.1 Naso thynnoides | reverse complement strand
AAGGGGAGGGAGACCACAAAGGTTCAGAAGTGGGGAGACCTCCACATGCTCAATGCTCCCTCACTTTTTTTTCTTGGAGAAAACACCAACATGATGCTTTTTGAGACTCTTTTTCCCCAAAAATCGACTGCAAAAACTTTGAATAAAACAACACACCTGACCAAAATACAAACCCGACGCAGTCTGAGGGTTTTAAATCGAGTGAAATACGCAAGCCAAAGCTGACAAACACGTCGCAGCTCTTCCCTTCGGCCGCAGTTTTTTATAAGCTGAGCTTACCACTCGATAAAAAAGAAAAAGTGTCAGTACGGATGTCGTCTAAGAGGCTTCACACATTCGAACAAGTCTCTCCTAATGAACCAGTTCAGTATCTCTACTCGGTCCTCACCGCCTGAGCTGAATGAAGCCGGGCTGAGCTCACATGCAACGAATGTGGACTATCAACATAATGTAAACAATGCACAACAGGCAATGAGCGGGAACATTTAAGGCTAATGGGGTTTGCCAATGCTTTTTGTCAATTTTTTTTAATTTCCTCCCTCTCCTCTCTCCCTCTCTCTCTTTCTCTCTCTCTATCTCTCCCCTTTCCTCCGTCTCTCTCTCTTGCATGCCACAGATGTTTTTCTTAGTCGCTCCAACAGACAGGAATCCACTGGCAAGAAGAAAGGCTCGGTCTTCCCCAGGAGAGAGGAGTACAAAGCCCCCAGTCTGCATACAGCAGATGCAGAAAGCCGGTCCATCTGCCACCAGCTCGCTCCGCCACATGGGCCTGAGAGATTTAATACAAGAGGACTTTTTTTGTTTTCGTTTTTTTTTTTTTTTTTTTTTGCATCTGTCTACATAAGTTTGTGCCATGCACACAGAACCAAATACAAACGCACATCTAAATCCGGCAGCTGCAACTCCAAAAATTTAATTCACAGTAATGCACAAACAGAGACACACATGCAGGCGTGCGAGCAGCCGCGGCGTGAGGTTATGAAGAGTGCAAGAACTTGTATGTTTGGAAGAGAGGCACCCAGGGCAACTGTGACAGATTTATTTAGGAGAAGACGAAGCCCCTAACGCGGGGTAAAGACCACTTGAACTCGCAGCTCTAAGCGGCACGCTGGTGTGATTTAGCAGGCTCTGAATAGCACATTATCTCCCAGGCTCTGCTGGAGCATATTTCAGCCGTATGATATCATTATTTAGAGACCAACACGGACCAAAAGATGCAGCATTTTCATTAGTGTCAACTGTTTGAGCTCTGAGGCAGGGAGGGTAAACACTAAACAATCGTGGCAGAGCGAGCGAGGCGGTGGGAGCGGGAGCAAACGAGAGGAAAAGAGGCGGAGGAGGGGGGATGACAAGAGTGCAAAAGCAAGCAAGGGAGAGAAAAAAAAAAGACAGCGACAGGGAGAGGCAAAGGGGGCTAACATTAAACAACTGCTGTTAATTGCTCTAAGCGTCCACATTATGCCAGTAATTTCTCCCATTTCTCTTTCAGCACTCAGGGCTTCAGGCTAGAAAGCTCCTTCAGCCCCTTTAATAAACTACTCAGAGTGCCTCACTGGAAAAGACAAACAAGAGGCCCCTGGCCTCAGAAACATTCGCTTCACCAGGGGGAATGCTATGCCTATTTCTACACATCTGTGACAATCGTGCGCCTCCTCCCCTTCAGGTATTTATCCCCCTACGTGGCTTCTTCCTGCGCTTTTCTGCTGCCAAGGTCAACGGAGACGCACAGGCCCACCAGCGTCTTGATGTGGTGGTGGCAGCAGAGCAGTGAAAGGAGAAAAAGGGGGAGGGTGGGTGGGGGGGTAGACATGTGTAGTGGGTACAGTGGGGAGGGGGTGATGGTGGCAGCAGCTGGTTGCCAACACTGGTAGGAGCAGCAGTGGCGACAGGGGGGAAGCAGTTCATCTGTGATGCAGTGTGACGCCGCGATGACGCCAACGACGGACGCTGCGTCCTGTCTTTCAGCATCCGCTAGCATCCTCAGTCTACCCACACAAACTACCGCTAACTATTAGCTTTCCGGTGAAGCCACAATGAAGTGCATTGCATACGCAATGAAGTCTGGGGGAGGGTTGCAGCTATAAAATGGGTTATTGTAACTGATAAAAACAAGGAATGTAATTTTTTAATACTGTGAAACTGTGATGTTATGATGCTGTAAAATAAATCATGCAGTTGCGACCCCATCACAGTGGTTCCCCTCATCTTTTCTGCCGCCATCACTTCAGTCCCAAGTCACCACAAAGCACACGCACTGCCATGAGGCCTGTTAGTCAGTAGCAGCCCAGCCTTTAGCCATGTGCATCACTGTTAACCCTTTAACAACCATTTAACTAAAACTTGCGCGCTTGCAATAAAATTCAAAGTATGCGTTTGAATGAACGCATGTGCGACGCTTAAAACATCTGCAAGCAGAACGAGCACAAAGGGAGAAACACCCAAGTGCAAAGAGCGTCAGTGATGTTCACTTTGCATTCCTCCCTCCATCCCTCTCTTATCACATTTAAGAGCCAGTCAGACAAAATGAAAGGATTTCACCGTCTCTTTTATGCCTCTTAACAACTCCTGCGCGGTGATGACCAGTGTATCAAAGCAGAGCAAAATGCACACACGTGGAAATAAGCACACACATCAGCATCTTTCATTAGTCGTCGCACAAATGGTCCACAAGCACAATCCACGAGCCACTTAGTCCTGCCTACAGATAAATAAAGCCTAAAAAGGCGTAATGAGTAGGTAGGGCTCTTTTGAGTCCTGGGCACTGCTGATCAAACGATACGTTGCTTATGGCCAGAGAGCACAGACCATTACGGACCGGTGATTATATAAGTGGTTGGAAGGCAGCACCATTTTATTATACTGTACTTAAGCGCCAGGAGTATCCATAGCAACTTGCCTTGCGCTGTGCATTCAGAAAATCCCTAATGAAATGCCTATTAAGTGGCTGATAATGACAGTGTCCAAATATATTTGCATATGTATTTCAGTGCAAAAAAAAAGCTGAGAGCAGCACATGAAGGTAGAGAGAGGCCTGATTACTGCAATCACAATAATAAATGTGGGGATTTTGTTGTGTATGTTTGAAAAATTGGAGCTATTTTAGCAAATTTCAAAGTCAGTAATAAGACCAATGTAAGATTTTTAAAATAAGTATTATTTGCATTAGAACGCTTTTTAGAAAACTCATACAAGGACAAAAAAGTAGGAGTGGGGGTGGGTGTGAATTGAGGCCTCATTGCCTTCCTTTGGGAGTCTCCACATGTGACTTCCATTTGCGACTTGGCTGGGAGCCCAACAGGACATCCCTGAGAGAGTGTTTGCTTGACTCAATATCAACAGCCCGAGTAAGCAGCCTGAGGGATGGGGGGGCTTCCCGGCCAAGCCTGGCTTCAGGTTCCTATTGAAAATAAACCAGGCTGTGCATTCGCTGGGCCCAGAAATATCAAGACGCGCTGTGAGGAGCCACGTATAGCACTCAGCGGCGTTCCGCTGGTGCCTCTCCAAGGCTTAATGATACCTGCACCTCCCCTCCAGCTGCTTCTGCCGCCGCCGCCGCCGCTGCACACAGACAGCAGGCGGGCGGGAATTAAAGTATACATTACAGCAGAAAAATAAAAAGAGATCGAAATGACAGAAGTCAGACAGTTCAAGATGACCGGGCCTCTTGAAAACGAAGGAGCTGGTAGACTAGCGACAGACACTCCAGGTTAAATTGGCCCTCCTGCGCCTCCTCTTATTTTCCCACCACCACAGCTGCCTCCAACACCCCGACAACGCCCCCCCCCCCGCCTAAAAAAAAAGAAAAGCTTTTCTTCAAAAGCGTATTTGAATTAAACGAGTTGCTGAAATCAAAGGCTCAGCCAGGCTGGGTAAATTTAAACAAGCAAGTGCGGCTCACAGCAGTTTACCTGTTAGACAGCAGATTGGGATTAGATGAAAGAGTCGAATGTGGCAGACAACTTCCTTTTTTTTAACACCAGTAGATATTATCATACAGTAAAGGCGGTTACAGTTAAATTGCACACATTTTCAGAGAAAAGCACATGATACTTAGTTGTTTTTATGACCATGTCATCAAGACGAAGGAAGAGCTGAGACGCAACAGTCGCTTCACGCGTTCAGATTTCCTGTTAGCGATGAATCCGAAACCCATTTATGACAGTGATCTCCAGTGTCTGAGCATCTCACAGCTCTGGCTCTGCCAAACGGATCGTCATTCCCAGAACCGTGGCTGCACAGTTGAATGGCGGCGAGACAAGCTCCACTGGCAGTCAAAGGAGCACAACACCTGCGTATGCTGCTCAACAACCACTATCTCAGATTCAAAGAATCCTGTCGATGCATTTGCAAGTAGCAATGAAAAATACTTCCATGTGGGATTTCAGAAACATTAAACACAGACGATGAGTGAAATAGTGGCCCAAGTTGTTGAGACGTCGCACGTTCTGCAGAGTCTTCAGAATACCTCGGCCTTCCGACTTTCTGCTGACACAGTGGCTGCCCATTCATGACTGAAAATGCCATTTAACCTGACACCAATAGGCTAACACCTAAAAAAACTGCTCAAATTAAGCCAGAAAAACAGAATTCCGGCGAAGAATAATAAACTCATTATGTGGAAATTTCAAACTCTTCTATTCTGCACACCGCGGCTAATTCAAACCTAATTTTTACTAGCCACTAATTTGAGGGCGAAGGGTGGGGGACAGGAATTACATCTGGAGGTAATTCAATGTGGGGAACAGAGCCCAGTAGAGGCTGTGATCCCCTCCCCCCCCCCATCCCACGTGCCAAAAATAAAAAATAAAAAAAATGAAAGAGTAAAAAAAGAAAACAGAGAGACAGGCAAGACATAGAGAAGGAACTGTTTAGGTGAGCAGGACTTCCGGAGCACTGAAACGACACTTTCTCAAGAATGTTTTCAGTGTGCTGTCACCAGACGCGTGTTGGAGAGAAAAGGAGGTGCTGCAGGCGCAGCCAAAGAGACAAACACAGACACTTAAAACTAAGAGAGTAGTCGAAAAGACTTGCAGGAAATGTGAGAGTTCTGCTACGAATCGCACACCTCCAGACAGCTGCACTGGGTCAGGGTTTAGTAAAAAGCCAAAGATGGGGAGTTTAAGTATGGGTGTGGGTGGTTAGTCGAGGTGGGGGTTGATTTGGACTATATGGTTGGGTGTTGTGCCCACTCAAAGGGCTCAGGGTTTATGAGGACGTCTCCCTCTCGAGTGACCAGCTACATCTGGGCTGCGTAAGTGGGCTGCCTAATAAATGGCACACTTTCCCAATGATCTGCAGTTTCAAAGCACCGAGTAAGGGCTATCAATTTCACTCTGTGGATGCAAACTTAACACTTATTTGCTGGCAAGTATTTGTAAGTAAAACTGGACATATTTGAGAGATTTTTTCTGATTGCACTGAAAGAAGTCGCACCGAAAAGTGAATTTTGCTTCCCTGCAAATGGATGCGGTGAAGAATTCCTGCAGGAGGACATTAACATGTCATAGAGAAACTTGCCTCAGTCCTTTTCCACATCCGAACCCCCTATGCTCTTCACTTCCATCCACTGCCACCCCTCCAACACTAAATGTGTTTTCCAAATGAAAATAAACGGAGTCCGGCTGGTTTGAGGCAGTCATACTCTGGAATATGAGATCAAATAAAGGCTTCTGTGGAGGCTGAAAGGAGAAATGAAATGGCTTCTGAGGGGAGATGTACCGAGTAATAAAATTACTCCTTTATATCTTCCTAAACAGCACATGTTCCCCTGGAGTGGCTGAGGGCTTCACTTTGGTCAAAGACAAGTATGCAAGTGGCAATTTTTCCTTCAGGCAAGATTCCCTGATACACTTCTCGAGACTCGGCGCACTGCAATTTTCTTGAAAACGAGAAACTATTTCGGCAACAAGTTAAGCGGAACTTTGGAAGTTTCACTTTGATGATGTGGTGGTACACGCTGTCATTGAAAGGTATGTTCCATTAAATTGGAACAGCAAGATGACTCATAAGCCTATTGCTTTTCAATGAGTTCAAACTGGGCTGAAATGTTCGGATGAACGGCCGTATTTTATAACAAAACACACAGTGGAACTGACCATGATGTCACTACTTGAAATTGGTTTGCCATTCCGGCTTTACAAGCACTGTTCCATTCGGCATTGGGGGGAAATTTACGACAAAAATACAACTCTAACTACTTAAAATCATGCAATTGATTTGTATTCTTAAAAAGCTGGTCACAATAATATTCAGATGGACTTTTTTTGTGCTACGGCAGAAGGGCTGTATTAGAGGACATTTGCAATCGGAGAGAATACATTATAATTCATTATACAGTAGCTATTAAACCTTCAGTAAAAAATGCTTTAGTACAAGGATTGAGCCACTTATCAGACCTACTCACTACCTTTAAAAGCCGTCCACGTTCAGTACTCTGAGTGGCAAAAAAGCAATCGCTGATGACTTTGAAAATAGGACTAGATGTACAATTTATCAAAACAGAAACGGCTGGTGGGGATTTCAGAGAGTCGAGAGTTGTAACTGTTTGTTCAAAACCATCGCAGAGAGGAAGATGGCAATTTGAGGAATTAAAAAAAAGGAATGGGGTGACACCATTTTCAAAAGCTAACGATAGAGTGGTTCCGGTTGTATCGAGGAAAAACGGCTTCGAGAAATTTAAATAAGTTGATTTTGTGAGATATTCAAAGCCAAACGCATGGATCTGTGTACCTTTCCAAAACAATGTTTTACCACCTTCTCTCTTGAGCGTTAATCAAAGAAAAAGATACAAAAAACTCAATTACCTGTACATGCATAGAGTGTGCATGTTTCAGTTTCTTTTACCTTCTTTTAGAATGCAATTAAGCGGTTTACAGCAGGTTGATTATGTTTGTGCTGCAACTAGGAATTAATTACAGGCATGAGCGCAATATAGAACTTCATTCTCACTGACAACCTGCAAGACTGTTGTATACAAACAGATGCAAGAGCAGATTTATTACAGTTCTTACCAAAAATAGTGCGTGGAACGTGCATCGGTGGCTTAAAACATTTGTCAAGCCATCACCGCAAGTGACATTTAATTAAAAGGTACCCCATGATACATAAAGGCAGACTTCTGACCAAACTTAGGGAAGACCACTAAGGGAGCATACCAGTCAATTTTTGACTTCTCACTTAGCAGAGATCGCACCCCATCTTCGATAAATGTTGGCTAACTTCAACAATGTGTATCATTTAATAAAAAGCATTTTTAAACTCCACTCACTGACTTTCATTTTGAAACAAGGTGTAGAAACTCTACAGGACATGAGAAAGTTAAGAACGTCTGCATTTATTTGGTAAAAAAAAAAAATCACGGCGAGAGAGACAAGTTTTTACTCCTGGAAAAATAATTCCTTACCAGTGGTGCCTTCCCAGCTTGAATATTAACATGAAGAAGGATTCTGACACAGGTGTGTATGGAATTTTGGTGGCTGATTGTTATACCGATACGAGGGAGTAAGAAAATTCTGATATCTGATATGTCAGCCGATATTTTGTATATGATATTTTGAATGTGGTAATCAAATACGTGTGACAAAGATATGCGACGAGGGCAGGATATCTAACAATTTTTTATTCTGAAAAATCTGCGCACTGAACAGTTAACGCTTCACTTAATACTAATTGAATAATGGACTGCCCTCTGCTGGACAAACTACATGACTACACCATTTTAAATTATTAGTCCGAGTATTTTTCCAGCCTTAAAAAAACAGTTTTAATATCAGCACTTACTGGAGAACATATACGCTGATACTGATATATCTGAAATAGGCTAATATTGGCTGATAATATCGGCAAACCGATATGTTGGTCGGGCCCTACTGACATCACACATTTTCAGGTACTTTTTGTAACATTTACTGAATATGGATGAATGTAACCAAACACAATTCTTAATAAGTAAAGCTATTTTGGAAAAAATGCGCGAGGTTTATGTCAACAATGTTGACAAAGGACAATGACATGTGGCAACACTGTTAAGGTCCTTTAACTCTTTTGCTCCTGTCGAAGCCTGTTGCCATCTTTTTGGGAAGACAAATGGCACAGGGGATGTTTCTGACAGCTTAAAAGTACCCATCAGCTGCCTGTGAGACATCTCCCTGCACATCGAGGCCTGAACCTTCCCAAACAAACAGCACTTCAAATACATAGCAGGACTATTAGGTAATGTTCTCCTTTGTTCACTCTCCCTGAGCCTTGGTGACTAACCTCAATCTCCCCCTGTTCCACCTCCTGCCTCCGAGCTGACAACACAACACTTAATGCTGCCAGGGCTCATAGGAGCGCACCGTGATGAATGGCTGGGAATTATCTGGAAATAAACACGTGCTATATAATGCATTCAAAGAAGTCGTGTTTGTTGTGTTATGTTGACAGTGCCAGCATGCTTTTAAAGAAAGACGGAGAGTAGGAGAAGAGGAGGGCGGCAGCACAAGGGCTCTTTGTTTTTGGGACGGGACAAATCCGAGGTTTCCTTTTGGATATTCAATATCCTGCAAGGTACAAAACAGAGTTACAGTAGTCTAGTGTCTGGGTTTCTTTTTTTTTTTTTTTTTTGTGGGGGGTGGGTGGGTGCGGAGGCTTGCTACGTGTGTCTGTGAATTGTTGCATGCCTCTTAGTCCATTGCTGTGTGGCTTTGCGTGAGTCGCTTCCAACAAAGCCTGGGAAATCAATCAATCTGCGCAGAAATACCTCTTATGCCAGATGTGGCACTTGGAAAAAAAAAAGGGGGGGACTTAAAAAGACTTGCTTGTATTAGGGACTCTAAGGGTCCAAACAGCATAAAACCCTGTTGAAATGAAATATTTATTACAAATGAATCAAGCTGTCAAAATGCTACTTACTCCTCTTTGAATTTCTGCTTGTTACGTTGGGTGGCTTCTCTAAGGCGAAGCATGTCAAATCTCTGAGTGTGTAAACGTCTTACTCTGAAATATACCTCCACTGTTTACTTAACAAGTTGCCAAGGAGAATGAAAGACAAATGTTTCATTAGCAGGTGACTTTTTTTTTGCAGTTTCTTTTACAAGTCTTCAGTAGTTCCGCTCCTTGACACATATACATAGACTCTTAATTATAAATGCAATGCTTGCTATAGGGAGCTGAACTTTTCACACCTTTCAAAGCCACAAAATTGGATGGTTTTGTGGTTGTGCAGCTGCCGCTCCGCGCTAATGCAAGGCGGTGTCATATGAAAAATATTCCTCTCCCCAAACCACAGGGCCGGTCATTAATGAAACACAGGCCGTGCAGTGAGGTCATACAGAGTCTAGATTTCAGCAGCCACACTTAAAAACCGCTCAGAGAGAATAGAGAAACATGAACACAAATCAGATTCCAGCTCCAAGGACGGGGAAAATAAATAAATAGAGAAAAGGCACTGGCCCCTCTCACATTTTCCCCCAGCGCTCTGCAAACAACCGTCAACTGCAGCTCAGAAACAGCTCACAATGAGAGCAGACTAAACAATCTGGGCCCGGCCAAGGAAAATGCTAAGCAACTCTGCACACAGGATGTCTCACCCTAATTGCCAACTATCGAATCTCACAATGGAATCTATCCATTTGGCAAAATCTTCACAGTGAACTTGGCTATATACTTTTATGCTTTTAAATGTGTCAACTTTTGAGGCTGGGATGGTAAAAGGGAAAGAATTGCATCTCTGTCTCGGATTTGCGGGGGGTTTACGGAGCTTAGAGGTGAACTCGCAATCATGTGTGCTGAAAGTGAAAAAAGTTTGATGAGATAAAGGTGTTGGTGTCTTGTAAACGAGTGATTAAAATCCTCAGCATTAAGATAAACACTTTAAATAGGTCCCCAAAGACGTGCACGCTCAGGAAGGAGAGAGTGGGGGTAAAGCTTGAGTCACTGTGGACTGGAAGTGGGCATGAGAGCGTAACTGGAGCCTTGGGACTGGTATAAGAAGCAGCAGTACCAGGAGGGACCGGGCTTTAAACAGGAAACTAATGGACAGTCTCCACCGTTCGCCATGTGGCATTGTATTTTCCAGCCAGGCAAAGCCACGTTCGCAGAGACCCCGTGACTTCAAAAAGCCAAAATAGCAGCACATTCATGAAACAGAACAGAACTACTGGGAATTAAAGGAGGCAGGGGGAAAAAAAGAAAATGCACACACACACAGACGCACACACACACACATACACACTCAGAAAAAAAGGTAGCAGGCCTCGACAGCAGATGGTAAAATTAACATTTCAACAGTTCCTTCCTTTCATGTAGGTCTCGGCAGAACTTTTTCTTTTTTGAAAAAAAAAAAAAAAGAACGAGGGGCTCCGGTTTTGGTGAGATACAGCGGTGGAGAAGGCATCTGGAAAAAGGGGGAAGAGGAATATTGGCTTAATGCTCCTGATGGTCCACCTCTATGAAATATTAAATAGGGCTGTTTTGCAGGTTTCACCTCTCTGGAGTGCCCTAAGCTGCACTATGGAAACATCATCTTGGTAATTTATACGCCAAAGAACACCTGGTGATGAAAGAAAATAAACTCTTCCTCCCTTTCTTCCTCCGTTTAAAACCCTGACACTTTTGCTCCGAGCTCTCTCTCTCTTTGATGTTTCTTTTTTTTTCCACCTTTTCAATGTTCGTCCATTTGCCTTATTTGGCAAGAAGTTGGCATCTATTGTAGTGTTAAGTAATTCGCAAAATGCTTGTCAGGTTTCATTTTGAAGTCTTGATATACACTTCAAAAAGCGGCGGTAGAGATGTTATCATGGCGACGCTGGAAGACTGAAGCATCCCTAATAAAGACCCAAACAATGGACGGCCTCTCTCATTCCCAACCCTGTCCAATGGAGCGTCTCAGTAGTACCCATTAATTTGGACACAGTTCTGGCTAAATTACATGTGTTCCACCTCTGTGACATTTTAAATGCAATTAAAAGCTGGTTATGGAAGTGTGCGCGGACTTCCCTGTGATGAAGGGGAATCACCGACGTGATTAACATGCAAACGAGCTCATGCTGGCAGACTAGATTGGGGTTTGAAAACCTCAATTACTTTTGTGTGATTATCTATTTACCAGTACACAGATTTCCATTTCTCATCTCCAGCCGAGTTCCCGGTGCACGAGTCGCAATTATACGTGGCGCACCTTTATTTATGATGCACGCGACGGCGAAATACAAGCCGCGGTTATTTTTCACCGTGATATATGGCGTCTTTACAGGCCGCTCATGAGGCAGGGCCACCAGACCGATGCTTCCTTAATGCTGAACCATTTGCTTTGTGAGCACTTAATATGATCTTGATCCCCACCACCCTGCACACCCAATCCATCCATCCAACCCCCATTTAAACTCAGTTTAACCCCCCCCCTTCCCCTTAGACAGCGGGAAGAGTAATGGACAAAGGGCGGCCATTTGTCCCTTTCATCTAAATTTTAAGCTTTTACACTTTATTTCCAAACCATACCACCTAAAAGAAAAACATCTGATAATGCGACTGACTTTGTGCACGTGTGTGCATGGGTGGGGATTGGGGGGGCTTTCATCTGGAGACTGATCGCAGGTGAATATCCAACCATATCAAGTGTTGTATCCGAGGAAGGTGTGGATAAAAATGAACTGCAGAAACACTCCGGGCCTTACAGTATGTATCATCTTGTTTATGCAATTATTAAAGTGACGCCTGGCAGCACACGATGAACGCAATTTAATCAATTTAAACGGCTGAGTAGGGATAGAATTACAGTTTGCCTTTTTTCAATGCTGAAATTTACATTAAAAGCAGGCAAGTTTTATGATACAGAATAAAAAAAGATTCCAACTTTTTCCAAAGGATAAAAAGCATTAAAAAAAAGAAAGAAAATATTCCAAAAACACACAAAAAATTAATGAACTACAGGGCAGTAACTGTGCCAGTATGTTCTCGCTTTTCAACCATTTTTATCTAAAGCCTAATGATTTTATTATTTTTTTTAAAAACTGTACAGTGCATGCTTTTATTGTTTGTCAGTGTTCCTGCCTGTTTCTCGGTGCCCAGGGACGGGGAGAGAAAAGGAAGACGCACACATCTGTGGCACAGCCAGGCTTCTCACATTGTGCCCAGCATACATAAAACATGCCCTGTTGCTTCAGCTGTAGCAAAAAGGAAAACAGTGCCATCAAGTGATATTTCTGAGGATACCTCAAACACCTCAGTAGATACACTAGATCTATCACCTCATCAAACTACAGGCAGAAGAGAGGCCTCTTTCATACGCTACAATTAACATTTATTCATCCAGATTTAGAGATTGTTTTGCTCTTTGCAAGGAGATACCTTGAAATCAAACATATAGAAAGTGTCACGAAAAAATATTCTGTACATCCACACCTTTTTTTTTTTTTTCTAAATAAACGCCCCTCCAAATCTGGATGGAAATATTTGATACAAGAGCGCCTCACTCAAGGAGCAAGATGATAAGACAAGAAACGAACATCATGCTTTGCTGACTTCATGTTCAGAATCCTGTTTGAGGCACCTCAGGAACAAAGGGAATCATTATTACTATTTGAACTCAGTTGCTGGGACTTGGCTGCAGCACTGGTATGAGGCTGCTAGAGTAGGTAGAAAATAAAAAAGGCAGTGGGTGCAGCATATTGAGTGAGTGAAACCGGTGGTGACGGCTTGAATCGCGAGTGAGAGAGAGAATAAAAGAGAACGAGAGGGAGAGAGAGAGGGGTAGAGCTTAGATAATAGTAGATAATGGACAATTAACTCGGGCTGGTAGTGCCGGCTGCAGTGAATAGCAGCTTGTGGTGCGGCGAGTCCCCGATCACCACTCAGCCATATTCACATTGGGAATACAGGCGATATCAAGCTGCAGGCTACTGGGCCTCTGAGGTGTACACGCCGCATTAGCAATCTCCACAATGCCTTCAAACAATGCTCGATACCAACAAAGTGTCCCAAAGTGCAAACGCAAGCACTCTGCCCATGGGAAGTCTGTGGTGCCATAACCTTGTCCATTGTTTCGTGTCCTTTCGCGATCAAAATAAACCCAGGAGCCGTAAATCCATTAAAAATAGGAGTGACATACTGCCATTCCTGGGCGCAGACATGGAAATTAGCATAATTAAACCTATATGGAAGCTTATTGCATCAATAAATGAGGGAACATCACCACCGTGCATCACACAAACAATGCATGTGTTCATATCAGGGGGCCTCCAATGTGTTTTTAACTGCCCCCCACCCCCCACCCCACCCCCTTCAAGCTCCATCTAAATCTATTGATCTGTGAAACACGGGGACACAGGGGAGGCAATTCACTTAATATCATACACCTAATGATGAGATGAATAACGATTATACCATTTGGTAATTAAACGTCTTACAAACCATTTAACTGACTGCACGTCAGGAGGGGTCGCTGGAGGTCGTAACGATTGTTTTTCATTTCTTTTTTTCCGCTCGGCACAAAAGCGGGAGACGCACGCGAGGAGGCAGGGCTTGGAGGGGGCGATGGTGGGAGAAAACAGTGCGTGGCGCACAATGGTGAAAACACACTAATGATTGTTAGCAGCTATGGCACTAATCCCTAATGCTGTCAAGACTTTGAAGGGAAAACAAGAAACGCAAGAAGCCAGACAAACAGCTTCCATGGAAATCTCATTACTTCATTTGTGCATCCTTTCACAGTAAGAGATAAGTGAGTGCGGAAAAATAAGCCTGTGTTTATTGGTGAACTGTAAACACACGTGAAGCAGAAGGGGAGGGGGTTGGGGGGGATTTATGTACAGATGCCTTCGCTCTTTGCAAAAATGTGTCTGATCCATGCAAAGGTGTGTTAAAGACACGCTCAGAGAGCCAATTTACTGTCAACATCCACAACCCTAATCCCTACTTACAGGCAATAATTACCCAACATTGCCATGTCAGTGTGTTGTTGTATGAATAGGCAAAATCCACAAGCCTGCTTAGGGCTTATTTTTTAACTGTAATGCAACGTAACGTATACAGTGTGTGTGGGCGAAGCGTGGAAGTGAGTTGAAAAAGTTTTGACGGGCCCAATCACAACTAGCCGTTCCCCTCCACGCTATCCTCAGAGGGCTAACAATACCTTCCCTCCTGTATCTGCTCCTAGCACATTCACACAGCATTTACCGACAGAGGGATGTGTGTCACGCTCCTGGCTCCTTATTGAATGATAGCTGGTAAACATTGTCATTCCAAAGAGAGACAGGATTAAAGCCCCGCTTCGCCCATTGAGGGTAACAGTGCGCGGAAAGAGAGCCAGAACAATGGCCAAATGGAGGACGGTATCACAAGGGTCCAATGTCTGCTGTGATGAATATGTGGAAGATTATAACCCGTTCCATCATTTCCATAATGTAAAACTCGCTCTTTCTTCTCGACCCGCCGACTATTCACTAAATAAATGAGAAAACTATCACCCGCGCGGAAATTTTCGACAAAAGGCAGAAGGGAGGTTTTGAATGACCCCCGCGCCTTTGACAATACAAGCGCTGTCCGGACACATTGCGAAGCAGCAGAGTGAGTAAGACCTGGTTGGGTATTTATCACCAGGCACAATGCAAATGTATTACCATGTCACCCATACCACTTAACGGCACAGAATGGACGCACGGTGAGTACAAGGGAGTTTTATATAATACCAGGTGGAGATGTGAAAGCGGGGTTCTCTCGTCGTGCTTTAAACTGAGGGATCATTCAGTGGACGCTGGTCTAAGACCCCCCGTAGCCACAAAGAGTCAGCCCTTGCATTTAGCCAGTATGCTAAGTAGCCTAGCTAATAAGTCTTTCTAACAAAAATCATTTAAATTGGACCAACTGACGACTGTTTGAAAGCACTTCCAAAAGGAAAAGTAGAATTGCAGAGTTTAGAGTAAAGAGAACACGAGTAAAATAGATGATCAAGACTGTTTTGCCTGTAAGTGAGTTAATAACTTTACCCGAAAGGACCATAACAGTCTATTTTCACCATTAGCAGAGCTTGCCCCTTTCTTCTGCCAATGTCAAAATTTGACCATGTGTATATTAAACTAGATGTCAGAATGCTCTTTTAAATCCCTTCTCACTGCTATTCATGTTAATGAAACACTACAGGACACAGAAAAGTTGCTAGGTAAAGATAATTTACCCTGCTAAAGAAAAAGTGTGGACTTCTTTGGTCAGTTGCATACAAGCTACTCGAATAGGTGCATTGATATGAATTCACCACTGCTTGAAGCAGTTTCTGGATCCACTAGCTTTTCATTCCAGGTGCTACTGTTGGCTATGGTGGAGATAGCCATTAACATGCGTACGCCTGGCTCAGTAACAAGCATGTTGTACGCAAGGAATGCTGCCAGAACTTCTCTTTTTGGACTATACAGTAAGGAAGCGGTGACAGCAAATAAAGGTATGATAGAGAAACTGCTCAGCTAAACAAGACGACCACATGTCGGACTATAAATATGATAAAGACGTGGATGAAGTTGGAAATGTTTCATTTTTAGGGCGTGACTGTGAAGCTGTATTGGTACAAGCCAGAATATACCGAGGAAGAAACGGCTGTGAGGAATAGAGAGAGGGGAGCCAGGAGCCACTGAGATGAAAGTTATTACGCCTCGCTCAAATATTGGCGTGAAGAAGGATTTTTACACAGACGATCTTTTTAACTAACGTTGTCACACATTTTCAGGTACTTTCTGTAACTTTGATTCAATACGGACAAAATGACAACAAACTCGATATCTCATAAATAAAGGTATTTTGGAAAATATGGTTTAGATTTACGAACCCTATGTGGCCAATGTTGACAAAGAGCAATGACGTAGTGACACTGGTAGGGTCCTTTAAAAGACATTTGTGAGCTATCTGGTTTAATATGGCTCTCAGGGAAATTCAGCCATCGAAACACAAAAATCCTTTAAGTTATAAAGTGATACTATATACTGACTGTATTCTATAGACTGACAATATAAGCAGCTCCTCGACTGCAGGGCCTTGAATCCAACTGTTACTTTTCAACAGAGCTCCTAAAAAAAACATTAAACTTGTGAAATTCCTGAGCCATAGAAAATATCTCCCCTCTCTGCTCGCACCTCAACATCACTGACACCTTTGCAGCCATTCGCTTGATGTATGTGAGTCTGTTTATGTGTGTGTATGTGTGAGAGAGAGAAAGCAGTTTGTGCCATCTGCCCAATCACTGCAGTCCATTCCAGAGATTTCTCCCATGGTAACCTAGTTTATTTACTTTATCTACAATATAATGCTTCAGTGAACATTAGCAACTTTGAGACACAAGTTTCAATCAGTCGTGGAGCGGCTGTGTGTGCATGATCGCGCGTGTGCTCAGCCAGGTGCAGAGAAGAGATGAACACCGCCGCCCAAAGAGACGGCAGCGGCTTTAAAACTGAAGGACTGGCAAAAAGGTCCTAAAATAATACAAAAGAAAAACGAACAGCGGGAAAAGACGGCAAAGGGAAACAAAAGGATGGCAGGAAAGGAGAAAAATGGAAGAAAAGACAGAGAAAATAAACCATACAGGACAGCGGGGAGAGGAATTGGGAGGAAAGGCAGTGGTGGATTTAAAAAAATAAAAGGGGGGGAATAAAAATTGCAATATTGTGCAAGGAAAGACAGACAAAGAGAATGATAGAAACAGACAAAAACAAAGTGAAAGAGAAAGCTTGAAAGACAGAGAAAGAGAAATAGAAAAGGGGGGAAGACAAGGTGTTCTCCCTGGGTAGTGTGAAGCAGGTCTTGTCCAATAAACACAGGTGAGCAGCTCGACAGGCCGGGACCACCAAGCTGACTGACAGCTGAGAGCGCTCGCTGACCACCAGCTTTAAGTTACATGACATGAGGAGTGCAACTCGACTGACAAAGAGAAACTGCCCGCACCTCTCAGAGAGTGGAAGGGATGGGGGTGAGAGCACACGCTTAAACACACACACACACACACGGCTATTTAAACAGCATCCACGCGCCGTGGCTGCAAAGTTGCAAATGCCAAAACTATCCACATACACACACACAGAGTCAGAGAGAGGAGGAAAGCTATGCCATTTCCCTTCACAGGTGAGCAGAAGGAGGAAACAGCCCGGTGCTTCGGTTACTTAGTGGGAGAAAGTGAGCAGTTGCAGAGTGGAGTTGAGGGTAGGGGGTAGAATGTATGCTGTGTGCCGACTGAATCTTTTCCACATGACGGGCCTCGGGCTGTTTTTGTCAACTGCACTCTTGAGCAGCGAGGAGTCAGGTAGTGTGACCACATGATTGCCCGAGAGGCAGTGTGGTGAGAGAGGGAGAAATGGGGAGAGCGAGCGAGAGAGAGAGAGAGAGAGAGGGGAGAGAGGGAGAAGGATCGCGGGGCTGGGGACAGGACCGATGCAGCACGCATGATGAGGTGTAATCACAAACCCCATTCAGAGTGCAGTGGAGTTTGTCAACATACACACATTCACATTCCACTGTCTGTCAGCTCTATGACCCAAATCGAGCATGCTGTGTGAATGTGTGTGTGTGTGTGTGTTTTTGCACACACACGGATGCTTTCTGCCCATTTCGCCTCCAACCAGGTAGTAACGGCTGCACTGTCTGGGCTTGCGGTTTGTGGTGGGGAAGTCAGATTCCAAGCTCTTGTAGGATTTCACTGCTGCCTGTATCCCTTTTCAACCCCACGATCAAGTGATCATAATGAACAAAGGACTTGGCTTGTTGCCTCTGAGGTAAAAGCTTTTTCAGTGGCTGTGACCGTGTGGTTTGATTTGAAACTTTTCCTCCGAAAAAAAAAAAAAAGAAAAAGAAAAAAGTGAGCTACAGGAGACGGAAGCATCATCTCATGAAGGAATCTTAAGAATGAGGATTAAAATTTGTCATTTTCATAATAAAAAATACTGAATGAAAAAGTGCAAGGAATGAATTCTGAGTGCAACAGCTCAAATGCTGCAGTGATTCCTTTGAAAATACACATGAAAAAAAATCTCATTACATACAGGACATGGAACTGAAAAAACAATTTCATTTACATTCACGCAAACCTTTGTATCTGTGTATCTGACGAGTTAAACAGTCTTACTCCACCACAAGGAGCCAAAATCAAATTGTCACAATTTCTTATGAGGTTGATATAAGTAACATTTTTTCCTCGAAGCCAATCTGTGTATACTACATACAGTATGTGAGAACATTAACATAATGTTTGCATTATGGAAATGTCTCAAACACTAAGAATTCAGCACTAGTGTGTTGGCAGCTTGAGATGATTTTATACACTGTAACCACCTAAGATAAAAAGAGAAAACATAATTGCAAAGGAATCCTCTTTTCCTTTGAGTGTCTCAACATCCCTCCATCCGATCAACTGCAGACATCAGTGTCAAGTTTAAGCTCTTGATGTCCAAAGGTTGTATTTGTAAGGAGCAACCTTGCTGCCAACAGAAGTACACAGTGTTGCGAATTGAAATGGGATTCTTATTAACTGACAAACCACCAAATGGCGTGTTGGGTACAGCTCGCTCTCGCTGCAGTACATTCAGCAACAGATGAGGAAAGAGAGACCAGAAAGACCAAACATAGCAAAGTCTTAAGTGCGCCATTTTGTTTCTTAAACATTTAAGGCATCAGCAGTATAACTTTTACATGTACATAGCTAGCAGTTAGCCATAGATATATCTCTGAATGAGATGCGTCTCGGCCGCCACTCATCTCGCAGCAAAGTTTTGACTCATTCAAGTGGTAAAAAATTTTAAGATGTGAGCTTTTTGATGTTCCAAAAAAAAACAAAAAAACTGCAACTAGGAAAAACATTTTAAAGATGGCATGTTGTTTTACATTATAATCTGCAAAAAACATTACAACATTTTACCACAACGAAAAGGGTTGAAATTAAAGTAATGACTATTTTAAGCTAACGTAACCTTACAGGTGCTGTGTAACATGTATAACATATTAGTTCCAGCTGCAGTATAGTTCCTTCAAACACTCATGACATTGTTTAAATTTGGCTGAAAGCGATGTCGAATCATTCGATCCAATCTCAGCTGTTGGGTCACTATATAAAAGTAGAGTGTTTGCAATGTACAGGCCAAATATGGTCTTCCAATTAAATTTAGCTCTCACTCAGGCTGTCTGAGTACAACTCCCACTACGGGAACAGTTTCCTGTCTGTCAGTCAACAATCATTATGCTGCAATACTCTCTTGTACACTCTTGTATCAGCCTGTACTTGAAGTGAACAGCAATAATATGACCTCTACACAGGAACTGTGCTGTAATTGGAACTGAAATGGTACATATAGCACCTTAAAGTGACCTGATGCTAAATTAGACTACTGACTCTGGTTCCTAGCCTGGTTCCAAATGATTAGCCGTTAGCCATTCTGTATATCAGCTTGTAGTTCAGATTCAGCTTAAGTAACAATGACAATATCCTCACAAAACACTGGACTGTGAAGGGCTAACATAAACTGAGTGTGCAGGCTGAAAAATGAGGCCGCGTGACAGTTTGGTGATAACACACGAGTTCAATCTGTCAGGACAATCAGCGTTCGGAGCTCGGCAGAAGAATGCGCGACTGTGTGCGACCGATTCATTGGACACGATCACCTGCGAGTGAAGCCACTCATAATTCTTCCCACCTGAAATGAGGAGTTCAAACTCGTGTCAGCCTGCTCTGATGTCATGCCTGCCTTGGGTTGGGTTTCACAATAATCTCAGGCGCTTGGAGAGATGCCATCGAGTCCGGCTTCCGCACCCAAGGTTTCTCCAATTAAATTGTGGGGAAAGAATAACACGTGAAACACTAGATCCCTGTTCGTTTATAGAAATTAAGGTGGGGCATGCAGTATTTGCAATCAGTCATTTCTAAATTATCAGTCATCTCTGCTCTGAGGAGTACATATACAGAGCGACTGGAGGGGTGCCAGAGTATGCTGAGGCCACCTCTGCTGAAAAATGTACCCTTTTACTTCAAGATCACATATTCTTCTGCAAAATAGCATAAAGATTTGGCATTTTAGACAACAACTGGATAAAAGATAGAGGGGGGGTGGAAAGAGAGGGAGAGGTGCAGCATAAGCAGCCACAAGGATCAATAGACTCATTGAGCTTCTTCATCTTCTCCTTAAGGAATGATGGCAATACTCATTCTGAGCCTCCTCACCTCAACGCTTTCATGGCAACTGCACACTCTGGACAAACAATCCATGCAATCTCTTCTCCTTCACTCCTCACCCTCTACCCTTCATCTCAACATCCTCTATTGTTTTTCCACTCTGTCTCCCAGTCGTTCCTTTTTCACACCAGCCACTTGCAAGACAAATGCCTTACCTTTGCTAAGAAAAAATATCAGAATTTTCATATGGAGCCACAGATCTGGACTGAATTCAGCCTTGTTATATTTTCAAGGTGTGATGGGTTTCATATGGGGCTTTCTCACCAGCAAAAGGGGGCCGGAAAAAAAAGCTGGGGATATACATATCAGGTGTGAAAAATATTTCCTCTGCGGATATAACGTGAGACAATTCCGGAGTCTATTTAAAAAACAGGACGGCTCCTAATCCGAGGGATCGGCAAAGGGCAGCACGTCATTGTTCCATCCACTCCTGCTCCAATCAGACCCCAATACCAAACGTCATTAAATCAAAAAATGGAAACTTGGGGAACTTCCAAAACTTTCAACTTCTCTCTAACTCGTGCCTAAGTGTGAGGACAAAACAGTGGATCATAGAGAGAAGGGTGCATGAAGAACGGCATCAGATCCTTGGGACCGAGAGCAAAAGGAAGGAAGAGAGGGAAATAGGGAAAGTAAACCTTTGATGAGTAAGACTTTTTTTGTTAAGCGAGGGGGCTTAACTTTAAAATATTCTGGGTGGCGGTGAATGGGGGATTGACCAATGGCCCTGATCTCAGCCACACACTGGGGCACTGGGGTTAATGGTGGATAAAGATTAGAAAAAAAGGAGTTGCTTTGCCTGATCTCCATCCACCCCCACTCTCCACCCTGCAGTTTTTACCTTCTCCACCAATCCCAAATCAGCTAGACAATGGGGGCTGCCAGTGGGGAATGATCCAAGTCCCTTTGATTTCTGCTTCTACCCCCTCGACTGCTCTGAGTGCCCAGGGTAAAGACCCGTGGAGGTTTCCCCGCTTGCCCACTCACAGGGACGACAGTTAGCAGGCTCAGAGAAACCATCTGAGGATTGGAAATGGAATGACAAGAGGTCTCTGATCTATGACAAGAAATCAATTTTAAACTGGAAATGTGAGCAGAGGGCTGTTCAGTCCCAACTGCAGTCAAAGATATATTTAATTGCTGTAGATTTTTATATATATGTCTATGGTGGAAGTGCTTGAAGTATTGGGGCAATTACACTTTTTTTGCAATGATTAGAAGGACTTTTTGAGGCCAACAGATATGTGGTAAGAGTTCATTTTTGAAGATTTAACTGAGTAGTAGACAAATTAAGAATTTATATTTAATCTCTTTTAGATGGGAGATGAAATCCGGACCCTGCACCAGTCAGAAAGATTGGAGTCTTGGGGAGGTGGACCAGGTTCTGCAGCGAAGACACCCCAGTCTTTGTTGCTGTCCATACACTTTAATCATATCTATACCTTCATGCTGCTAATATAAACCTCTGAGATTGGGGACAGAATCTATGGGATGGATTCAGAGCAAATGGACAGCAATTTTCCATCTTGAGGGCAAAGTTTACTCTGCGTATATGAATTCACTTTACATTTGGTATAGACGTACGCAACTGGAATATTACAACGATTGTTAAGCGTCAGCACATGGAACATAACTATCCCAAATTGTCCAGTCTAATCACAAACGTAAAAAAAACAAACCCGAACACTCATTGGCATATTCATTGGCATTCTCTAGTCCCCCACTCTAACCTTAACCCGCACAACTACATCACTAACACCTAACCCTAATCTTAACCTTAAACCAAGTCTTAACCCCCAAACAGCTCTTCGAAGTTTGCTGACAGGCGAAAATGAACTCACTTTCCAAAAATGTCCTCACTCCCTTTGTTAAAAACTTGTCTTGGTTCTCACTATTTAAAGAGTACAAGCACACACACACGCACACACACGTATACCCATTCAGGAAAACACAAACATTTCCATTCAGGTAATGATGGTGTACAAGGACTTAGTGCAATTTTTCATTTTATTGGTTGCCAAGTATAGAAAGATACATGGCTGTTAGGGATCAAGCTTTAGGTCAAATGAATAGTGTGCGTGCGTGTGTGTGTGTGTGTGTGTGTGTCATGAAGCAATAATGCATGGGTATAAATGAGATGAGTTCTGATCAATAGAATGGCCACGTTGCTCATATAAGTAGTGATTGCCATTACGCAACCAGTCATGCCTCACACTCGTTTGTGGACTGACCTGGTGACAAGCACAATTTTGTATCATTAGCTTAGAGAGGGGAGCTTAATTCAATTATGTCCAGACTTCACACAACAACAAAGACCAAGGCCCGAACAAAAAGTTGAATGTATTAGACATTACGAACAGGTAATGGTGATATCGGCCACAAATTTCAGTTAAAAGTGGTTATTTTTTAATATTCAGCTGAAACGACGTTGTTCTCAAAGACTACAAAGAAATATTTGTCTCAGTATCTGAAATCAGTTGGAACGACAGTTGGAAATGTACAATCTTAACTTTTGAAGATGTAGCATTTTAAGAGTGGGTTAAAAATGCTACTTTTGAAAACACCTTCCACTGTTAAAGTTCTTAAGACTGTATATGTACTTATAGATATGTTTTCTTGTACCTGGCTCTGCTGTTTTGTCATTTCAGCACCCAGGATTGTGCTTCTCCACCAGTAATGACTGATGTGGCTCATTACTCATTAATCTCAGGGAAAATAAAACACAACACGAGGCATGCAAGGACAATGAAAACTTCTTTCACTTACCACTTTGGACTTTACAGTGTGTGTCGTCTGCTTTTTTCTAGGGGCGCAGAGTGCGCATATTTCATCCTAAAATGAAAAACGAGAAAATAGATGTTTTGGACTGAAAATATGAGCGGTGCACTGATAAAAGCTGCACCTCTGCCTCCTCTAGTTTCTGTCCATCCAGTACGGAATAATGCATACCATGTACACTAAGCTAAAAAAAAACTTTGTCCACGTCAGTCTGTTATGTTCAGCTACAAATCTCAATCGAGACATCAGCTAAATAAATAAAGAAAAACCCTGATATCCAAGCTAGCCCACGTTTGTCCGCCATAATGCATATCATAACTTCTAAGTTAGAGTAGATTGAAAATCCTTGGGGTGTGAAAACCAAACAGGCACAACTGAAAGGTTGCCCAGTGGAGGGGGAATTCTATCAAGGTGGACAAGATGAAGATTTGTTACATTTGAGCAGGGGAATGGGGCCCCCTTGACCTCCACTCGCCACTACAATGCACTGTAATAACACAACCAAAGACCAGGTTGGTGTCTTGATAAAAAAAAACAAAATGAGTTTACCATTTAATGTAAACAAAAAGGTAGTTTGGGAGTCTCAAAATGAACGTTCACTTGTTCATTTTCACACTGATCCATGAAAATGACTCTAATCTCTTTCAAGGTTAAGGATTCCTCGACAGATGGACAAAAAGGATCCATGTTCGAAGGCTTACCCTTAGGGAGAAAACTTGCTGTTGTTGTCCGTCACAGGGGTGGAAGGAATCCAGCGATGTCAGCTATCTGAAGTGAGACAAAAAAACACAAGTATACCATTAGTCCAAATCTATTCACGAGGCGCTGATCTCTTTCTACGTTTCCTCTGCACATTCAGAGCTGATGTGGACATGTGTGGGCTAGATTGTGTCTTGCATAACTACAGTCTGTATGGTAGGTAAAAGCAATAAACTTTGGAACAACAAAGTGCACCTGGATTTTGCCGTGGAGCATGAGAGCATATGTGAATGCGTGTGTGTACGTGTGAGTGTGAGAGAGAGAGCATGCACAAACAGGCAATGTACAGTACACTACAAGCTATAGTCCCCACAACCCCCACCTCATCAACCACACACACACACACACACTCTCGTCACTCTCTCTCTCAAGTTAAAAGGTGCAGTGCCTGCAAGGCTCGAGCTCTCAACGGCAAGTAAATCACACTGTTCACCTGACAATTGATTTCTCATGTAGGTCCATTCAGCTGTCTGCATCTGAACACACATGTTCTGTTATCAGTATAATTCAGGGACCATTAGTAGTGCTTATTTTGTGTGCTAATAACACAACTACAGTAAAAGTGTCCAATACCAGGACTGCAGCTGCAGATTGCTCTGGACATTTTTACTGCACATGCATCACCTTTAGAGCATAAGGGGAAAAAAAACTAATTCCCCCTCATTGAAGAGCATTGTGGTGGCAAATTTCTGCTGCTGGGGGCACGAGGGGCACAAAACGGCCTGGATGTTCCTCTCCGAGATTTTTTTTCCCCTCTCTCTCCCTTTTATTCTCCCAGAATTCCAATGACCCCTACAGGCAACCGACGACTGCTGAATCCTAAGGAATGTGCTCTCTGAACTGTACAGAAAAAGCCCTCAGCTCAAAGAGCACAGCTGAAAACAAAACATGCCAACTGCCATAATTTCTCAGTGTTTTGAGTTTGTGGAAAATGTTGCACAGATTGCCATGCAACATTTTACTCAGGATGGGGTGAGAAGGTTTGAGGTGGGGGGTGGGGGTGGGGTGGGCGCTAAAACAACGCGCCGTTTTAACTGAGAAAAGAGACATGAAAAGATCTGACAAGGGTAGAACCAAATAGGGCACTGTAAAATCATCTGATCAAAATTTATTGTGTATGCACAAAGAGAACATCAGACTTTTCTTTATTGGTAAAGTGTGTGTATAAATACAAGGGATCTGATTCCAGTGTTACAAGGACAACAAAATACTGAACATATATTCACCACCAGCACAGTTATGGCCCCTGATCTTACGCTACAGCAAAGAAGTCAAAGGCTGTTAGTTGCACAGCTCTGCATCTAGAAGTCTGACGTTTTAAAAAAACCTCAATGAGGATCAGGGTTGGAAAGGTTACTTTGGAAACGTAATAGGTTACAGATTATTTCTTATCCTGTTTAAAATGTATTAAGTAACACAACTACTTCAATTACTTTACGTAAGTAAAGTAACTTTTCACTTTTGATTATTTTTCTTACTTTCTAACAAATGTTTTCAACTTTTAACCATTTTCAAATGTTTAAACCTGGCAGTGTTAACCTTACATTAGTACTCGACACTGATTTAGTTACATACCTGCAGATGTTTCCTCAGGTTGTACTTGGAAACTTTCAATGTCAATAACATTTTAACAGCTAGTAAACATATTTTGCATTACACTGTCATGTTCAAGCCCTTTACTGATTTCTAAATAATATGTTTTTTTTTCTGAATTTTCAGCACTGGGACGTGTTTTTTATCTTTAGACATAATGGCATCTCTCAGACAGGTTGTTTAGCTTTGAGCGGCAATGTGGATTGATTTAATTGGCAAATGTGGGGCACAGCAAAATCAAACATGAGAACCGATCAAAAGCTTCAGTGTGGCATCAAACTTAACTAAACAGCCTTGACTGGAAATGGCGAAAGAAGGCATTGTGCACTTTAAAAACATGCAAAGCAACAAAATGAACATTATTCAACAAACAGTCTCAGCTTTGTACATAAAATATTGAGACGTAATTCTTTTTATAACTAGTAACATTTTCATAAGTACCTGTAATTTAATTCTACATTTTTTCCTCAATAACTCTAGCTTTACATTTATTTTGGAATTAAAATACGTAATTCTGTTACATGTAACCGGTTACTCCCAAACACTGATGAGGATGACAGGTTGTGTGAATTATGGGAACCAGAAGAAACTGAGAATGAATAACAATTCCTTCTGCAGTGTCCTTTTTATGATGAATTAAGAAAACTTATTTTGAACGAAACGTCCGTTAATAATCTCGAAATGTCCTGGTGCTCTTCTCAAGCTTGAAAAAAAAAAAAAGTCAGGATGGTTTGATTATTTGTTCAGTATTACTGCTATCCGACTACTCTGGTTTCTGGTCAGTTTCCTCTTTTAAATATCGGTGTCTTGTAAGCCAGATTGGGCTGGGCACACTGCTTGTGCATGACACAGAAATGAAGATCAATCAATCAGTCAAACCCGTCTTAAAAATGACAAACATCTAATAACGTCTATTCATAACGAAAAGGGTTAAACGAAGGTTGAAGTAAAAGTCAAGCATATTAAGTTGTAAATAATACAAATATGAGATATATACCATAGTTCTACGTATATAATTTAAAAAAAATTAAACATAACTTTAATGACATTTTGGAAGAACAGTGTCACTGCATGGGATGACTACAACTGTCAAGCTTGCAATGAAGTACTACAACAGAGTTTTAAATATAATTTAGATATACAATATTATTTCAAGTTAAAGCCCCTTTACTAAAGGTTATTTGCTGCTGAGTTTACCTCTGGGCTGTGCGGATGTCATATTTTATTCACTGGAAAAGCATTAGGAATGCTATTAGTCTGTATGACCTCCAATTCGAGGGGATTTACAAATACCAGACATATCTTTATGCCAAATATAAAACCCACTGGTAAATTCTATCAACTTATAAATATGGCAAACGCATTCGAGTATTCATGAAGGCCTAATAATGCTATAGGCTGATATTTACATAAAGCACTTGCACACTAAGTCAAGATAAACTATTTAAGACCCGGACCACAAATACCTCCACACTGCAGAAAAAGGAGGGTCCTGCGATGAAAGAGGACATTATGCTAACAAGTCAGATTACTGTACACAATAACTTTATCTTAAAAGTAAATACCATCCTTGGTGTTCGAAAAAGAGGGGGGGGGGGTGGGCATTATGGAAAGTCACTGGCAATATTTCTGTGGGGACCAAATGTTCCTTATCAGTGTTAGTCGAGCAATTCAGGCCCGCCCGAAGAAAGATGAGTCTTCAAACTCATTCTATTCATGGTCAGACGTGTAATTACCCTCAGCTCACAGTCTAGACGTAACCGCTTTCACAGTATTTAAGACCCCCTATGCAACGAGCGGACGCCGGCTCCTACCACCGAGCCCCGCACGTTAAATCTGTGGGCAGATAAATTAGTGAAGAATGCAATAAAATAGACACAATGAGGGGAACTTTATCCTCCCTGCTGCTAAATGAGATTTCTTTGAAATGCAGATCAGTGGCTCTAGATTAGTGAATTTTAGCTGCTGTCAACATCATAACAAAATACAAATGCGATTGTTCGCCGGCGCCTTATCTCCTTGCTTCCATCTGTTGGCTGGTTATTTACTCCCCCCTGATTTACTATGCAGATCTAAATAAGTCGCATCAAAAGGAGGGCTTACTGCACAATGCCTTCTTAAGCTTCTACATCAAGGTATTTGAAAAACCGGTAGTCACATGAAAAGGCTGCCCATCAAAGGCACATCTCTAATGAACTCTCCCGTATCAGAGGGGGCTTGTGGGGCCTGGCTTTAATGCTGTCTGTGTGGAGAGAGAGAGGAGCACAACTACAAATCAGACCCACCAAGGCATGGCAGAGAAGAGGAGGACGACGACGGGGAGGGGGGAGAAAAGAAAGGAGGAAGAGGGCCTCAGTTATCAGATGAGATTAGCTCAGCACAGGGACCAGTCCCACGTCTTTCCATCCATCCATCTAACTCTTATGTCTGGGCTGAAGAAGGCACTCATAAAAAACTACAGTAGAACTAGATTAGAACAAGTTGGAACGGATTAAGAGGGGACTCAGACACAGGTTACTCATACTGGACAACTAGAAATATTCAGCATTCAATTTCGACTTTAAAGGACCACACTGGTGTATTTTTGACTTCTCCCTGTAAGCCAAGCTCGCCCCTATCTTCTACGAATGTTGTTGTTAAAATTTGACCGAGTTTATACTCAGTGTGCAAAACACCTAGTGGCAATCGGGGGTTCTCCCCCTAACTACTCCTCCAGTGTTATGCTAAAGTCTTTAAAGTAGAGCTGCAACGATTAATCAAAATAATCGATTTGTGGAATGACAGAAAATTAATTGCCAACTATTTTGATAAAAGATCAGTTCAGTCATTTATCAAACAAAAAAAGTACAAAGAATTGCTGGTTTAGCCCCTTAAACGTGAGGATTTGCTGTTTTTTGACAAAAGACGCAATCTAAAGACATCACATTGGGTTGTGGGAAATCCATATAAGCATTTTTTTCCAACTTTTTGGACATTTGATGGAATAAACGATTAATCAATTAATCACGAAAAAAATAATCAGATTAATCGATAATGAAAATAATTGTTAGTT
>JAQLOL010000015.1:8739531-8768608 GCA_029783665.1 Naso thynnoides | reverse complement strand
TGAGATGCTGTTTGTCTCGAGCTCTGTGTCTGATACAAACACACACACACACACACACACACACACACACACACACACACACACACACACACACACATTCAGTCTGCTTCAAAGAACTGAATAATCTTCAATCTTCTGTCCTGAGATGCAGCGAACCTAAAAATGAGGGCTGCCTCCAAAAAGGCAATGATATGAGCAGACACTCAATCCTGACACACACACACACGCACACACTCACAAACCGATGAAGCTAATCATTGAGACATTATTGATCTTTTCTTGCACATGGAGGTCAGAGGTCAGAATCAGCTCCGGAGCGTTTCCCCTGCTGCAGGTAGCGTGGCACCGTCTTAGAGAAACTTTGTTTCTCGCAGACACACGAGCTTAAACCGACAGCCGCAGGTCTTCTCTGAGCAGCATCCTGCTTCAAAACATTATGAGAACTCTCCAGAACAGCGTTGCTAACAGCTGTCATTGTACAGTCATATAACCAATTCGAGCATTTTACCATAAAAGGGTCATTAGATTAGATTAAATTGATTTATTTGACATGGACGTCACATTTACAATGGATAAACCAGATGTATTGTTTGTGTGTTTTAGCACGCATGCTAATTCTCCATGAAAAATGCAAATAAAAATACAAGAAAAGGTCAATTGTAAAGAGTTAAAGAGGGTAATAATGCACCATACAATGATATTAAAAGGACAATAGTGATGTGATGGGTGGTTGAACAGCTGCATATTAGCATTCCATAGTAACTAGAGTGACAAGTTGATGTTTAACATGTTCCTTAAGTTGAGTATGCTAACAATTTCTTATTAGAATGACATACAAAGTGCACCTGAGGATGATGGGAATGTAATAGATTTTGCGGGTATTTTAATCAGACACTAAAAATATAAAATAAATGAAAAAAACAACAACAACTAAAGATTTGATGATGTGGTAAGATGCAGAGTCAGGGGACCGTTAAACTTCTTACAAATCACTCAGAGGATGAAATAAATCTCTCAACATTTTTTGTTGACAATACAACCAGCAGCTGTTGAGATTTTTCATTCCAGTGGAGGATCCACTGACATTACATGCATAACAGGAAACACTTTGCATTTTAGGAATATTCTTTATGCATGTTTTTTAAATTTTTGAAACAGGTATTTCAGTTTGGAGCAACACATTAATCCACTCAGGGTGATGCATCGGGTTATCAGGTAGGCATGACTGCTGCATTTTCATTCAATATCCGAATAAAAGCAAACCAAATAATATTTAGACTAATAAATCTTGACGGATGCTCTATTTCTATCTAACTTAAAGTGAAAATATGTAGCATTTCCACATTAAAATGCCAGAATATGACTTTATGTGTTTTATATTTTGATTTCTGTACTTTCATTACTCCGAATGTTTCTAGTGCTGTCGAAACCCAGAGAAATACTAAGTTCTATGCATGGTAATGATGTGTTTCATTTGGCTGCCTGTCTGTGGCGACACAGCAGATATAACTACAAGTATCACAAACAAAACTTTGATACATTAGCCAATCGGTTCTTCCGGAGTTGGTCATGAAATAAACAAATCCCATGATCCCACACTTCTTCCAAAAGACAAATTAGTTGTTATGTTTTCATTGTTTTGATGTGGAGATCTCTAGCTGCACAAATTATGCACTGTGCCTTTAAAGCTGTCTAGCTGTTTATTTAGACGTGGAGGTTAGATTACGTGGAAATAAATTATACACAGCCAGGAAATAAAACACATTCACTGTGCATAGAGGAAGCAGAGATGCAGTCGAGGTATAAATCATCATTAATTAGGTAAAGTCTCCATGTAATTGTGTGTGTGTAGGCATTGACAGGTCTTGCACAAGCAACTTTATGGAAGCATGGCAGCATCTGTTGTCACCTGGATACAATGCAGACCAAAAGACAATGTATTGTAACTACACTCATATCTAAATTCAGGTCAAAGATAATAAAGTTAAAATGCAGATTGTTATGTAAGATCCAAGTATAGACATCTAAATATTGGCTTCTTTGTACACTGGCTTTACTTTACAGTGCTTTATAAAAGCTATAATTTCATTTATTTGTTTTGTAACTAGTGAACATATTGTGCGAGGATTGCTGAGAGGATAACTGGCCTGCCCTGGTCTAGTTATATGTGTCCTATTAATAGGCCTGGCTCAGACTCACAATGTTCAGCTGTAACCGAACTCCATCTGTCAAGTCACGTCCTCTCTCTGCTCTCCCCTCTACAGTATCACTGCAGCCAGGCTAGGGGCACTCGGGTCTGTGCCACCCTCCAAGCCAGACAGACGGCAGGACAGGCAGACAGCTGCCTCGCAGACCATCACACATTATGGAGGCTCTGTACATCCAACCCTGGGAAGAGGAAAGGGTGATGGTGAAGGAGAGGGAACGGGAAAAATGTGGGGAGATGGAGGAGGGAGGCATAGAGGCCTTGTCCCCCGTGAGTTCCGCCACAGATGAGGAGACAGACGAGGACTCCGAATCAGAGGCCCCGACAACCGTTCGGAGGAAGGTGTCATTCGCTGATGCATTTGGCCTAGACCTGGTGTCAGTTAAGGAGTTTGACAATGTTGAAGTGGCAGAGTCAGACATCAGCCTGCCCCCTGAGAGAGAGGCGACCGGTCCCTTGGAGGAGTTTTACTTGTCCTGTCTGTTTACAGTCCCCTTGTCCCCAGAGGAGCTGAACCAGAGGCTGCACGCGCAGATGGTCGAGCTGGAAACCATCGAGCTCCTCCGGGGAACCACCACAATCCGCGGCGTCGTCAGGGTGGTCAACCTCTGCTACAGCAAGTCTGTTTATGCCCGCGTGAGCCTGGACCGCTGGACGAGCTACTTTGACCTGCTGGCTGAGTATGTGCCCGGATCCAGTGATAGAAAAACAGACAGATTTAGCTTTAAGTACACCCTGGTTCCTCCCTTTGAGCGGGAGGGGACCAGAGTGGAGTTCTGTCTCCGTTATGAAACTTCAGTGGGCACTTTTTGGGCTAATAACAAGGAAATGAACTATGTGCTGTTCTGCCACCAGAGAGGACATGTAAATGAGCCTCACGTGCAAGAGGACAGTGCCAGCTGCAAGAGAAAGAGGAGCTGTCTGAAAGCTAACAGGTGGGAAAACCTGATGCAGAATCTTTTTTTAAAAGACATCTTTGCTGAGAGAAGCTGTGTCATCTTCATACATCACAATGGATGTCATTACAGAGTTAGCAGCATCCTAATAAAGTTTAAAATCTAACAGAAATCAACCAGAAACAAGAAAATGTCCCAAGGCTGTGCTAGGAAATGTTCAAATCTGACACAGTGTGATTAAACTGTGCTGCTCTTCTCATCAGGTGGAAGCACAAGCTAACGTTGCCTGTGTGTTTACAGTAAGCCGTTATGTAACTTTGTATGTTTGGACTGGAGAAGACATATTACCCATTTAAGGTCAGGTGTCCGTCCAGGTTTCCATGACGTCTCACCATGGCAAGGGAAAGTCAAATATGTTCACTTTGTCCTCCTCGAGTCCAGTTCACAAGTTGCTTTTGGTATGCATGCTTGATGCCTTTTTCAAAGTTATGGAAAGGTGATAATACAACAGACAAATGCATTACATTAAAAAAAAAAAAGCGTAATATAAGCAGTTCAAAAGCTGCAGCAACAAGCACAGTACTGTCTTCAAGGTAACAAGGATCTCAGCTCTTTTTTGCACACCTTTTACTGTTCTGTTGCAGTTACGGATCATGTGACATGAAGACAAGCAAAGGCATCAAAATAATAATAAGAATAAATGATAAAATGAACACTTGAGATTAAGATTTTAATAAAGTTTAGCCTTAAAAAATTGGATTAACTCTAACTAAAGGGGAACTAGTCAAACACTGAATCTTGAGACATTATGAGCCACAGTGAGAGAAACCTGAAAAAAAATGGAGCTGATTCAACAATGAGAAAGCTCTTATTTTATTTTTGCAACATTTTTTGTCAAATAATTGCTGAAACAAATCCTGCATTTTGCAATTTAATCACTATAAAACATCACTGTGAGTTTTCGTTGTTATTCCTACTTTATTTTGAACCACAGGAGGGGAAGTGCAGAAGAAAAGACCATGGAGACTTGTGACACATCAACAGTTGTTGCAGGTGTATATGTGTGCTTATTGTTTGCATGTGTTCATGTACATGAATGCCTGTGTTTGTTTAGGTGTGTGTATACAAAGGTGCGCAAGCAAACTTTGACCCCTGTGTTTTTTTGCAGAAGCAGGGGCCACCGATAAAGCAGAGGAGGCTGAAAGAAAGACTAAGGACAGACAGGCAGAAATTAAATCATTACTATACCGCAAAGAAAACAAACCTTTGGTAAGGTTCCTTTTTCCCCCCATTTTTGGACTAACATTCAAAACCACCAAGAAGTAAATACCGCTCGCAAGAAAACAACTCGCAGTTGATGCCAGGTCAAATGTTTTCTGGTTACATAAACACCATGTTCACTGGTGTCCATTTGGAGATTTTAACAATAGATATAAAGGGATAAAGATCATGTTTTCTGTCTGCAAAGATTTAAAGCAGAGTGAGAGCTGCATATCATGCTGCACAGTGCTCAGTATGTCCCGGGATGGTATGACAAGTCAGCTAAACTGACACTTGAGATCACGTGTGAAGTCACTCACTCAACGACTATTAATAATAAATGCAACCTGCTTGTAAACATGCACTCAGGTTGATGTTGCTGTGTTATGTGCTGAGGTTGCAGCAGAGTTGCAACACGTTGCATCATTACAGTTGTGTTGAATATCAAAGAATTCTCGATGAATAGGTTATTTTTTATCACTAAGCTGGTGTTGGGATTTAAAGCAGCGGGTGACCTTAAAGACTAACAAAACATTGTGCTGGTGGCTTCTGGTTATAGTTCAAGTAGTTCAAACATTAACATCTGGCTTGACGTTTGACCTTTTTGACAGGTGGATAGCATAAAAGGCAGACACCGAGCGACTCGCTTGGCACGTGTGCAGGACTACCTCTCCCAACAGAGGCTGCGAGTGTCAAAAGCTCATTCACATGACCAGAAAGTTCCTCTGCCAACTCCGTGGCATGACTCTGCCAGCTTTCTTCATAAACGCCAAAAGAAACAATCCAGCGAGAGCCAGCAGGTGCTCACCTATCACCAGATTCCTCTGCTTACACTGGACTGGAACGACAGCAGAGCCTATCAGTGGGGAACTGCTCACATGGACGACATCTGGACTGAAAGAGCTAAGATGATCCTGCCACAAATGTCAGTGGAAAACGTGGAAGATGCACCCTCTGTAAATGATTTGTGGGATGCTTTCCTAAATGGCACAGATGATACCGCTGATAGAGAAATCTCAGTGTGTGATGTATGGCAGGAATTTCTCAATGGGCCAAGCTGTACGGACCATTCTGCTGTTCCTGAGTCAGAATGGCTGCAGACAGCGACATCCGTGTCACCCTCAAACGATAAAGAACCCAAAACCAAATACGCGGCAAGCAGTCAAAAGCATGACTTTCAGGTTGGCACGGGTTCGCCCACCACCTTGCATGAGTGTACCTCAGCTGCGTGTCAACTGCTGTCAGAAAAGCATGAGACATTGTTGGCTAATGTTGCCTCGAATGCTGCAGACCACCAGCCAGCAGAGGCATCTGTCAGCAGCCCACGAGATGACAACAAGGCGACACAAGATGCCTCCCAAAGGTCAGAGACAAACTCTGAAACAGACACTCGGCAGGAATTTAGCCTCGAGGGGGCAACGCCTGTGTCCGAGGGCTCTGTTGACAGTTCGACAGAGTGTCGCGAGCATGCAATGTGGGAGCAAGGAAAAGAGGGAATAATAGGAGGAGCTGGAGGAATAGGAGGAGATGAGCTGTTCACGCCACACACAGCTCACTTCTTAACAAGCTCAGGGGACTCGGAGACAACAGACATGACAGCAAAGCCAGAGTCTCAGAATGCCAGCACTGTTGATAGGATCTCACAGCGAGCAAGGCTGGCTGAGGGTCTTTCTTCTAGCAGGGAAGGGCAAGTTACAGGTACTGCGAACAATGCCATGGATGACATGCTGGCATTTAGGGGGACAATCAGACAGGGGACAAGGGATGGGGAGAGGTTTGCCTTTTCCACATCCAGACAAGGAGAGGAGGAAGGGATCATGATTGTGAACCGTATGGAAAATAATGTCTTTACAGGAGAGGAGACATTTGGGCCAGAGAAGACCGAAGAGTGTGAAATCTCCCGGAGGTATGCAGATGAAAAGCAATGTGAGGAATTCAGGCTGAACCAAAACAGTGAAAATCCATTACAGGAGAATGCAAGCGTTGAAAATGAAACAAGCCCTGCACGGTCACATGCAGATGAGTTCAATCCAAACCAAACTAGTGACAACAGTTTCAAACAAAGCCAAATAATGGCAAGCAAATTAAAATTAAGGGAGACAGAGAATGATGATGTTGCATCAAATAATGAAGACTCAAAGGTTTTCAAAAAGACAGAGGTGGAACCTTCTTATTGTACAAAGAGCCAAGAAACAAAAGGACTAATTGGTGCAGAGGAGGAAACTATCCAGGTGTTAAATAAGGAAGCATGGCAACACAATGAAAAAGCTTTACAAGTGAACTCATCTTGGAAGAGGGAAAAGACACCAGTAATTTCAGAAGCACACAATAAACATTCAAAGCCAACACAAGGAGAGGAACAGATGCGCATTCAGAAAGAGGAGAAGGACTCGACACTGACAAAAACACAGAAAAATGAACTAAAATCTAAAAGAGATCCAAATGTTTCAGCCTCATATGAGACAAAGGAAGAAAAAAGCTCAAGTCTTGATGGACGAAATGAGAAGGGACAGGAAACAAACTCATCAGAAAAGACAAGTAACACAATAGAATCAATGGAAATGGAAAAGGTCTTCCAGAGAGACCATGATACATTCAGACCTTTTCCAACAGACAACCCAAAACCACTGGAGGTGATAGGAGGTAAACGGACTCATTCCCAGGACAATTTAAAGGGTGAGAAAAAGACTGTAGGGCGTAAGAGAAGTTCAGAAGAAATTACAGAGAAGGAGAATGTTGAGAAAGAAGACACTTCAGTGGAACTTCAACAGCAACCTGAGACATTAAAAAGAATGGAGGAAGATATGAGTCAGAGAGACAAAAATGAGAGGGTGAGTGTTGGAAAGCTGGAAATAGAAGCACTGAGGGAGTCAATGGGTAATGTGGGGATCCCTCAGGGGGACAGCAAGAATGCGGCAGCTCAATTGAAGGAACAAGAGTCGTCAGCAGAAGTTGAGAGCTCTCCACTTGTTGAATATAAAAAATTGTCAGCGGGAACAAAAGACCCTATTACAGCAGAAAATGCAGTAGCACTTGACATGATAGAGACAGGATTGGAGGGGACGATTATAGAAAGATTCGCAGAAGATTTGGTTCAGGGCATTTGGGGAGAGGTGTTCGATCTGAGAGTACCAGCCTCTAATAGAGACACAAATATTGTCGATGGAATACCAGGAAAACTGGCAGATACACCTGATATTACCCAAGATTGCCATCTTCTTTTTGAGGAAGATGATGCTTTTGATTCAGGTGTATTTTCCTTGACAGAATTACCATCAGATCCAAATTCAAGTCTCTGTCAAGGCTTAGAGCAAACCATAGTGGATGAGAGCGTCAAATATTCCCCAGTAGAAAGAGGTCAGCCACTTGGCACGTCAGATCTGTCTCACTTCCTCTTAAAATCACAGACAGACGGGTACTCAAGTGCTAGTTTCAGCCAAGATCCCCCCCCAGATCTAGCTGCTCAGAGTGGGCAGTCGTCAACTAAATCAGCCCAAAGCACTTCAAAGGATCTAGAAAACTATACTCAAATAAAAGAGAGACCTGTCGTCCATCAGGAGATAGGCAGACAAACAGAGGAGCGTGTCGTCTCCTGCAAGGAGAGTTTTAATCGATCAGATCACAAACATTTGACTTCCTCCACTGAGAAATCAAAAGAGTCCTCTAGTCTAGTATGGTGGAGTATGCTGTACATCCTCAGTCATATAATCAGACTTGTAGTCTGCGTTCTGTTAGTCGTAGGATTCTTCCTCATCATTTTCATGTGCGATTTCCCAGCATTCTTTGCATTCTATATGTTTTCTTTGAGCTGGTGGTTTTATAAGTGGAAGAAACATAGAGCGACGGCAAGCAAGGGGATGGTGGGGTAGGCAGAGTGTTGTGAGGGGAGGAGCGGCTTGAAAACTTCTGTGTGTGGCATTTTTTACACAAGCTATCACAATCAAATTGACTGTAATGTCAATATACCATTTATTCAGACTGGTGAGACCATTGTGGAGATGAATGAAAGCTACAATAGGTGCAATAAAACTAAATGCTGTGTTTGTTTGTGTGTACGTGTAGCATTTTTTTTTTCTTTTTCAACTCCAAATGAAGTTAGCGCAGTGGTTTCGAAGCTTCTTTGACTATGTGTATTTTTGACCCGTAGTCACCTGTTGCACATGTATACTGGTTATATTCAGTTTAACCAAATGGTGATTTTTTTTTTTTGTTTACTTGATTCATTTAAACAATTAGAGGAAAATACTAAAAATTCAAATCAAATGATGCAGCATGATTTCTTTTTCTTGTTTTGTTACTCACCTGTTGTGTTTTTGTTTTTTTTTTCCTGTGACCCCTTGCAATGGGCCCAGGCTACAAATTAGCAACTACTGAATGAAACAGGATAGGTTCAGTTTTGCCAAACAGATGAACCGACAAATGTATCTTTTGATTTAAAAAAAATAATAATTTGACAAACTAATTATTAAAATTTTAATAGGATGGGGTTTTTTTGGCACATTTCTTAAAAAAAAATCAGCTGTCGTTTAATGTCTTACTTAAGTCTAATTTATGTGTGAATGATGTGTGTATATTTGCTGTGTTTTATGGGCCCAAATTCTTTTCACAATGTACCAAATGGAACAAAGTTTGTATGTGTGTGACTCATGTAGAAAAAGTGGTGCAATAGTGGGGCATTTGGGGATTTCATCTCTGTTTCATAGCTTTTTCTTCAATAAAGCAAATTCATATGATAAAAAAAAAACTTTTTCAAGTCTTTCATAACGGTATATTTTTCAAGTTTTTATCAACATGAGAGTATGCAAATATGCTTGCTTTATGCAAATGTATGTTTATTATTATTGCATCAGTCGAAAACAATGACAAATAATGTGATATATTATCTGCTATATTTAGTCCGTTGTGATCAGGGCTCCATTTCCCATGTTTGTCCTTCAGTCTGGAGTTAGAAAACTGAGTTACAGAGTGATTTTAGCAACGTACAGTGTGCTAACGGAGCTAGCCTTGAAGCTAACGGCTGGCTGCAACTGACCTGCGCGAACATGGTCCACTTCAAGCCGCTATTACCGTTAATAATCACTGCTACCATTGCAATAGTGTATCAGTGATAAAGACGACAACAAATTCTACCCAGAAAACGCATTTACTCCTCTACTTCAGCTTTCTTGACTTGTGTTAATGTCTATGGTAGTGGCCACTCTTCCTGATTTCTAAAACTACAGGTTGTGTAGTTGTGTGTGTGTTTATGGTGCATTAAAAAAAATTAACAGCATTAACGTGCATTTGCGTTAATGTGTGATTAACACGTTAACTTTGACAGCCCTTATACACACACACACACACACACACACACACACACACACATGTCCTTATATATATGTGTATGCCAAAATTGTCACTTACATTATTGATATTTCATCCTCCATTGCTTCAAACAAGGTGCATTTAGGGTTTGAAATTCAAAAAAACGGTCTGATCAGTAAACATCTTAGAAAAAAAATCATAATCTTTGATAGCAGTCGCTCAAAGGCTGATATTAACAGTCACGTCCTCTTTCAGTGTTGCTCCTAAGATAACTTACTGACCCTCAGACGAAACCCTTTACAGATCGAAGGAGCAGTCAGCAGGTCTTTGTTCTTGGATTTGGAGATTGCTATGAAAGTGATGTAGTCTTTTGAGGAACTTTTAGCAATAGGAAAAAGGTCAGAATTCTGTCAGTGTTTGAAGTACATAATCTTAGGACATTTCAGAAAAACTACATGTTGATTATCAGATAAATCAACTCTTTGAACCTTAGCAGAAGGACTTTAAAGTGAAAACTATGCTTCCATCTTTGCCTCTCTTTGAAGAGTCATTAATCCTTTTAGTTTTAGTGTCTGCTGACAGAAGCTAGGATTGAGTCAGCCACACATAATAAATACTCCACTTCATGCCTGGTAGTAAAGGCACTGTTCGTAAGGTTAATACTGTAATAGGATAAAATTGTTTTTTTTCAAAAATAAATACACACTCCATTTGTAAAACCCTTTTTATGTACCCTGCTCATGCAGGTTATTTAATGTATTAAGTCTATCTACTAACACACGAATGGTTTTATGATAATAACAAGCAAGTCAGACAGATGTGCACGATAACAAAGACATCATTATGTGTTTGTGATGTAATGGTACATGACTGCAGTTGCAACAAACCAGGCATTTACCTTAATGTAAACATGTTTTAAGGGACAGAAGGCCTTTCAATTAAGATCATTACTGATAACCTTGATGTTAATTCAGATTTGTTGATGAAGACTCTCACACTGTGGTATATATAGCGCTTGTTAATTATGAAGCCAGTAATTGAAGTTTCACTGCTGAGGAGGAGTAATGAAGAGAAATTACATAATTTCATTCATGTAATCTTTTGTCAGTGAATAATACTTCTAAAGCCGCAAGCACATGGAGTGGGTGGATGTAGCTCTATGTGTCTATACGAGTGTATGGGTGTTTTAAATATGTGTCTGTCAGCTGTGCTTACATCTTATTTAAGGTAGTCATGATGCCAGATCTTCAAAACACAATTAGGTTGGCCTGAAGAAATTAAAAATAATAATATTATTTTCAGTGTCTATAAAAATCAGGTAAAAACAACAACAAACACCATTATTCTGTCGGTGAAATGCATCTTTAACATTGTTATATTACACTCAAAATACAAGTGTAGGGAAGTGGAGAGTCTGTAACTATGAACGAATAAATGTCTAAAAAAACAAACAGAAAAACTATTATCATTACTATTAGTTAAAGAACATTAAAGTTTAAAGTAATAAGACAGCTTTTATAGTCAAACTGTACGACTTCTCAACCTATTCTTAGCAGAGAAGAACTATTTACACATTCACAAAATTTTCTAGCAAAATTATTATTTGTAATTTTTATTTTAATATGTAAATGCCTCCCTAAATAATCAATATCCGTTCAAATGTCTCCGGACAGATGTTTATTTTGGCACTTTTTTTTTTTCAACTGAAGTTCCTTGTATATTACCAAACTCACTATTAAGCAACGGATTTTACATCTTGGTTCTCTTCACAGCTAATAATGCTAATAAACATTGGGTCCAATTTCGTTCTGGTACCATACTCCTCATACTGGTACCATACTCCTCAAGATGCTTTGGTGCTGTCGTATGACTCTACATATTATGTGGTAGCCCACCACAAGCAGAGGAGCCTCACCGTGTGACACTATGTGCGATAAAGTGGCGGTTTGAGTGACACTGCAGTTCAGCAGAAGCCACTTGATCCCATCTGGGGTATGTTGACCTTTTGTAAACTGGCTCCAGTCCCATGCTGGCACCTTTAACAAACTGGCCAAAAGCCAGTGTTGGCACAGTGGAAGGCGACTCTTCACTCTGAGGAGGCCCAGCACCAGACCTGGCACGGCTAGTGCAGCACGTGCAGACAAAAAGTAGCAGTGACAGGAAAGAAAGTGGGAAACAAGGACAGAATCTTGATGAGCTGAGGTTGCCCTGAGGTGTGAGGCTACTTGTTATATTATTGATGAACCCACATGCCGATATGTAACGGGCGTAGGGTTGCACAATTATATAATCAGGTGGCACGTTAGCAATTAGGGGACTTTAATGCTAACAAACCCTGTCACCAAAATAAAAGCTGTTTCATCCATGTGCTCTTTTAAATATTTGGAATATTGAAAATCTTAAGATGAAAAAAAAAATCAATAAAAAACTACAGATTACATTAAACACAGTGTTGATACAAGTAATGGTAAAGTATATAGGACCCTGACCAATACACCATTTTGAAGATATTATTAGCTGATATGATTGCACATATAGAATCAATGTGTATGTTTTCGGATATGCTTCAAGAGGAAAACTGTTATTCAGGCTAGAACAAGTACTGTTTAATGTTCAGTGCACTGATGTTACGAATAAAGTTAGATATCCTGCCTTCATTACATATCTTTGTAATAATAATAATAATAATAATAAGAAACAACATTCAGCCGATAATGTGTGTGCATCATATTGGCAGACAGTGTTGGACAAGTTACTCAGAAAACGGTAATTTTCTTATTACTTATTACTCCTTATAAAAGTAATACATTTACTTTACTCATTACTTTGTATCAAAAGTAATTATTTACGTCACTTGTTACTTTATTTTACTTTTTCATTCCAACTGACTTCCTAAAAAAGTGACGCACAACCTGGTTAACCAGCTACCAAAACTTAATCCACCTTATTGGAACAACCTTGTTTCGTTGGCTATAAATTTAAAGACATGCTTAAGCATAACAACACCACCAATAGCTAATTAGAACTTCAACATTAGCAATTGCTCAAATCAAATACATCTCCAGCAGAAAATATTGGCATATGCACGTATATCTCACCAGTATAAAAAACACATGCCTTTCTAGTAATGCAGTAATGCAGCATTAATCGGATCAGTAACTGTAATATAATTGCTGTTTTGGCAGTTGTAATCCCTTATTTTACTTGTTACAGGGAAAAGTAATAAAATTACTGAAATGAGTTACTATATTAATGCATTACTTCTCAACCCTGCATACTGAATATTGGAATTTCCTTGCTCCCTCATATTCGTATCGACATTGGCCTGAAAAATCCCACATCAGTCGGGCCCTCAAAGCAACTTCAACATAGTCACATTTTCAATGCATTTTGTGGCACACTAAGAACATAAAGAAATTTAAGATGCCTGAGTTTATGGAATTGTTTCTTAGGTTTTTTTCTGTATATATAGGCAATTTTTTTATTCACCAAATTAAGGCCTGAGTTTTCTACTCAGGTTTTTGTAAAACCTAAAACTGCTTGTATCCTATCAGGTTATATCAGGTTGTGGGGGTCACTGAGGTTGCAGCGGAAGACAAGTCAGTTGTCTCTCTGGATCACACCCTCAACCTTGTGATCCAAGTATCAACTTAAATGAGACCCAGTCATCATACGTCGATGCCTCCCTCATTCCGCCGTGTCACATTACAGCATGCATACAGGATTGTGTGTGTTGCTATGCGTTGCTGTGTACGTGAGTATGCGAGGACAGACGGGCAAACTATAATAAGGATCGTGCTATCATATGAGGGATATTCTCAGTGGTACATTTCTGGATTAGCATGCGACACAAGCTCTCTGTGGGCGTATATAAGTCATCAAAGCATTGAGAGATAAAAGCATTTGCTGTGTTCCACCGTTGTCTTATGATAATTGGGGAGTTTAATGATATAACAAAGAGAAAATGAGGAAGAAAGTAGAAAGGGTACATAAAGATTTTAGATAGTTTAACAACTCTTTCAGGTTGTGTCCTGCTTGGGCTTTCAATGATTGAAAAAATGCATTTTGTCATGCTGTTGCACACTTTGGATGTAAAGGTTCCTCAATACCTTACAGAGGGAGATATACCAATTTTCTTAAGCTTAGGTGCAATGTTGCATTTCTTCCAGCAGATGACAGTGCAGCTCTACTTTTCAAAGATTCCACGTCACATTCATTTGGTCTGAAAAACAAAATCCTGCCTATTGGTTGTGGTTTATGGTAAAAAATAAAAAAATAAAAAAATTAAATTGTGTGATCACCTCAAGCTAACATTTGGCACCTACTGCGTGATCCTGAACTTCAGATGCAATTTTGCATGAAAGCAGCAAACCCATAACAATCCATCTCTTCTCCCTGTGGCAAAAAATCAGTGTGCAGTGAAGTGCACTGGCGGGGGGACAAAAGGGTGCGTGAGGACATAGTAAGCCAGTGGATGAGAGCGCAAAACAAGGCAGGGCCGTGTTGTGCGGCCGGAGGGGAACGGAGGCACACTGCTGACAGTTTGGAGACCTGACAGACTGCATCATCCACACTCTCTCCATCTGGGGAACCACGTTTTATTCACCAATCCCTCCATTCTGCCTCTACAGCCTCCTTGTCGACGCCCTGTGCTCCGCTCCCTCAACCTTCCACCTTGCCAGCTTCATCTCAGCCTCTTGCTCACTCCCAACAAAAGCTCCTTGCCCGCCCCTTCCCCTCCTCTCCTCCTCCTCTGACTACCCTCAGCAACTCGACATTCCCAGATGTCTGCTGGCTCTTGCATCACAGAGACAGCCAGGCTTTCTGCTGTTGTCACTTGGCATTTGAAAGCTGTGCTGTGTGGGACACCGTCACCTCCCATTCAACACTAATTGCAGTATACCGACTGCTCGAGGATTCATCTGAGGGAAAAGCAGTAGACTGGTACCACAGGGCTAAAGGTTGTTTTTTAACCTTTTTATGTGTTTTTTATAAGATTAAAAGAGAGAAGTCAGCGCAGTGATTGATTGGGGTCAAATAAGCTGTGTTTTCGCAGCAGAAAATTTCCCCCGGGACGGAGAACCTTTGGAGGAAAAAAGTGGATTTTCAAATCAGAAGCAGAGTCTCCAAGCTCCGGGGGCATGGTATTACCCCAGATAAAGTCCATGATAGGGTGGTATTACTTTCCATGAGTAAATGAGCTTTGGGGCAATGAACATTTCTGATGGGTCGTGTATTCATAGCAGCTACCATTTTTTAAAACTCTGCGGCTGCAAACCAGTTTTTGGTTGTTGTTGTTGTTATTTATTGTAATGGAAGGACTCTTTAGATGGGCCAGTAGATATTCAAACCTTCCACATTTGACTTCTAATCACTCGATTATTGACAAAACACAGTAAGACGTAAAGTCTTTCAGAGTCTGGTGCAAATCTATAGATTTACTGCAAAATGAAAAAAAAGTAGTAAACTGCAGCTAGCTCATACACACAAACACTCAAACCTCTTGCTTTCTATATGTTACAAGACTCATCCTGTTTTTTTGGCACTTTTCTTTCTATTTCAATAAATTTTTCACCAATAGTTTAATTATCGTCGTCCTGCGGGACTCCGCCCACCTTGGCGGCATTTTATCCATCTTATATCTTCCATTTTCAATCGGAGTGGTAACATTGCCTGATTCTCAAAATAAAATATGGGCATCATACATGCGCACATATGATCCTGTCAATCGGACAAATGTCACTATCCCTTCTATCGACATCATACTCTAATTTTGGAAACCACCTGTCATCCTGTATCCAAATTATATTAGTGTTGCTACACATCAGAGGAGTAATATAAGAAAGAACACAACTGATGGACCAATGGCAATCACTGTCATAATGTCGGCGCAACATAGGCTTGCCAAAAAATCACAAAAAAATATATATACATTATTGTCTGCTGACAATAATGTTTGTCCAAGTCTGGATTAAGGGGATGCATGCATGGCTGCATCATGCCAACAAACCTGTGATACCCTATCAACCTCATCAAATAGCAACGCACGTTGCTGATGCTGCCACAGCAGCTTTGAGATGCATTTTCTTTTCAAAATAAAAGCCTGAAGATGCTTTAACAGCTGTTGGATATTGTAAAAAATATTGAAAATGATTGCACATATGGCAAAATTTGATCATATCTGGTATCAACCCAATCCTAGCGTAAAACATTTACATATACATATTAGTAAAGTGACTGATTTGCCAAATTACACCGGCTTTTTATCCACGGTGGAAACAAGAGAATGTCAGGTATAAGGAACCTTTGAGTTCCTTGAAAGTAGCTCCTGTACCTAAGCGCTCCAAGTACTTTATGTCAAAACACAGGGATACCATCAATCAGTACAACTGTGCACCCATGTCTTAGTCCATCTCCCTATTTATTTCAAAATGTAAAAATATGCATATTTGTGAGATAAGTTTAAACAAACAAAAGAACTAGTCTGCATTTTTCAGCACTTAAGTGCACACATTCCACTTTCAGAGGACGCATTCCGCAATATATCTTATGTTTTTATGGCGCTCATTACGGCCCTCCTATTTCCTTTGCTTTCATTTGCAGCATTACCAGGAGATGACAGAGCTGTTTATCATCTTTAGTACTGTCGGCCGGGTTTTTTTCATCACAACGAGGAGGTGTGAGAAAAGAAAGAGGAGGAAGACGGGCAGCAGAGGAGGAGGAGGAGGGGCAGATACTTCATTTCTTTAAAAAAAAAAAGAAGCTGTATACAGTTAGCGTAACCGTAACATGAGCTTTGGCGAGATGTTGTCTGGGTTTGGCACAAAATATAGAGCAGGAAGGAAACTTTATGAGTGTATAGATGAGTAGCTTTTGGCAGCAGGCCAAATGAAGCACGAAGTATGGGAATAATATAATATCTTGCACTGTTTATGTAACAAAAAAGCTACAAAGTGCACATAAATAGGGAACAAAAGGTTGTCAAGGGTTGAGTGAGTCCTCCGAACGTCCTTTACATGACTCTGGATGGCTGCAGCGGATGACAAACAGCTTTTTATTCTTTTGGCTTCATTAATCCCACTCATTTCACTTAAAAAACAGCGCAAGCGGGAGGTAAAGTGGCTTGTATAGATGGACATTTTTTGCAGCGCAGAGTGAATCATGATGAGCTGTTTCTTCTGTGCTGTCCTGCGACTCAGCCAACTAATACAAGAAGACATGCCATTCCTGAGAAAATGTCCCCTCGGCGGTCCCTTCTGAACTTAGAAAAACAACAGAGGCAGTTCTTTGTTCTCTGCAGCCACTTGCAGATGTTCAGTAATATATCCAAGGCCAGAGACCCACTTTTTGCCTCTCAGCTTGACAAGCTTGTTTGTTAGCAACATGCTCCTTACCCTTTTTGTGCTGATCAAATAACGGATGACTGAAATTGTTTGAGCCTCCACAAAAATAGCTGTTTTGTGCTGTAGATGGAAATGCAAACAACATGTGTTTCCCCACACTTCAGTGCGCTCTCCGCTAGCTTCAAGCTTTTTCTGCTTGGGTTCAGTTTAACATTTCTTTGTAGTTGTGCAACAAAGGCAGTAGCTTAATGTGTGTTGTTTTATGGAAATCTCTTACAGTAGGTTGCTTCATTGGGTCCTTGCTTTGCCTGTTGCAAAGGTGCGTTTTGCAACAACTGACGTCACACATTTCTGATTTTTGTTGTTCATGTAAACCTCTACTGTGCGCCCCTGTCTTAAGTGTGGTTTAAAGTAATAGTTTTGTGCTTTAAATTACATAAAACCATGATTCTCCCCATCAGGTTTGATTGACAGTGTTTAAGGACAGCTAAGCGAATTGGTTAAATGCCAGACAAACAGAGGACATTCATCACATTGTCTTAATAATTCTGCAAAACGAGAACCAGCAACACTAATAATGCATAAACACCTTTTTTTAACCAGTCCTAAGCTTTATTTGCCTTCATTTAGCTTCATTTGACTTTGCCTTCATTTAACAGCAGAAATTTTAGGTTATTATACAAAAAGCATATGTTATTAATAACAACATTAACAATGGCTTCATTCTGTCCCAGTTTGTCACAACATTACGCTCATATGCACAAGACTGCATCTCCGAAACCAAAGCAGCTATGGGATTCAGCCGTGACTAATTTCATCATTCACACCTGAGCCTTTCAAACTGTGCTTGATGTGTCAGAATGTCTTTAATGAAAAATTAATTTACCACAAACAACTTTCTGAGAAGACAGCTTCGCCCAGTCTGTTTCCCTTGGTTTATAATTGAGTTTCTGGAGGCTAACAGGAAGAGTTTTAGCATGTTAATAAACAGAAGAATAAACATATTTGTATTTCCATTTAAACAAGCATATAATTAGCATCGGTCAGTTGAATCACCTGTTGGAGGCTTGTTGCTAAGCCAACCCTTTTAAGGATTGGAACTGAGTGAGGGATAATCAATGAGTAGGTGTGAGTTAAATGGTTTGAAGGTACAAAGTTTAAGTGAAGAACCACCTGACAGGAAGCGGAGGATCTTACTTTTGCCATGGTCATTTTCAAACAGAGAAACTAAAAAAATTCAAAATTTTCAGCAGAAGTTTTGCACTTAAAAATCTAGACGAATGTATTCACCATTGTCATGGAAACTATTAATCATAGTCCCCCTTTGCAAATTAACCTGTTAGTCTTAAATTGCATTCTTCTGTCAGTACACTAACATGTTAGTGTACTGTGTACACAATGCACTTGTGAGGTGTGTTCATTTTAATGGAGTGGTACCATCTAGCACAGCTGCTGTGCACAGAAATGTCGAAAACAGTCTGAGCTTTATGTTATTAAATCACATTTGACCTTGACTGCCACCTGCCATCACTTGAACTGACTTAAATTCAGTTGGATTTTAATAAATAAACTCACTTTCACGTCTTTTATGCTGTTACTCTGCAATTATAAAGCCAGAAAACTTGCTGACACCCGCTCATCTTAAAAAAAAGAGAACCTCCTTGACAAAGCAATCTCAATAGAAATCTCCACTAACACTGTTTTTCTTATAAAAAGTAACCTAAATCTTAACCCTACCATTGAAACAAACATAGCAGCTGCAGTTATCTGCATGATTTGATTTGTATGAGAGAATTATTCCAAAACGCTACAGGTAAATTTAAGCCAGTGTTTAATCACTAGACAGCCACACAACAGTTTATTGGTTAATTCTCTTTGCTGGGTGACAATACAAGGGGTCAGGTTGCTGCAGCCGGATGCCAGGCTGGTCTCACTCTGCAACCTAAGGAACCTTACAAGTACCGAAACATCAGCAAATTTAAAAACAGATGTTAACTGGATAAACTGACCACGTATTGGGAATCTATGTGGTTACAATCTTGCTTAAAATAACTTTAAAACTTCTGAAGTGATATATATATTTATATATAAAGTCCTTGAGTGAAACTAACAAAAGAGCTTCTTCTTCTACCTGCTCCCACCCTTCCTGCTAGGTAGGCAAGATGGCGAGTCCTCTTTCATGTTGCTATTGTTACGAATTAGGTGGCAGATCAATTTTAAAAGGTGATTAAACATGGGCCGAACTACTTGTGTGTCAGCATTTTGAACGTTCACCTGTCGGCCAATCGGAAAAGAGTATTCACCCAGACCATCGCATAATCACGATTGCACAACTGTCAAAAAATCGCTTAAAAAAGTTGTATACGTATAATTCTTACTTTTAATTAGTGCAACTTTTGTGTCAGCTTAAGTCTAATTTATGATATTTCTTTAGTAAGACTGAAAACGTTAAAACACTACTTCCACTCATTTCTGTTTGGCGTGCCATAAAAACACATTTTAGGGCAAACTCACAAGCCTAGCCAAAGCAAGGCTAAAAAACAACCCATAATGCAACACTCTCTTAAAGGAAAAGGTGCACTCTGATACGCGAGTCAGTCTTAAAGATCGCTGTCATTTAAAATTTTATTTAAGCTTGTTATGAAGTCCATTTGGTGGCAAGACATACCGTGAGTGAAATAATCGAAAACTAAATGATGCGAACCTTACCTGAACCCTGCAGCTCAGTGTGAAACAAACACATCTCAAGAGAGCCTCCTGCTGTTGGGTAGGAACAAAGGCCAAATGAAAAGTGACCCTGCATCGTCTGGGCAACAAAACCACTTTATTGAAAGCTAAAAAGAAAATACGTGCACTGCTTGAATGAAACGTTATTTCAGGAAGATTGTGGATTCAGATAGGCCAAGGACAAGAAGGCATCTCTCAGCCTTGCGTTGACATGTCGGCAAACGTAACACAAGGGTTTAGAAAAGCTTTAGCGATGACCAGGCAGGCCCTGAGTGTGACAGTCAGAAGACAAGCTATGAAAGCCCTCAGTAAATCTGTCTGCATGCCATTTAGAGCGCTGGCCTGACCTAAATGTCAGAGCAACATTTGACAGAGCCATATAACTCTCCGTCTCTCTCCCTCTCCATATCCCTTCTCATTACTTCTGTGATGTTGCTCTTACAAAGGAGTTAAATCACTCAGACGCAGCACACGGTGTCCGTTCATTTTCAAGGCCCTCAGGCTCCAGTAAGACTGGTAAAAAGGGAATTGAATGGGGGAGGGCCATTGACTTTTTCACATATGTTCCTGGACCTCTTACTATCAAACCTGATGACACACAGTCTTCCTGCAATCGTAAAAGAATTTCATTTTGGTTCATATTTGTCATAAAACATAAATGTGTTGACGAAAACACAGAGAGAATTGTCATTTGTGGAAAATGTGGATGTTTTTTCTACAGCATTTGATGGATAATACATTTATCCTCTGAAGTCACAGAAACATGAAGCAACATTATCCGCTGATTTTGTTGCTTGCTCTTTACAGCAGAATAGGATTTTGAGGCTAAGAGTTTTGGACAGGAAGGACAGATTTCTGGGTGATTCATTCAGTGAGTCTGGAGCCAAGGTAAACTGTGTCATGTTTCGTGCCTGTGAGTTGTACGAATGTGTGTTTCTGTGCATGCGTGTGTGCGTGTCAGGCATTGCTTCACATGTGCGCCTATGCCCGTAATGATGCCATTGCACGAGTGGGCATGTGAGCGTATATGGGTGTGTGAAATGCTGCAGAATGTGTAGAGTATGTGCGTTTCTTCCATGTGTGCTTGTGTATTGCACTGTATGGCAGTGTGTGGGCAGTTAGGATTAAACAAAGAATGCACCATATTGAAACCCAACATATTGTTGGCAGCCAGGCTCACACGAATTGCTTTCATCATGGTGCCTTCTCCCTCTCTCACTCCCTCTGTGTCTCCTTTTGAGGGAGGTCATATATTGAGCGGGATCTGTCTTCCTTGATTCGCCGGAGTCTTTTTTCTCATTTAAACTTGTGCTTTTTTTTCCCCTCAGTTGCTAGCGCTTCTTTTCTTTTACCCAATTTTGCCCTTTCACTGATCTTTATTGCACTCTTTTTCAAGCCTAATGAGTCAGTTCTGAATTAGACAATTCAATTTAACAAGCCTGTATCTAAATGTAGACAAGGTGCATTCGAAAACTTATTATACCGTTCTTGCTGGACATGAACAGAGTGCTGCACATTCATGTGCATGTAGCAGATGCAAGCAAAAACTTTTAATGAGTACGTTTTCTGTGGTGCATTGCTTAAACATCATCAGGGAACATTTTTGTGACCACTGGTACTTGCACAGTTGCGATTTCACAATGGACCTGAAACGTGTCTCAGCTACAGCTTTGACCCAGAGACCAGACTTCATTTCGGGAAACAGAAATAAGGAAAATGCAGGTGAGTGAGAGTCATTTGCACTGATTGTTCTCTCTCAGACACCTTAAAACATCACAGTAGTGCTAGACGTTATCTGTGGCAGCAGAGGCGTGTCCAGACTTTTTTAACTGGGGTGGCCTAAGAGGAGCACTGACTTTTGTAATGGTGGCATGTGGGATTTGGCGATATGTCAATCACCCAAGCGTAGTGACTTGAAGTGTCTCCAGTATCCATGCCTACTTAAAGGAAAGCTATTACGTTTTTCCATCTTATAAATGCTGTTACAATGTCAGATACTTGTGTTAAACGATGCCAAAGCATCACATAATGAGGTACATGCTTTTGGAAGTGAGCCCTGCAGGCTGTTTCGGTTGGTTCCGTATGCTGTGTTATACTGTTTTTTTACAATGCTTTTCCATTGACACTGCTTCACTTACTTATAAGGACATGCTAGCTAGCTCCGTGCACACGGATGTCACTCACGCAAATTGTGAGTAACATCTTATCAGTGCCCTTACTGTGCTTATTTTGTGTAAGTAAAAGGGTTGTGAGTGCAGTAGAGTGGGGAGGTGCGCATGAAGGAAAGGGGGAGGAGTAACCGACACAGTCTGTTTTGAGAGACTGCAGAAAATACACAAGGGAGGGCACGAGACTTTCCCGTTTTGTGTCTAGTCACTCTGTAGTCAAAAATTAAAATCAAAGACCCCAAAATTAGTATGCTTTCTTTACTTTTGCCAACATTACAGCATTTAAAGTTTAATTTGAAAGGTAAAAACAGTACAGCATTTAAAGTTTAATTTGAAAGATAAAAACACTTATCAATCACAACAAATGTAATAGAAAGTTTCCATCTTTTATTCTTTTGAGAAATTGTTCTTTAAAAAGACACATGAAGAAATGGCACATTTAAAAATACAACTGCAGTATAAAGTGCCCAAAATAAAACAACATAAAATAAAAATGAAGCCTAGCTAGCTTGACAAAAAGCACAACACCATAATAAATAGTAATGGTAAAAAACTTACATTATGCATTACTGCCTCTCAGGTTTCTGATTGAATTGCACCTCCTCTCATTTCACAGGTCCGCCTCTGACTGGGCAAACAATGAATGAAACAGGTTGGCCTATGCCACCCCTGACCATTCACTAGGTAGTAAAGTAAAAAACGCAACACACTCATTGTTGCGCTCCTGAACTTACGCACCTTTTTTGACCTTACAGATTGTCAGCTCTCTCACTGCAAACACGGCTGTTTTGTCGTATCCATAGACACAACTCTCATCACAGGTGACAGTTCTTGACATGTAACTTATTTCGTCCTGGGCCTGTTGATGGACATCCTTGCATTCCCTTACACTGAAAGGAAATATTTTGTCCACTTTAATCCACTTTCATAACCCCAAACATGTCTTTGATGCTCTTGCTGCTAGCCACTTCCTCTCATTTTCCTGTCTGTGTTCCTATTTCACCTCCGCTTCCCTCCCTTTCCTCTCAGCTGCACTCTTTCCCCCTCCAACCTTCCTTTTCTTCCACCGATACGCTCGGCAGTAATCCTCTTTACATTCCACACAAGACCTACTGTAAACACCCACACACAAATGCAATGTGAGGTTAACGACACATAATTGATGAGAGTGAGACAGAAGGATTAAGAGAGCAAGGATGGAGGACTGTGACAGAAGGATGCAGAGAAAGACACGATTTATGAGGAGGTGCATGGCATGTGGGAAAGAATAGACAGGTATTGAGAAAGAGAGGAAGGAAAGAATAAATAGGCTGACTGAGTGATGTAATTGAATGAGCGAAATGAGGGAAGTGTTGGACAGATGGATGACAGGAAAGAGGGTTCTAAAGGACGTGAAGAAACATGGCCCCTCTGTATGAGGTGACCCTGAATCCGATCGATTTTTACAGCTCTGCTACCGTAAATCATCAGTGTAAGTCTGGATCTGTGGGTCTCTATGTGTGTGTATACGTATGTATGACAATATGTTTGGTGCACGTGAGTGTGTGACTCACCCAGTCAGTGTTACCCAGTGTTAAAGCCCTCAGTGCAAGTCACTGTCCAATGACCTTGTGTCAGTGCTGCATGGACTATACATTCGTTATCTATTCACACACACACACACACACACACACACAGAAAGAAGCAGTAAACAAAATGACAAAATCCTTACCTCATCGAGTTATGGGAGCTTTTTAGCCTCACTAGCATTGATTGGCTGGTGGGAACTGAAATTTCTCAATACTTATACAATATATTCCTCTAAAATTCCGCACAGGCATTCATGGTTCTCTGACTTTATTGACTCTGGACCACGTGGTTCAGAGGGAAACACCTCAGCTATCAAACGGATTGCCATGAAATTTTGTACAAACATTCATGATCCTCAGAGGACAATCCGATCTGCTTACTTTCATTTAGAGACGATGACATTTTTGACTTTGGGTTAAATAGCTTAACAACAACTGGATAGTAAATGAACAAAACGGACTGCATTTATGTAGCATTTTTCTAGTCTATTGACCAGTCAAAGCACTTTACACTGTTTGTCAACATTCACCCATTCACACACACACAATGCATACACTAATAGCAGCAAAGTCAATACAAAGTGCCACCTGCTCGTCAGAAACAGACACACTCACACTAATGCAAAAGCAATTGGGACCAAATTACAGTTCAGTACCTTAGCATCAGTCGACATGTAGATTGAAGGAGCTGGAGATCGAATCAGAGACGTTCTTATAAGCACACAACCACTGTACCTCTGCACACAAGAATTATTGTCATGACTAATTAATCTGTCGATTTTTTTTTTCAATTTGTCAAATAGTTGTTGTTGTTGGTCTGTAAAATAATGAAAATTTTGATCCCCGCTTTGCATAATGTTCAATTTACTGTCAGACTAAAGAAACCAGAAATTATTCACATCGGTGAAGCTGGAGTCAGAATTTGGCTTTGAGTTTTTTGCTTTAGAAAAAAAGAGTGTTGGCATTTAGAAAAGCTGCATCAGACAAGAGGAACGAAGAGAAGACTTGCCAAAGGTTGGGGATAATGAGGAAGATGAATCTAGGCAAGAGAAGCAATAAATAATAATAAATAACCACAAGCTGTATTGTTTTGGTATTTCGATTGATTAAAACCAGGACAGAGACTGTTCGAAACCAGGACAGCAGTGTTAGCAGGATAGCAGTGTTATATGGATATTTGTTGGGACGCAGAACAGAGTTTGAAATTTGGACAGTCCTGGTCAAATTGGAAAGACCCCGACACCCTAAACTTTTCATCTAGCTTCCTCATCAGGTTAAAACCAGCGACATTTTCCATCATCCTCGGCTAAATTTAGAGCTAATTAGCTAATGTTAGCATGCTAAGACCCCGAAATAAGATGAATGTGTTTCACATTATACCTGCTAAATGTTAGCTTGTAAGTGTGGTCACAGTAAGCATGTTAGCATGCTGATTTTTACATGTAACGCTACATAGGAACCAGTTGCATGGCTGTAGGCTCGTCATCAGTGAAATACACATAATGTAAGCTTTAATTAAAGGAGTCTTTCGCCTGTATCATGATAATTGTAGAAATTTGTGACATTTTCAAATTTCCCTTCTGATCTTGCTTTTCTTGTCGTATTCGTCAAAAGTTGTTGTCGTAACACTGCCCCTTAACCCGCATCACACACATACACACACACACATCCATACACACACACACACACAAATGTACCCACACACACACACACACACACACATGTACGTCTAGCAGAAGGCCCTGTCAGAGCCCCGGGTCCCCTGGGTCTGATTAATGCTCTCTCTGCAGGACTCCCAATGGGAGATCACTCACACAGCACACACTCATGTATGCGCTGCTCTACACACACATGCTGCCACATACTGGGAGTACAGCATGACAGCTGCTAACAATGTACTTGCCTCCAGAGCTAACAAGGCGATAGGAAAGGGCATTCTCTATACAGTCATATATGTTGCCTCATCAGTGAGTGTGTGTGTGTGAGAAAGATTGCAATATACTTTTAAAGCACATAAAATAAAACCAAGGCCTTTAACAAACCAATTGGTGATAAAGTAGCTTTTTTTCCCTTTGAATTATGTTCTCGGAGAAGCAATTTTACCGTTGCTACTTTTACCAGAGTTCATCACAGTTCATTGAATGCTGTGGAAGTCTGTGTTTCAGCTTTGTGAAAATTACCTCGTGGTAAATTGCACACAGGCACCTGAGATAAAAACCAGACTTTTTCAAGATGCTCCAGCGCACTGCGACAAGCCAAATGCTTGGAACCTCTTCATCCCGTTCATTTTTTAAGCTCGTGTGAGGATAGTTCATCTCACAAAATGATGTATAATAACCTTGACAGGGAACAATCCAGGTGAAATAAAATCCCCTTTGTGCCTGGGTAATGAAAGGGATTCAGCACTAGATTTTACCTCAGACTGTCATGATTTCAGCTTTATCGCAGCTTACGTGAATGTATTGGAAACATAAGCAACATACTGATCATTTTCCTGTTCCTAAAATAAATAGAAATAGATAAGAATAATGGAAAAATGCTAAAAAAAATCTATAAATTTGTGATGCTGTGTTGATAACAAGAACGCAAAAATACCAGGTGTAAATGCAAAGGCCAGATCGGATCTTTAATTTTCTGCATAACTTATCTGAATACAGATTGTATTTTAGTAACTAGTGTTGATGGGATGTATGTCGTCAAGTTTTCCAACCTTTCAAGGATCTCCACAACTGATATAGTGCAGCAAACATTGCTATTTTGGCCATAAGTAATGGCAGAAAGTGTCCCTCATCCTCTGAACGAGCTAATACAAACAGACTGTGTACATCATGCGAATGAAGTGACTGAAGCGATGATCCAAAATATAATCCTTTATAATAAAGTGACACCATACTGGCGTTTCTTAGGACAAACATTGTTTCATTGTTTTCAGCAGATGTAGAAAGTAACAAATTACATTTACTTGCGTTACTGTAATTGAGCAATGTTTTGGTGTACTTGAACTTTTTTAAGTAGTTTGTAAAATCTGTAATTTTAAGTAGGTTTTGTTTGAAGTAGCCTACAGTAATTCACTACATTTTAAATCACATCTGTTACTGAGTAAGTAAAATGAAATGAAAAACAAAAACGAAAGGAAAAAAATCACGGCCCCAAAATAAGCAGGAGAACAAACTGGTGCTAAATCACATCGGTAGCCAATAAAACTATCCGATCGCAAACCGGGCCAATTAAAACCCTGACGTTTAAAAAAAAGCTCCGCTGCAGCAGCCACAGGTTTGGAGAGGTGAGGTGAACACGGCTGCACGGGAGCCAGCAGCGTCTGTTGAACAACGTGAAGCAGGAGTAGGGCGAGAGGGGCAGCCGGCCATGATCCCAAAATATGACAATAAAAACTACTCTTCCTCTGCTCCAACTCGTCCCTATGGCAACACCGTGTGGATTTGTTTTAAGAAACTGCCGCAGTTAAATTCATTCATTCACTTTATTGTTTATCAGAGAAAGAAGAGAAATTCATTTAGCATCAGCAGCTAGGAGGTAACTAGAACTGAGTAATTTTTTTGAGTAATAATTCAACAATGTAACAGTACTTGTAGATGAGTAAAAATTTTCAGTACTCCTTCTACCTCTGGATTTCAGTCTGAACACAGCCTCACGGTCAGAACTTCACTCACTCCTGCTCGTCAAGTGTTATTGGCTGCACCTGTTAACGTTCTCCCTCGGCTGATGGCAATCAGGCTGACACACGGGAGGTTTTATAGGGAGGCTCAGTTGGTTGTGTGTCTCCAGAGAGTTGACACCATGAGTTCACTGTCTGTGTTTCTGTTTTATTGTGTGTTGAAGTTAAGTATGTTGGAAACGTTTTCTATTTTAAACCAAGAGAATGGACTCCTCTTTCAGTCAGCCTCCAGTCCGCATCATATTGTGACCCCCTTCTCAGTGAATCCCATATTATCAAATCCTTTTTATCTGTCATTTAATTAGTGGGTAACTGTGGGGATTTAAAGTTCCCACAACTACATTTTCTGACCCAGGGGGTCTTCTCTTTTGTGTCACGTGCAGCCTGTTCTGTTAGTCCCCCCACCAACGACCCCCATCACCATCCAAGTTTCGTGTTCTGGGAAATGCAACACAACAAATTTACCTTCAAAACAAATGACATGCTAGCTCACGTAAGTGGTTAACGCAGGAAACGTGACCTGGTAACCTTTTCATTGTGATGCCTCAGAGAGCCGCTAGCATGGCTCATAGTCTTGTCGAGGTATTTTGTCATGTACCAGAGGAAATATTTCTTTACAGTGGCAGCAGATTGAGGGTTAAACAGTTGGCAAAATCGATGGAAGTCATCTGAATAACAGGGCAGATATTATTAGAGTAAGAATATGAGAATAATTCAGTAAATATGAATTCTAAATATTTAAACTGCCAACAGAAAAACTTTGGCTTTGACCTTCAATAAATGTTGATTTCACCATGTAACGGCTAAAGAATACTGATATCATCAGTGTATAGATTGTTTTCCTATGAGCTTCACTTTTAACTATGCAATTCTGTCCTTCACTGAGAGCAATTCAAGACTCAATTTCCTGCACAAAGTGCATTCATCATGTTTGAATCAATGTACCTTTTCTTCATTTGAAAGTCAACTGACAGGAAATATTACCATCTCGTACAGCAGATTCCTTTATTTTGGAAAAACGTGAAATAATAATACCAGTCCGCACCGGTTTTCTCTGCACAAACTAAACAATTTCTGTCTGCCCTCGTGCGTCCGTTCAGGACTAAATGAATGAATAATCAAGCTGTGGTTGCTTGATTGTGCAAGCAATACCCAAACTGTGTTTTTACTCCACATCCAATTACGCCAATTTCGCTTAACTCCCTCGGTGAACATGCTTGTTCTTTTCAATTTCCAAATTGGTGTTCATTTCTTTTTCAACACTGGGGAAGAAATACTCGACTCAAAAGGAAGCATGAAGTGATTTATTTGCTTTTGCCGCAGCGACACCAACAATGAAACCACTCAGAAACAATGTCAGGGAGAAGTTTGTATCTGTTTCAACTTATGGCCAAAATGAAAGGCCCTTTTGTTCACTGCAAAAGCAATCTTTGTGCTCACGTAAAATGAACAAGCAAATTTAAGTGAATTTGTCAATTTGTGTTGGTCCTTTAATTGAGCTTGTAATCATGTAGTAGCTTTGAGTTTTTGCTAACAAACTTATTTCATATGGTTAAATGTACTTGAGTCCTCCGAGTTTGTATGACAAGACATAAATCATAGTTTTGCACGCATGCCTGGAACAGTATTGCATCATGGGAACGCAACTTTCAAGCTTAATAAATTCATCTCAGAATGTCCTATCCGCATAAAAGTTCTATCCTTGTGTTGCTCTCTTTTGTACTTTACTTTCACTTTTACGCAACTTCCAAAAAATTTTTCCCGAAACTGTCTCTGAGAGACATAGCCAAAATAGTAATACGCAAGCCGCTTGTAGGAGACCTCAAGAGCAATTCACTGCTTCCTGCACAGGGACATCTGGTCCAATGAAGACGGAGGCATGCTGGGGTTGTTGTAAGAGTACATGTAAATTAAATCAATAAGTGAACT
>JAQLOL010000015.1:8724494-8739431 GCA_029783665.1 Naso thynnoides | reverse complement strand
GACTGTACAGTAAAAGAGAAAGGAGGAAGGGGAGTTGGAATGAATGCCGTGTGTGTGTGTGTGTGTGTGTGTGTGTGTGTGTGTGTGTGTGTGTGTGTGTGTGTGTGTGTGCGCGAGAGTGTGTTTGTTTGAGTGAGAGAGAGTCCAGCTTCCCTCACTGCTTTTTACACCAATTGATTTTAGTTTAAGTGACAGGTGAGAGGAAACAGCACCTCAGCCTGCTGCTGTCAGCTTATGTGAATAGCTGCCTCTCCATTCCTCCCCTCTCTCTCTCTCCCCTCTCTTTCTCCTTCTGACATCCACACACACACACTCCATCCTCCTCCCAGACACACAAACAATCAAAACACAGACACACAACCGAGCCCTGGCTATGCTCCAGTTCCTCATAACCTTTGGTAAACTTCTAGTTCTTTCTTATCCTGTTAAGGTTAGAGGGCACTTTAATATGGAGACAGACCCCCCCTCTCTGAGTCATAAGTAAAGGGACCGTATATTAAAAGCTGCATCAGAATGGAGATGATCTTGGGGAAATGAATGGGAAGCCATGGAGCCCGCCTGTCAACACTCCATTGGAGAAAAACATATCATAATCGCTCGGCGTCGGCGGGCGGCTGTATACCTTGTCGGCAAGCAGAGCAAGAGGGGGCGGAGAGTGAAAGCCGCTTACAGCGGGACTGCTGTGTTGCCATGGCGACTGTCTTTGCATTGAATCGATAGAAAAGAGATGCTTGGATTTCGCACACTTCCCCCTGCTTTTCTTTCCTCCAGTCCTACTTTATTCCTTTTCTTCCTGCCGGCTTTGACGCTTTCTGTTTGGGTGTCTGATGTGTACACATTTTGGTGAAAACACGCTTAACCACACATCCCACAAGCTCACACACACATGCACACATTTTGGTAGCAAATTAACAGGGGTCTTGTCCTTTTTCCTCCCGTGTCAGCATCAAGTTTTCCATCTGTGGGATTTAAAGAAAGATTCATAGACATAAATCAGTTACACATCCCTTAAACTGCAGGACAGAGCATTTCTTGCATCATTTATGCAGATCACACACACAGAACCGCGATGGAGGAATGCCAATGTGGCAACGACTTTTGACTTCTCCTCAGGTCACCTTTGAGGATTGGCAGATCGAGTCTCAAAGCCTTGCATCAGAATCAACAAAGACCTCAGGTTCCCTTTCATTCGCCGCACTGCAGACGCCCCCTCTTTTATCATTATCTACTCATCAGGAAAAGAATGAAAAGTGTAAGGTCTTGTATGATGTGTCATTCCAATTAGCCTTTGATCAAATATGCCTTTGATGCAAAAATAAGACGGATAGCGGGAGATTAGCAGGTTTGTATCATGGAATTAAAATTGACAGAAAGGAGCCTAGGTGTGGGATCGCGATGATGATTCTGAAGCAGACCCTTGATCATGGAGAACGAGGGAGTTTGGTGTGCGAGGCACCCACTTCAGACACTTCATGATTAACAAAACGACGACTTGATGAATGAACCCTTCGCCACGGTTACAGATCAGACTCAGAGTCTCATACTATTTCAGTCCCAAGCTTGCGTAACATTGCACAGGAATTGTCAGATAAGTGACCATTTTGGTTTTGTGGCACGCTGACTAAAAAACAGCCTGTCCTTATTTTTGTTTTACCGATGCAAATAGAGGAGGTGAGAGTGACAGTTGGCTGTATTGTCTCGAACACATAAGGACGGACAAATGTTTACATGTCGATTTGCATTTGACTTTGGCAAGTCCCGTTCTTTGATTCCTCAGTTAAATCAAATCTAAAATCCTGCTCCATCAATCCAGTGAGAACTGTGCATGCAGTGTAGGTCGCTCGATTTAGCTTTTTTTAATTTCCTCTTTGATTGCTAACAAGCTTTGGCCAATTCTGAGGCCACATTCTCAAAACTCTTTCACACAGTCTGCATTATCAACATGCATCAAGGCCAAACAGTTAATCTTGCCTTTAAAACTCACTCAGACCAGAACACTATCTCAAAAATAATTTCAATCATTCTGCTCACGCTAAGAAAGCTATCTCTTATAACACACTGACCCAAAAAACACCAACAGCAGAGAGCATTACATAAACGATGAAAGCTGCAGAAGGTAACTTTGGGGTACATACAATTTTTTGTGTGTGTTCTATTTGGAAAAAATGTCATAATACCCACAGATAGCTGTTAGTAAGTGATGTGGTCTGAGAGTATCGTAAGATCTCTGTATTTTCTCATGCCTTTGTATTCAGGATTGGTAAAAATCTTATCGCTACTGTTGCAAACCAGTCTTTGACCACAGCAGAGTGATACAATGCCGTATTATCCCACACAACAACAAAGGTAGGTGAGTCTCTTGATGCCAAAACAGGAGTGGAACAGGACAGCCTGTGCGGCTTTCAGCTGGACTTGCAATGGGCTGTGTGGAATACAGCCAAGTCAAACTCTCCAGTTAATCAACCAGGGGAGTTTTGGTTGCAGCCAGGTATATAAAAAGGCATAAATCATGAAGTAACGTAATTATGCAAGGCAACAGTGTTGACAGTTAGAAGGTATAAAAGGTGAAAATGTGAAATCACTTCAAATTAAGTGTAAAGAAATGTCAAATCTGAACACTTTTGATTACATCAAATCAAACATTGTTAATATTGGACCTTTTACTAAAAACACGGACTCTACCACAAACATTTTTGTTCCACAAAAATATTGTTTTCTCTCTCGAGATGTCAAAGTATGTTTAATGCAAATAAATGCACGCATGCATTTACATTTTGTTACAGAACCAGTGCTGCACTGTTTGTACATCATGTGAGATGCTGATTTTTTGCTTCTGTTATTTTATTCAAAGGCAACATGGAGGACTTTGCTCTTGTAACTAGTGTTGTAGTCAAGACAACAATAAGTGAGACCAACATTTGACCAAGACCAGAGTGTGCCGAGACCGGGTCAAGGCCGAGACTGTAAGGGGTTGAGACTGAGGCAAGACCAAAACCTTCAAACAAGTTTCTTCTGATTTCGAGGTGCCGATAGAAATGTAATGTTTTCCCAGCCGTCTCAGTAAACGTTGCCTTGCAGAACCTGCAATCTGCCAAGTGTTTTCTATTGTTTGTTCTTTTGCACCTTTTCAGTGATAAGGTGGCCGAATCAAAAAATCTGGCTTCAAATTACTAATGTTATTGGCTACATTTGACAAAGGAAGTTTTACATCCAATCACAATCATTATGTTAACAAATATATTCATTTTGATCTTGACCAGACTTGATCAAAAATCCTGAGTCCACTATGTCCGAGACCGAGACAAGACCAAGTCCAAATGCGTTGGATTCCGAGACGAGACCAAGTCCTTTAAAAAGCGGCCTTGAGACTGCTCTTGAGACCAAGACCAATCTCGAGCGCTACAACACTACTTGTAAGGCAAACGGGGTAGGCTACATACTGAAAATATTCACCTTCCACTTTCACTGTGAATAAAAACAATCAAAGACTACCTTTTCCATCAGTCATCATTAAAAAAAAACAAAAAACAGTTAGCTCAGTAGCTAGCTCAGTTAGCTCAGTTAGCCCCTCTTCTAAAGGGGTAATCAAAAATGTATTCAAGTAATCTTTGACAATGTAACCATACCTTAAATTGAAATTTTCCAAATATAGTCTGTGCTGATTTGTTGCTTATTTGTTGTAATTTTATTACCGAGTCTCAACCACATTTGCCCGTCAAGATTTCACAGACGGTATCTGCACTGCTGTTACAAAGGGTTCAGTTCAGTACAGGCTTACCAGGCAGTATCTGTGAGATACTGGAAATGAGTGAGAGTGATTGCGAGCCTGGCAGGCTGAGCGCACTGTATGTAAACATAGGGGAAATGAGATGCGACCCCCGTGGTTGTGACACTAACAGAACATTCATTTACCTCCACGACGAGCCCACTAACGCGGCGGAGGACTGGCAAGTGAGAGAGTAAAAAGATGTGTTTATATGACTTCTGTTCTCCAGTCTGTCTCCCCTCCCTCCCTCTCTTGCTCTCACTCACTCTGCCCTCGTTTTGGAGGGGTGGGATTGGGATTCCTTTTGAACAAGCAAGGCTCTGCATCGCTTGTGGGAGACGGCTCGGCTCAAAGAGAAACGGGAGAAAGGAGGGAGAGGACGTGAGAGGTGTCCTCCGCGCACGAGATGCGGCTGTCCACGGCGAGCTTTCCACCAATGGCTGCTCACGCATGGGCCGATGCACGAAGAGTTTCCACGGCTACCCCCAACCTTTATTACCTCAGCCCCCTCTCCCCTCCTCGTCCCCTCTCTTCTCCTCTGTCCTCCATTCCTCTGCCTTGGAATAAATGTCAAATGGCTAATAAACACAGCAGCTCATGCCGCTGTTCCAAATGACCGCAGTAGCTGGTCAATTTGTCAGGATTCACTCTCGTAGCTGCAGATGCAAGGAGAACACGATGCTCGAACACACACAGACATGCTCAATGAGGTAGATTACACACCTGATTGATGTCACGTCTGTGGAGCATTCACTTCTGTATTTGTTTCGTGTCAATACAATGCCCTCCTAGCCTAGTGTCCCACAACTACAGCACATAACAACGTATTGTCTTATAATTTTGTCCATAATAGGGCTCAAAATTTTGAATTCTCAAACTGGATCTACAGACTAGACCTTACGTGTTTGATGTCGAACAATAAGAATCATGAACAAATGCACCCGCCCTGTGTCTTATCATATAAAATAGGCTGGTAAGTTACACAGCAGAGTAAATACGGCTAAAAAGGTCCTTTAAATGTCACTCGACTCGGTTACACTGTCATGGCACGCCGGTCCAACGAACTGTTGGACGGTCGCCACTCCCTCAGTCTCCAGCTGCCTCCACTCTCCATGCCAAGCATCCTGCATCAAAGAGATTTAATGCTCAGTGTGTTTTTATAAAATGACACGTCGGCGACAGGCGACAGCCCAGTGTACAACATGTCCAGTTCTGCTCTCCTGCCGCGCACTTGGGGTTGTGCTGACCCGCACAACAAGGGTATGATAGGCCACTGCTTGAGCTTTGCTTGTGTGTGTGTTATTATTGTCCATGGTAAACAAAGTGTAAACAAACCGTGATGTAAGGCGAGTTGCTAAGTGGCGCAGGATCACGACTACTGAGCCAAGAGTTTAAAATGTTGACAGATTGCACCCTGTTCATGCATATCGTTGCAATGCATCTGTGTAGTTCATATTTAATGATTCTTTTATGTTGGTGTGACTATACTACTGCCAGGAATATCTGAGTTTTCGAGTATTTTTTGTTGTAGCATGGAGGGAGCTGCAACTCCATTCAATTGTGCAATTCTGTGTTGTATAATGGAAAAAAAAAGTGCTGATCCTTGAACCTTGAGTCTTCATTCAAAAAGTGTTTATTCATGGTTATTATAAGAGAAGAAAGCAAAGGGATGAATTATGCAAACTGTGAGATGTACAGTTTGTACCTGCATGACATAATGTTTGTGTTGATGCCTATGCATGAGTGTGCATACGTGTAAGCATGTTGGAATGCATGTTTAGATATTGCAAGCTTGTGTTTCTGTGTGCTTGTAAAAAGCATATGTTCTTGTTTCTGTTGCTGCAAAACAAAAATCCGACTTTTTTGCCTGCGTTTGGATGTTTGATGTGAGGGCAGGCAGGCGGTCCGCTCGGCTGCTGTGAGAAGTGGCACACTCGGATCATTAATCAGACTCGACGGCGCAGCGGGTAGAAGGCAAGCCACGGGAGAGCCCTAATGCATGCAAATGTATACTCGTTTTGGGGGCAGGTTGAGCCAAGGACAGAACCTAGCCAGCAACAGAGAGGCAGAAAGAGTACAGAGAGAGAGAAAGAGAAGAGCATATCACAGCTTTAAAAAAGCACCTATTCACTCTGATGTGGTCCTGCACAGCTGAAGCATGAATGTGTTTTAAATCAGCGTGACAGTGGAGAAGAGAAAAACAGGAATATCATGCAGGTAAAAGAAAAGCCAGCAGAGGAAAATCCAGATAAGAACCCTTCATTGCTTTAAAGGTGAATAGTAGCAGTATAAAATGTTGCGATAAGAACTAAAAGTAACATTTGACTGGTCAGATCTAATATCAGCAGTTTTATCATCTCCCTCAAATGTCTTATCGCATGATATGAGGATTGTCAAACAAGCTTCTTAAGCAAGATCGCTTATTATGACAAATGTAGGAGTAAGAGCTGATTTTCTGTCAATTAAGGGCACAGCTTAGCATTCACCCCTTATTATTCTGCTCACAGCTCGAGACTCATTATGGCTGGGATTGCACCTTGGTGGAGATAACCTTACGCGACTTTCTGAGATGAACCTTTTTCAGCCGAGCTTAGCGATGTGAATGGAGTGAAGATATCGATGCTGGTGGGCGTCAGCATCATCTAAAGTAAAAGAGGCCCCATAAATCCTCCACACGTTTTTTTTTCTCCCTGCCAGATTTTGTTGCGCTGAGGCCTATAAAACAGAGTCCTTGAGTGTGAGTCAGTGGATTTTGCCATTCTGTTGCTAAAGCCTGTAAAATGCAGAACAATTGCGTGATCATTACACATCCAAAACCCAGAGGATGAGGTGGAGGAAGAACCGTGCACATAAACAGCCAAACCTATAGCCCTTCTTAGTCACTAATTTGGCTCTTGCATATGTGAAATTTGCATCAAAAATGTCAGATTTATCAAAATTCAGAGGAATTTTTTGAAACAGTGACTTCAATAATAAATTGGCAGGCTTCTCCTTTCTGTTGACATTTTAAATGACAGATGCAGCTTGCAGTGACGCTTGCTGTTAATGCTAATGTACAAGTGGTTTAAACTTTTCTTATATTTAGAATTAAAGGAAAAATCCACCACTTTTCATGTGGATGTCCAATCAACGTTGACGGTTACTGTAGTCAACTGAAGCAATGAATTTCTCAGTTTGTGCTATATTGACTGTGAAAACTGAGTTTTCTGAGTTGTACTGCTCATACAGCCATTCTTGCATTGCCTACATGTACCAGGATGCATTGCATCAAGGGGTTTGTGGTCCGACAGAGCCAGAAAATCCTTTAAAAAACAAACATGGTGCTGACGTACCTGGAGCATGAGGGGAAAGTCGAGTGGTAAACAGCCTACGGTTCTTCCTGGAACCAGTGACATCACTAGTTACAAGAAGAACAAGAGATTTTGATTCTTCCTTCCAGAGACAGAGAACGTTGAAAAGAAAAATTTGTTGGGTTTCACATTATATCCCTAATTTGGATAAACATAGATAAGGTTGAAAATTGGCAGTTGCCCTTTACAGGACCCATTACTTTTATTTTTAAATGAATTTATTAAGAAGTTGAGGCAACAAAATACTAAGTGCTGTTTAGAAACACCTCATGTGCAAAAAGCGATGACTACAGAAACTTGCATGTAAATTCCCTCCAGACTCTCATCGCGTGTATCACTCTTATTAGTGCACACTATGCACACGACTTCATCATGTGGAGAAATTCAAAGCTTGTCAGGCCTGCTGTGCCTTATGTTTACAAAACTACAGTAGTGCCACAGGGCAGGGGTTAAGCAAACATATAATTGCCCATATATTCATGAATGTGAAGTCCATCAGAACAGAAACACGCACAGTTAAGTCGAGCTATGGTTAAAGCTCGATTGGGTCACTTTTCCTCTCCTTTTTCCTGCTTTTCCTAATATTCAAGCGCAGAGTGAGAATTGATTGATGGAAAGTTTGTCCAACTCTGCTACACTAGGTGGCGATATGCCTACTTCATCTGGTTGCTATTGGACCTTCTTGCCGTAAGACCTTTTCCTTAACATGGTTAAAAAAAAAAAATTACAAACAAGTTAGTGTGTTCCATGTCCATTGATGAACACGTGGACAACTTTAAATCACAGTAATATTACGCTTTGCTTTTGGTACAAAGTAGTCACCCCCCCCAAGAGGACATGACTGACTTCACGTTGATCCCCGATCAATCAAGGTTTGATGTCACCGGCAAGGAAATGCTCGCCACTGGCTACTACTACTGCTGACAAGCTGTCGTGGAGGGTAAACAAAAACTCAAACATGCTAGACGGTCTGTCCAGAGACCGTGAGGTGTCCTAGACGCATTGTCGGCTGTCGTCCATCATGACACACTACACGGGATGAAACAATCGATTGTCGCATCCGTTGTTCATTAATCGTTTCCGAGCCAACCTCACGCACTACCTCTTCCCGGTCAGGCTATTATTTGGCTAATTTCCTGTAGTCTGACCCCGCCATCAGTCTGACTTCGAGAATTTCAGCTTGTGGGGTAATTATCTCCGTTGGTCTGGACACCTGCTCAAATCTGGAAAACAAGCATGAATGTCCATGTTTAACACAACATCCCAGTTTATTAAAAAACATAGCATTGTGAAACAGTTAATATTTGTTTTAATATTATCTACAGATGATTAATCTCAGCATGGTTCAGTGTCCCAGTGAAGCATCCCTGGACAGCATCTGTCTGCTGGCTTATGAATCAACATTTTCCTCCTGCTTTTCCCCGGAAAGACGGAAGGATGGATGCAGGGATGAAAAGATGGCGTAAATGAGCTATTGTTCTGCTCTTGCAAACAGGCCATTCAGGGAAATTCCCCCCGGAACAGAGCTTTTTCAAGGTTGCGTCCTACTACGCTTGCCTCCTCTGAGTGTGTGTGTGCATGAGAGCATGGAGTCCTCTGGGGTCTCAATAACGTTCAGCCATGCTGCTATCTCTCCCCACATCGAAAAAAGGGCAGCCGCGGACGTGTGTTTATGTATTTGAGTGCGTGCTGACTCGGCTAAATGCCAGAGGTTAGCACAAGTCTCCCAGGTCAGACGGAGGGTCAGCAGCTGTTGGTTAAGAACGTTCTGTGTTTGCCTGGCGTGCGAGCGAGGTCCGGACATGTGAAATGACTGAAATGCATGACAGTCTTATTGTTCTGTGCAAAATGGATGACTCTCTGTGAATGCATGCTTGCTTGGTGATTTTGCATAACACAAACACTTGCCATCAAAAGGTTGCAGGCACTCAGGTTGTATAATGACTTATGCGATAAGGCTGTTTTCGTCTGCATAATTCACCCGAGCGCTGCAATGTTTAATAAGGTTTACTTTCAATTTTAATCACAGCATTCCAATTTTAAACCTCACAAGTCGCTATGTTTGATTGAAAAGTCGCTGCAGAGAAAAGCAGATTTGTTTCAACGCAGCAATATAAAACAGGAAACAATACCACGGTAGCTTTGTTATAGCTTTACATACTTAATTTTTCTCCACAAACTATATTTCTCTGTGCTGTACTGTAAAAATATACTATTCCATTTACAACTTGCTGGTTGCATTGTTTGTTATTCCAGCAAGAAGTGCATGAAAATTGGCTCGGAGGATTTCAGAGGTTGACAAATTGCATCTCCAATCAATGCCAGGACTCTACAACAATCTTTTGCAAACCTTGTGTGCAAAATGTTTTTCTAAACTGGGGCAAAAGTGCCTACAAACATCCACCCAAGCTATTATTTCTTTGCACTGTAAATATGTCTTCCAGGCAGAGATGTCACCGCCATACAAATGAAGGCACAGGAGAAAATTAATTAACAGAAAGACAGTAGAGGGAAAGAAATAGCGTGGCTTCATTTTTAAGTTGTTTTTCAAATTAGACTCCAAAGACGTCTCCCCTGCTGTTATGATGAGGCTGCACGGATTACGTTACGAAATCCCTGACATCGCCTCTCCCTGTGTGTTCCTGGCACTGTCTTAGGGAACCTCATGTAGCCTCAGTCGACACACGCGCCCGAACAAGAGCGCCGGCACGCACACAAGCCCGACACATAATGCAGAGACAGACAGCTGGGCGACCCTGGCCTGTCCAATGTGAGGCAGAGGATAGAGAAAGAATTATGTAACACTTTGCCCCTGGATGAAAGGTTTTAGCTGAGCTGAAGCAGTGACCCTCACCCAACGGCTCTTTTTCCAGGAAAGAAATAGTGTTTGGTTAATAACTCTGCTGGGACATAAGTCTTGAAAATATAGCTGAGGAAATACTTTGCTTTTTCCACTTTTTTGAATTCAAGTTTTTCCTCTTTTAACCACTTTTAGGACACCTAAAGTTGGGCACATTAAAAGCTTATAGTCACCGTCCCAACACTTTAACATGTCACGATCAAAATTAAATGTTGGCTTGAATAAAAGCACTATACATACTTAATAGTGTTTTAAAAATAAAATAGATGCACTTGCTGTATCTTGCTGTCAGTTGATGCATTATTGATTATTTATCCCTCACTTTCCCCAAAGAGCTCATTAACTATGAGGGCGTTGGAAGTCCATTACAATAGCACAGTCATGTATAATAAAATCTACTATATAACTACATTCAAGCAGAAAATTAGTGCTATTTCCTCCTTATGTCTTCTCTGACATTTGGCAATATGGTGCAAGATAAATTTTAGCATTTTCTTGCTAAATAAATGCATTAATTTACTCTCAAATGAGCATAAATCTTATGCACATGATGTGGAACTTTTTAGGAGCTCATGCTAGTGCAACATAAGGGATGTAAAAACTCTTCAGATAAACCAAAATCCCAATTCCTTATTACATTTACTCATTAAGGTAATCTATAAAAGAACAACAATCTCAGCATTTCACTTTAGGAAGCAAATAAAGACAATAAGCACTCAGCCTTTTTACAAAATGCTGTTTGTTTCTCTATAAAGTTGTTCACTCGGCCTTGACCAGAGAGTTTCTGAATAGAATAGAATAGAATGTACTTTATTAATCCCCAAAGGGAAATTCAGAAGGCCAGTGCTTTGAGACCTGAATGCAGACAGCTGAGTCACCAAAATAGAAGATTAAAAAAAAATATATATATATATATATAAACTTCAACAAATACATCCATCTCTCCACCTCATACGGACCAGTTACACAAAAGAAATTAATGCTATCATGTTGCATCTTTGTCCACCATTAAAGGGATAGTTCTGTATTTTTGAAGTGAGGTTGTATTATGCGTAGTCAGTCTATTACCCTCTGCAGGTGTCGATCAGTGGCGTCACTTTTTGGAGAAGAGGGGAGAAAATGCTGCAGTTCAAGTCAGCATTGTACTGCTGAAGGCGGGGTCAGCAGAAAATCAGTTTTTTAGCCACATATGTAAATGCTTCCCTAAAAAAAAAAAAAAAAAAAATCAATAGCCAAAAATTTAGGATTTTTTTCACTGTTTTAGTTTGCTGCCAGACAGCCGTTTATTTTTAGTTTATAAGTTTAGTACTCAAGGTGGGTGGACTAATATGTAGAGGGACTATGGTTGACAAAATTTAATAAACGGCTGTCTGGTGGCAAATTAAAGTGGTGGAAAAAAAAAAAAACTTCTTAAACTTTATCTGCACACTGCTGTTAACAGCGTCGGTCGCATTCTCCTAGCAGCTCCCTCCACTTCTTGCTCGCGGTGAGCGACCACCGAGTGAGGTGCAATGATGCAACATCGCCATAGAAAGAAAAAGATAATTTGTACGATTATTGTGATCTTGAATTTTTAAATAACATATAGGAAGAAGCATTGATTGTGTAGAACTAATTAAATTTAAAAATATAGGCTATTTGTTTTAATTTGCAGGATTGCAGGCCCCGTGTGAGGCCCTTGAGTTCACGCAGTTTTTGCACAACTATCAGATGGAAACACATAAATGCACTTTTCTGTTGCTGATTTTATGAAAATTCGGTTAAAATTTAAATTACATTTTAATGTAAACCCAGCTAGTTTCAGGCCAAACGGGAAGGCTGCAGCGTCGTCAAAGGATGTATTCATTTGTAATGTATTCCTTTAGCCAGTAAGGATAACACCTTCAATCCTTTTCAATGTTACATTAATATATAACAGAATTTTGGCATCGACTTGGTCCAGAAGCATCTGTTTTTGTGACATTCCTGCTGTTAAAGGACAGTTGAATAGCCCCCGTGTTACCACTGTCTGCCAGAGAGCCTCCATTGTGGCTTTTATCAAGGCTAAGTGGCAGCTTTATAGACCGCTGTGAGAAAACTTAACTGTGGACGGTGTAACCTTGTTTTAAATACCGTGTCTGACTAACTGGAAAAATTGCATGTGCAGCTCTTAAAGTGAACCCGAATCCAACAGACACATCTGAGTCGCTTCGCAGCTTCATGAGCCTTGTTTTAAAAACCCTGACAGTCGTAAAAAAAGATGTTTCAGAAATGTTTTACTAATTGTGGTAATCATACAACTTCCCTCTGTGGATGTAGATTAATCCGCTGTATGGTAATGAATGCACATAATATGCAAAGCTAGTAAAAATCATGACTGTTTGATCTGCAGTATGCAGCTCTCTACATATGTCTTTATCCTTCTTAAAGGCTCTCTTGCTCCGGGTGCTTCGAAGCATCCGCCCTGCTCAAGTATTCTTAAGCATGAATATGAACCAGCACTGTAGGAATACTGTTCTGTACTGATTCTGCTCCTGCGCAGAGGAGCTTACAAAAAGACATTCTCCTTCAGGGATCAATAAACTGCACAGATTCTTTATCACACTATATCAGCCATGGATCATTTTAAGCATTAACACACAAATTATCCAGGGTGACTTGCAGTGGGCAGGGACAATGACAGATTCACCCTCCATTGCAGGAAATGAACCCATCTTTTTCTGGTGCTGCCACCATGTCTCTAACCACTAGGCGCTCCTGTTGGTTAGATATCGCCTGGGGTCATGAAGGAGCCCTTAGCCGATCCTCTACAGAGCATTACTTGACCTGGCTGTTGGGAGAAAGGACAGACGTAAGCTTAAAATATCCCCCCGGCTTGACACAGCACTGCTCCAGCTGCACTCTGTAATTACCAGCAGTGCAATCAGCAGACTCGTTAATTTCCCCTGACTGACAGCCGCTGAAGGCTCAATTGCAGAAAATGCACTGGTACAACTTCATAAGTAAATGGAACCGACGTTCTGAAGCATTCTTCAGCCAGGGAGGCTGCACTCCGAAATTGCATATTATTATGAACTCATGAAGACATACAGTGAGACAATCTTCGGTTCTGTCAGACTCCCAATAAATGACTACATTTGACATGTCTCACTGGAGTCACAAAGCAAGCAAAAGAAAGACGAAGCAGACAATATGAATTCCTATTCCTGCCCCTTAAGAATAGCACAGGCACAGCTAACACTCCCCCTGCAAAGCCCTTATATTATCTTATATAACATGTTTAAAGTGCCATAAGAGGATGCTGAGAAGTGCTACCACACAGAAGCATTTGCTGGTTCTGCAGAAGTATTGATTTAAGTGCAAACCAACGTCATTGGTCCAGAATAGACATTCCACCAGCAAAGTAATTGGGGTGAGTGAGCCAGCAGAATTTGCCCAGATAAATAGGTCACTAAATAGGTTGTTTACGGCAGCGATTGGACATGACACATGAGAGAACAGGCAGCGCGGGGGGTCCAGCTCATGCTGCCATGTGGCACAGGTGCAACAGCTTAAATAGAGAATAAGATAAAACATTCAAATGTAATCATTTATTTCTAAATTTATCACATTTTTGACACCAGGCAGTATCCAGCGTCGGTGTACCTTTCAAAATGTTTAGAAACATCATGAATGCTGCAGTATCCTCACACTAACTTTATTTCTCTCTTTCAGTGTGTTGTAACATTTTCTTATTACTGCTGAGCCATCGAGGTTATTCATTTCTTTTATTCTCTGTTACCTTCCCCTGATGTCAGAGTGCTCTACTGAGGCCTTTCACTGTACCTATTTTGTGTCCTTCATTGCACACAGTTGAAATCCAAAATGAAAAGCATGCCGCTTAAAATAGCAAATAAATGAAAAGGATGTAAGGTCTGTAGAGGGGCGAGCGAGAGAGCTTCACATTAACAGTTAGAGCTAGGTTAGAGCAAGGCCACTCATACTGGCTATTAAAAATGTATACACTCGCTGGGCACTTTTTTCACACGCTATGCACAAACGCCATGTCATCTGATTGTGGTGATACAAGACTTAAGGTCTACAGTTTGGAGTCTGTATGTGTAGCCATGCTAACACCTCCGCGAGGCTGCATCAGATGCTAACATCAGCAGGCTCACAATGACAATGTCAAAATGCTGATGTTAAGAAGGCATGATTTTTACAATGTCCCCTGTTTTTTAGTTAACACTTGCTGATGAGCACTAAACAAAAGCACAGCAGAGGCAAACACTGCCCCCCTGATTGCTTTAAATAAAAAGTTTAAAGGGATATGCCCATTAAACTTGTTTTTCTTTTTGTTTTTTGCCTCTCTTCCAAGTTCCAGGCAAGTAAATAGATGCCATTCTTTCATCTGTGCGTGCAGTAAGAAGGAGACAAGCAGAGCTCACCCACTGCTAATTAGCTTAGCTCAAACACTGGTAGTCAGTGGGAAGTGCTAGCCTGCCTCCGCCTAAAGTCATCAGAATACTAACTGAAGCACAGAATATGCATTTATCTGTTGCTAATAATGACAGACAAATGCACTATTTAATTGCATTTGAGTAACATAACCAACAAACTGCAGTACCAAGAGAAATTTATGAAATAATTTGCCTTTTATTAACAAATAAAATAAGGTATTTGTGACATGTTTTAAAAGATTTAACATGAAAATGAGAAACATACGGCCACAGAAAGGCTAAAGAGGCAGATGAGCACACAGTTGTTTGTGGTTCTTTTAATTGTTTTTTGTTGATTAAAAGAAAAATGTAGAAATACGCCAGACCTATCCTTTAAAAACTGAGCCATATGTTATGTAGCTGAAGTTTACAGCCTCATACGTAACACTTTCATGTTGTTGCATGGAGAATATTTTCTCATCTAACTTAAAGTGACTATGAGGAACTTTTAAGTGTTTATGAAACAGTCTCATGATTCTTCTGATGATTATACATTTCCTGTAA
>JAQLOL010000015.1:8694812-8711492 GCA_029783665.1 Naso thynnoides | reverse complement strand
CCTGGAAACCTATTCAAAGCACACCGCCAAATGGATCTAACGCCTCCCCCCGCCGCCTCTAGATCATGATACTTGGCTGAAGCTATTCCGCTATCTTTATGATCCCTCCTCCATCTATGGCGAACTATAGCCATGCAGGGGACCATACCATCTTGCAGAATGTCTCTCCTCTCGCCACGTTCCTCAAACTGACCTCTCTGGGTTTCATCATTGGAGTCGGTGTGGTTGGGAACCTCCTGATCTCCATCCTGCTGGTCAAAGACAAGAGCCTGCACCGAGCGCCCTACTATTTTCTGCTGGACCTGTGCGCCTCTGATATCCTGCGCTCCGCCATCTGCTTCCCCTTTGTCTTCACCTCAGTCAAGAATGGATCTGCCTGGACGTACGGCACGCTGACCTGCAAAGTGATCGCCTTCCTGGGAGTGCTCTCCTGTTTCCACACGGCGTTTATGCTGTTCTGCGTCAGCGTCACGCGCTACTTGGCCATCGCGCATCACCGTTTTTACACCAAGAGGCTGACCTTCTGGACCTGTCTAGCCGTGATCTGCATGGTGTGGACGTTGTCGGTGGCCATGGCGTTCCCGCCGGTGCTGGACGTAGGGACGTACTCTTTTATCCGAGAGGAGGACCAGTGCACGTTCCAGCATCGTTCCTTCAGGGCCAACGACTCGCTGGGCTTCATGCTCCTGCTGGCGCTCATCCTCCTGGCCACACAGCTGGTTTACCTCAAGCTCATCTTCTTCGTCCACGACCGTCGAAAGATGAAACCCGTCCAGTTCGTGCCTGCTGTCAGTCAGAACTGGACCTTCCACGGGCCGGGCGCCAGTGGGCAGGCAGCGGCCAACTGGCTGGCCGGATTCGGTCGCGGTCCCACCCCGCCGACTTTGCTGGGCATCCGGCAGAACAGCAATGCAGCGGGCCGCAGGCGTCTACTGGTTTTGGATGAATTCAAAACGGAGAAGAGGATTAGTAGGATGTTCTACATCATGACGTTTTTCTTCCTGGCACTGTGGGGCCCCTATCTGGTCGCCTGCTACTGGCGAGTGTTTGCAAGGGGCCCTGTGGTCCCTGGGGGCTACCTGACGGCAGCCGTGTGGATGAGCTTTGCCCAGGCTGGGGTCAATCCTTTTATCTGCATCTTCTCCAACAGGGAGCTCCGGCGCTGCTTCAGCACCACACTCCTCTACTGCAGAAAATCCAGGTTACCAAGGGAACCCTACTGCGTTATATGAAGGTTTTGCTGTGGGTTTTTCCTCATCTTTGTCTCTATTTCCCTGATTGATCTTGATCTGGGCTTGTTCCCATTGTACAGCGAACACTCTCTTCTATCTCTCTTCTCTTCATCCTCCAGTTTTCCTCCCGCTCCTCCTTCTCCCAACCCTCCTTTTCATAGGGAAAAGGTGGACTGCCAATCACGAGGCTCCGCCGCGGTGTTCAAATGTATCAAACATGGAGGCTGAAGGGAATGAGAATACGCAGGAGGTGTGGATCCCCCTCCTGTGTTTATGTTTTAGTAAACAGACATTGTGGAAGGCCGTGACACTGCAGAGAAGCAAAAAGTTGACACACACAAAAAAAAAAGAAAAAGAAAAAAGAATTGACAAAAGAATAAAAACAAAACCTCTTGCTTTGGATATTTTGAAGATGCGTTATTCTGTGAGGTGTGAAATGCGAAAATATGAAAAGAAAAAGAAAAAAAGAACACGAAACAAAGAAACGATACCTCTCAAGGAATCACTGGAAATGTTTTACATTTTAAAGAGTTGCACTAAAAAGAAGATGTAAAGATGCTTTTTTCGGTCAGCAGTTGCCAGTTGCATTGCAAGGACAACCTTTTCCCTTTTTTCTCCCCCCCCCAAACTAAACAATGAATGCTTTAATTTGCAACAGACTACACAATCGCTGTAAGTAAAGCAAAACTTGGTGACTGTTGGAATACACCATGACAAGAGGATAAAATGGTTTTAATGTAAGTGATATCTTTTTCATTTACTTGGTGGGCGGGGGGGCGGGGAGGGCTTTAACGATGGGGATTTACAATGTGTGGTTTTGAAGTTGCAACTTAAACCTAGAAATGATTTCTTGTAGTTTTACGATTCCATATGTCCCTACTGTCTGGCATTGTTATTTTCTTATCACCTTTTACACAAAAAAAGGAAGAAAAAAAAAAGACGAAATGATGTTTGGATTTTCAAAAGAAGTTGCTTTTAGGAACAACCTTGTGCTTAAAAAAGACACTGAAGAAGTAGTTAAATGTTTCATCATATCCATGTACCTAAACACTATCATATTGTTACAGTATTGCTGATGCCACTCCAGGTGTTCTTGCCTTAATGGTTATGATATTGTCATGTTTCTTGGTTGTTGGGTTTTTTCGTTTTTTCTTGTTTTACTTCATTCCGTTCACTCCTTAAGAGTCTTTTTTTTTTTTTTTTTTAAATGCAAAGAGGCGGGAGGGTTTTTTGTTTTTGTTTTTGTTTTTTTGGGGGGGTTGTTGTTTTTTCTTTACCACATCAATGTGAAGTGCATGTCCATTTTTTTAAAAGCTGGTCCACTCCCATGAGCATCACAGGCCATACACTGAGCAGCCCATTTTTATTCTGCAATGGTTTGCTACACCCCACAGAGTGCTCCGAGCACAGGGAGTGTGTGTGTGTGTGTGTGTGTGTGCGTGCGTGTTTGTGTGAGCGTGTGCGCGTGTGCATCTCAGAGCTGCGTGGATCCGACAAACAGTCACTTCAAGACCAGAGCCTTAGTATGAAATCTTGCACAATTTGTAAAAAATGTAAAAGAACAAAAAAAGACATTTAAGGCACACCGTCTTGTTTCTACTTTTCCCTACATTTGCTCTCTACTGATTGTTTTCAATGACTTACTTTTTTCTCTTGTGGCCATTTTAATATTTATTATGTATTCTTTTTTGTATATTATAGATAGATCGTGTGTAAGTATGTGAGTCTTTTCATTTTGAAGTCCCGAATGTGAGTACAGTTTCAGTTAGGATTGCATTTGCTGAAAGTTAACTGTGTAATCTGTTGCTTTTTTGAAAATAAAAAGTTTCCATTTTACAACATTTGTTTTTTTATCCCTCTCATTGGGCGGAGACCATGCTACGCATGGCCTTGCTAACAGCTGGAAAACATCTGCAAAGGCCCTCAGAATAGGTGTGGTCATGACAGTGTTTTAAGATGGTGCTTGGTCAAGTGATGGATTTGCTGTCATCCTCACCCCTGCAGGACAAAGATGAACATTTTTATCTTAAAATGTCTTTCTTTCACCTGAATTTCTTGCCAAAAACACTCACATTGGGGTTAAATCACTTCTTTATGACTGTTAAATACTTTAAAGCCACTACTGAAATGTTAAAATGTCCATATTTTGTATTCAAAGACTAATGGTGGTTGGTATTTTTGCAAGGATTTTTGAATTTGTCTCATTTATGTTCATGCTAACAGGCTCCTTATGTGAGAGTGACACACTTTTCAAATGTGTCTTTTCTGCAACAAATTTTTTTCTGTCACTTGACTCCCTGGGACAGCTCATCAAAAACAGAATGTGTGCTAAACCTTGAAGTGTGTTTGACATTTAATGGGAATAATCTCCGTGAATATACCCATGGGCGCACTCACTCTTGCAGTGTTTTCATTCCGTGTTAAAGGGGAATACCACTGAATTTCGGATGGAAATCATGCGACTCTGGTGTGGAATGATGTCAAACCACTCTGAATTTATGAGCACCCTGTAGCTACGCGTGACCCAGTGGTTTGTCCCATTCCTGCACTTTTTTAGGTCACTCTGAAAATGTACTGGGGGAGAAAAGTGGAAATGTAAACAAATGAGTAGATCTTCTCAAATTTGTACTAATTTTTAGAAATGTGCCACTGAAAATGCTTAAAAAACACACATAACTTAAAGGACCATACCAGCCTATTTGTGACTTCTCACCATTTGCAGAGATTGCCCCGATCCACTTCAAATGTTCTTCTTAAAATTTGACCGTGTGTCTACTTAAGTAGATATCAGACCGCATTTTAAAACCCCGTTCACTGCCATTCATGTTGAAACAGGGTATAGAAACACTATCAGACATGTGAAAGTTGCCAGGTTGAGGTAATTCAGCCTTCTAAAGAGAGGGTCTGTGTTTTTTTGGTCAAAAGTCACTGACCAAAGTTACTACGCCTGGAAAAAGAGTTCCGCCTTCCTAGCTTGAATATTAGCGCTAAGAGGGATTTTGACACAGTCGTTCTTTTTAACTGACGTCACGCATTTTAAGGTACTTTCTGTAACCTTTATTGAATATGGACGAAAACTAACAGATAAAGCTTTTTTGGGAAAAATGTGTGGGGTTTATGTGTTCAATGTTGACAAAGGACAATGACATGTAACCTTAACCCTGTCACTGGTATGGTCTGTTTTAAAAAGTCTTCCTAATCTTCACGCAAGGCTTCATCAGCCCCTTCAATGATAAGACAGAAAAAAATAAAGAAAGGTTGTACTCAGTAAAATAAATAGTACGTAAAAACTCAATGCCAACACAGCTCCTGTTTTTGAACCTTAGTGTTTATCTGAGGTTAATAAAGGCCACAAGGCCACGCCGTCTTCATTCTTAAATTGAGTGGTATTTCTCTGCAAAAGCCTGTGATTACAGTGTGTGGACAATGTTTGAAAGCTAATATGTGCATGAACTGAATAATACATTTGTCACAGCTAATTTCTGTATTCAGACATCATTGAGGCTTTTTGCTTTTCAACCAAAAATGTGTTCCACTGCCATATTTTATGTCTCCCCCTAAAAGCCATTCAATTAAGTAATGACCTTAGCTGAGGTGCATGAAAACACAAAATATGATGCTGAAATGGCTTGTAAACACTCCAGGTAATTGCATTCCGTGCTGCAGCTTCCCCCTGATGAGAAATATCTATTAGGGATCCATTTTCATTAAGAGGATGGTAATTACTGTTTTATTTCGGACATTGATCATTCCAGCGTGGAGCCAGAAGGGCCTGGTCCAATGTTGTGAAAGTTTTTATTGAAATTTAAAAGAATGTTTGGATATCAAGAAATGCTCAGGGTTACTTTTTCACAATCCTTTTCTCGCTCTTTGTCCATTATGCTGTCATGAAACCTGCACAATGCTGCCTGCGGTTGTTCACATGGAACCAAAAAATGAGATTTTGTGGGATTTAATATTGAAACTGGGGCTGAAACTGGGCTACTGGAGACTGGAGCGGGAATTAATATCTCACTTCTGTATATTTTAGCCTCATTCAGCGTATGCAAAATCACGAACGGTGTCACTTTTGAGTGCTGGCCCATTTCCTCGCATGTTCATTTGAGTGCCCCAGTAATTCTGTTTCCCTCCACGTCTGAGGGAAGATGACAAGCAGAGGTGGTCGGCTTGGAAGCAGTTCACTCTGGCAGACAAGCTCTCACATTTAACTCCTCTCCCTCTGAGGTACCGTCTCTCCCGAGGAACATCGAGAAACATATTGTTCATAATCAAAGCAATTAGGACGCTGTAGTCTACTGCACCACGTGGCTGGGATCGGTTCTTTGCACTTGTGTTTAGATCATGGAAGAAAGAGGAAAATAGCGGGGCTCATTTTTGTGAAGCAATTATGATGCTTTGCTGGAGATATTTTTCATTTAACCATCAGAAGACTTGGATTTTGGCGACTGATGAATAGCAAAACCATCCCTAATTTAGTGTCACTCTCCTTGTATCTCGGTGGATTTGTGCACACAATTTCTGCTTTTTAATGGACTGCCAATGGGTTCTGATAAAAAGCATCTCACCCTAGTCCTCATTTGCTGTCTATAATTTGAGTAAATACCATCTGTTGACTATGAAACATTGTTTTTTTTCATAAAATGGGGAGTGAGCTCATCTAATGTGAGCCTTTCTGCACTCTTAAGCATTTTCTATTTGTATAATGCACACCAAACCTTAATTAAAGTGCAGTAAGGGTCTGTGCCGAGAAGCACTCAAATATGAAATGCTGCCTTGAATGGAATGGAGTGGACATCTCATTCTTCTGACAAGCTACTTAGCAAAAAAAAGAAAAAAAAAAGGGAGAATTGCTTTCTGTCTTGGCATCACCCCGCTCTGCATATTTGTTTGATTGTGTGACGCTTTAGAACGGAGCTTTAAATGCGATGGCCCAACATGCTTTGCATAATTTCTCCAGGGCATGCATTTAGTTTTGTGAAATGACATTTACTTACAATCTGCTTGGTGGAGTTTTCCGTGGGATGTTTGCTTGAAACCTACACACTTTGTGTGCAAATGTGCCTGTTTGTGCAGGAGGGACGCCGGGATGTTGTGCGTCGAGTTTGTGGCTGCAGGTTTTCGCGCACTCCTGTTCGTCCTCACTCACAGGTCAACCAGCTATTGGTGCATCAGAAGCCACAGTTCCTCTTTTCAGCTGCAGTTTTTGTAGCTAATAGTCATCAAAGTGGCAGAGCTGTGGTATTTTTCTCTCTAATGGCATTGCAGCTTTATAGCTAATGTGCTACAGCATATTGGTCAAATGAATGATAATGTGAGAATCACAAATGAGCATCTACTGTGCATCTATGTGTGTTGTTGTTCCCTCAAATTTACTATTTTTGCCAGCTTTTTTTTTTTTTTTTTTTACTCCTGTTAGAGTTTAATTCTGCCCCGCTCTCCATAATCCATTGTCTCTTTATGAATAAATGTCTGTCATTTTCCAAAGCTATTAGATATAATCACAAGAGGCTTGTGTCTGTCACTAAAACATTCAGTAAAATGGAAGCAAACCCTTTAGAAACAAGCTGCTCCCCTCAAAAGAGAGGTTTTTAAATTCTGACAAATGCATGTGCAGAATTTGAATTGGCATATATTTAGCGTCTCTCCTGCTCATGCGAACAAAATCTGAATCCAAACACGTGTAAACATCCCGCTGCATTATACTGTCTGATATTAATGAAGAATAAGACGTGGTTAGGTGAAGATACAGGAGGAGAGGAGCGCCAATAAAACACAACCTAATGATGATTTCTATTCCCTGGCGGGGGTGGGGGCAAATCTGTGAAGAAAAAAAAATGTTGCTGTATTTATTCTCTGACAAGCTATTACAGGCAGTGCAGGCCTCTGAATACCAATGATCATCTGGATGCCTGATGAAAATGTGCAAGTGGATGAAGATTTCCCCACATATTATCCCAGTCTTCACGTCTTCATCCCCAGCAGCCGCCCCCTCACCCTCCTAACTCCTGCAGCCCATCATGCAAATGCCTTATATAAAGAATATCCCTGCTTTAAATATTAACTGATTAAATTGTGGCTGGAGCTTCAAAGGTTCCGTCCTGCATATTTAATCGTCCTTTTTTCTCTCTCTCTCTCTTTCTGTCTCTCTTGTAATGTGAGATTCAGTGTTAGGAGCAACTTTGTAAAAGAATGACTTAGTTTTGACTTTGGCATCACACCTGTACGCACTTGTCGGTATCTCTGAGGTATGCTGAGGTTTTATTTGCATTTTATTTGCATTAAATGTTACAAGTGGCCATCCATTCTTCTTAGGTTGATGCTACAATTAAAAAGAATGCACCTTGTTGGAGATTGTACTGATTGGCTTAAAGGAATAGCTTAACATATTGAGAAATACACTCATTACCTTTCTTAACATAATTAGAGGAGAAGATTATTATCACTCCTATGTCTGTGTGCTTAATATGATGCTACTATCAGGAACTAGCTAACTTAGCTTGGCATAAAGACTGGAAATGAGTGGAAACCGTTAGCTGACTCTGTCAATGGTAACAAATTACCCCTAAAGACACAGTTAAAGCAGACTAAGTATCTCATTTGTTATAGCTGTGCAAAAACATGAAGCACCATTTGATGGTGGGCTATGTGGGGGGACAATTTCTTGGCTAGGATCAGCAACTTCCTGGAGCTTCTGCTGGTTGCCTAGCAACTAGTTTCAGCCAGGAAATAGTCCACAATCATGTTATAATGTTAATTACTGAGCACTGGAGCCACTGGTAGCCTAGGTGGTGTTTGTTGCTCTTAGCGATTTCAGTGTTAATGCTAAGTTAAGTTAACTGCCTGCTAGCTCCTGCTAATATTTACCATTCAGACATGACCGTGGCATTAATTTTTGAATTAGCACATTTGCTAATTTGTCTGACTGTTTGTTTAAGCTCAACAAAAATATCTTGGCAAGGATCCATGTTTCTTGTATGACTGCTAGCCTCCACTGTGGGAGATGTTGTGCTAACGCTGCAGGACACATGCAGGGTTGCAAGTGACTACATGCTTGTGAATATCCCTGTCAAGGTGGTTATCATAGCTGCACAGAAAAAGAAAAATAAGTACCAACAATTGTTGGCACTTTGACAACTGTAGGTGCATTGTGTCGTGCAAAAATGATCCTTGCAGGATTGAGCCCCGCATAGGAATGTAAATGTCGGAGCATAATGGTATTACACTGTGAATTGGCGCTTTCAGTCGCAGCAACAGCCGCTGCAGTGTGTTGAGAGCATGCAGGTCAGGATGTAAGCTTGTGTTTCTTTCCTGTTAAATCCTCTCGGTTGCGGAGGGAGTCAAGAGTAAACACGTCCCCTTTCGCTGCTAAGACTCAGGATGAGTGACGGCGCCGCGGATGGAGCACGATTGGTGGGTTAGTACTTAAGCACACGTACGGCAAAGTTGGAATATGCGAGGAGAGAGTACTGGTCGGGAGTAATCCTCCAATGAGGATTACCCGTGTCTTTCATGCTGGATTAAAGGGTCCCATGATACCCTGCTGTGCTGTCCGAGTCCTGATGGGGAATCAATGCACTGGATGACAAATTATCAGCGCCGTGATCTTTGTCATCTTTTGTTAGCGTTGTCTGCTCGATAATGTGTGTGATTTGGGTCGTTTTTCTGTGTGCGTTCTTCAGCACTCCAGATTTGGGGAAGGCTGACCAATCCCCAAGTGGTCTCAAGCTGTGTGTGTCTCTCTGTGAGTGTGTTGAGATAATCATCTTATCCACCAGACGACACACACACACACACACACACACACACTCTCACATACACACACAGTCTGAAATGAAGGGATCTGCATGACGTACCTTCAGTAGTCAGCAGAAAGGAAAGGAAATATTTGGGTCACATGAAAATTGAATAATGTTGTGATGATTTTGGTTGCTTGGTCTCACCAACCAATGAGCTCGTCCTCCTTTTCCACTTTCATTGTGCTCAAATTAGACTGAGCTTGTCGGATAAAACTGACAAAACTAGCAGGCACTGCAAACATTTTGCTAACAGACTAAAATATTCAGAAGCTGCTATCTGGCTTATGGGGGCTTTCAGAGTATTACGATTTTGCAGCGAGGAGGCTGAGACGACCATATTCTCCACGCGCTGCATTTGCAGAGGGCAATCTGTCATGATGAAAAGCCAAACATGTACATTATGGCGCCTATTTACAGCATGCAACCAACTGCTTACATATGCTCACAGTGGGCTGATCTGCCCCCGGAGGAGAGTAGAAAATGAATATTGAAGAGAAGGAAGCTAGTTTTGATGTGGGCTTTATCTTTTTAAAGCGTTGGATGCCTTACTCTTAATAATGTTGTCCTGAGGATGGCATCATTATTTATTTATCTATCGAGTTTTTTGTGTCACGGCGATTGGGGGATGTGTTTAGTGGTGTTTATACAGGCGATTTGTTTCCACTAATTCGGCATGTTTTGTGAGGAATCCAAGGGTTTTTTTGAAAATGGGAGGAGGAGGAGGAGGAGGGTGGGAGGGAGTTAATCCACTCGTTTTCTTGTGTTCCAGCCTGTTCAGCACATTCTCTCCCTCTCTCTTTTTCACTCTAACTCCCTCCCCTCCCCTTTATTTTTGGAAACATCTCATTCTCGTGAGTCAGGCCCGTCATGCTCACAAAGGCCCGGTCTAGCGAGCTCTCGCCTCCTCCTCCTCTCTGTCCATGTCTCTGCTGTTTATGATATAAGAAGGGAAGAGAGAAGGAGAGCGGGAGGAAGCAGAACTCTTCATCTGTCTCCCTCTCTTTCTCAGATGAGGAGGGAGAGGGAAGAATTAATGCTTTGTGAATTTTTAATTCAGCGTATTTACATAGCTGACAGGTAACGGATGGATGTGTTTGCGAGTGCCGGTGTAATAACTGGCAGGAAAAAAAAGAAGCCTTGAAAAAAGTGACAGGCAGCAATTTCTAACCCGACACTGCAAATTTAAAACTTACTGCATTTATGCTCCATTTGTGGGGCAAAATCAATGTGATGATGCAACCACATTTTTGACATCCATCTCAATTTGTCGAGCAGCGTGGAAAGCTGCGCTGATTGATGATACCTGACTTGACTGATGGAAGTGTCACCTGCACTTCTGTCGTCCATTTGTTGTTTTATCTGCACGTCTATGAATTTTCTTCCCTTTTTTAAAACAGCAGCAGCGCCAAAGGGACAGGCTAATTACCGTGTTTGCAATGCAGCGTCACTGCCTTGAAGAGTTTTCTTGCGAATAAGGCAGATCACTTCCAGGGAAATCTGCTAAATTGAGTTGCCTTGGAAACACCAAATGATACAAAAAACACTTGTATCAGCCTGCTGGCTGATTTCGGGCTCTGGATGCAAGATAAAAAGGCTCATTGAGATGGACATTTTTGCTTGTTTTGTGTTTCTGACCGCTTGCAGAGGAGTGTGTTTGACTCAGACAATGTTTCTCTTATCTTTCAGCGCATGCGGCGAAGTATTGATTCATCTTTTTTGTGTTAATTATAGTAATAACCTGCTGTAACAAATCAAACATTTTCTGCAATGCACAAAAAACAATAATACTGACTTTGGCTGTGTTGGATAAAGGTTTAATTTGGCAACAGGCAAGAACTGAATGCTAAACCATCATTTAGATATGTTCATTTTGGCCGTCGATGCCTTTTAATCAAGAGAGGGAGCTGAGGTGAGGAATACTCCCCTTGAGACTCCTCATTTGAACTTTATTTGGATGCAAACCTGCAGGCGTCCTCTCCAAATCTGCGCTACGTCCTCAAGGCGGTGAGGAAAGGGGAAATGAGTTGCATTTGTTTGAAAGTGTTATGGTTTTTCAGTTAATCACAAACTTCTGAAATGATGTTTCGGAACAAAGTGGCCCAGCTGCTCAGGTCAAAAAATGCTTCTTTCTACTGTAAACATGGCAACAGTGCAAAAAGTAATTTTCTACCTTCTGTGCTCAATTTTCCTCTTGAAGAATTATATTTGGGACACAGATATAATAGCTTTCTTCTAAGAAACTAATTGCACCGTTGGTATTTGCAGGATTTATAACCTTACTGTACCCCATTTAACATATATTGCAGTCAATGCTTAACGTGGTTTGTTTATTTACCTTTGCGGGCATGTGTGCTTTATTTGCATTCTACACAAACACCTACATTTAAATGGCAAAATCTCCCACATAATAATCGAGATGAAGTGCACCTACTCACTGACGCATTTTGCATCTTTGTCTGGTGTTAGAAAAGCAGCGAAATAATCTTGAAGCAGAAGAAAAGGCCCAAAGCAAAAAGCAGCGCAGAGGCATCATTATTAGTCATCAACAGCAGCACACGGCCGCTCAAATCACTGCAGCCGATCCTCCACGCACTCCGTCCCGAGTCCCTGTGGAGCCCAGTGCCTCAGACACCTCATGTAATGCAACAGAAAAACCTGCAGCACGGATAAAATCACAGCACTATTGGATCTGCTTTGGTAGGAATTCAGGGTTGATTTGATATTGATATTGATTGAATCACACCATATTAACTACTTGCTGCACATGCTCAAAATATACTTAGTAGTTCTGTTTTTGTGTGTAATATGCAGATTATTGCACTTATAAATTTCTCTTTTACGTTATCGGTTTCTTACAATTCTGTAATTGGGTTATATTATAAATGTGGCCCATGGAAATGTTTTAAAATCCCATCCATGCTATGAATATGAGCTGTCATCTCTTTTGACCTGCACTGCCCGAGGATGATCGTCCATTTTTCAATGTGATTTCCAAGGTTTTAGCCCATTGAACTGTGAGTCACCTCCCTTGTGATTTGTTTTTATACCAAATCCATCGTCCACTTAAGCTTAAATTATGCCCTTTTTTTCCAGCTGAGCCTTTCCCCATCCTCCTAGAAACCCAGGAAATGGGTCATTTTTGGTCGCTTGATGTAGGAAGATAACCTCAAATGGCTTTTCCCCAAATCTTAATTTTGCATGAGGACACAGAGCTATGAAAAGACAGACCAGCTGACGAACAGGACCTCCTCTTCATCTCTCCCTCAGTCTAAGATTAGTCCTTAGATGATGATGCTTTACAGTTTTTTGCCCCGAGCCGAGGAGAGAAGCAGCTGAAAAGAGCAAATGTTCGACTCGAGCTAAATGCTCTCCAGCCGGAAAGCCTCTCTGTTATCATGTGCGTGTGTGGCATTTATGAACTTTGCGCGATGTTTTAAAGAGAACTCCTAAAAGGGTTTTCTTGCCAGGATTTTCTCCCTGTTTACCACAAAAACAACTCGCCGCTCACAGCGTCTCCTGGTTACCACGTGAGTTAGCATAGCAACCGCTTGAACATAGTGGTAATGCATCAATTTATTCATTATATAACCCATGTTACAGTTCCATGTATGCATGGCTGGGTTTGGCATAAGCAAAGGCACACTTAAAAACTGCATGCTGGGATGGACTGCAGCCTCCTGACCTCGAATAATAATAAACTTCTATAGAGAATAGAAGGATGGATGTGCTTGATTATTGCATAAGTATTTGTTATCTTTTCACAGCAGGAAGAACAAAGTCAATACATGCTTCTGGGTTGTAATTGACACGCTTATTTAAGTAAAAAAAAAAAAGAAAGCAATTAAAAAAATCATTTATTATTCCTACAAAATACATTACAGACTAAATTAGCACCATCATTATGACAGCGAGGACTTTCATCTCACAGTCAGTTTCCACTCACTGCAGTTATTAATCACAGCAGGTTTTTTTCAGCTACCCGCTTATTTCAGACTGCATAAGACTTGATTCTACAGAGACCCAAGTGTTCAGAATTAATAAATAACCAAGACACCGTCAATTAAATAATCATACAGATAAATATACAATTTACAGAAAAATATTATGATTTTTTTTTGTCTAAAAATCCAATGTAACAAATAATAGGAGTTTATTCCAGTTAATTTCTTTTTCATTTTGTTTTATTTATTTGTTTATTTTTTTACTGAAGCAGTTTCTCATATGGTCTTTCAATTGATGCCTTCTTTTTTTCCCCCCAATGGCTGTTATATATCACAATACCACTTTTCATGACTAAGTCTTCTGTCAGTCAAGTTAAGTGATTGGCTTACTGGCCTGAAACCAAGAGCACTGAAATAAAAAGTACCTTCGGTAAACTCTTATAAAAATTGGGATGAAGCAACATTCATAATAATGAGTGGAGTTTTACAAATTTATTTGTTATTTTTACACTTTCATTGTCATATTAGATCTATTGTCTTATATATTTATTCATATTATAAATGAATATTTTTAATATATTTATTATTTAATTTTGAACTGTTTAGGCCCCAATAAACATCGACTGCTGTTGTGAACAAACAGCGTCCTCAGTGCCACTGCAGTCCTGCAGTGCTACAGTGGCTCACTGGTGTCGATGCAGGATGACTTGCATGTTCCTAAAAACAAATAACAATGATGTTGGAAACCAGTACAAGTAGACTGGAAATATCCCAGCTTCCTTTCCGGTCGCAAATGTGCTGTTTTGCAACTGAAAACAATTGATGATGATGGTGACGATTTAAATATTAACACGCTGCCAGCTGACAGAGACTTAATGTCGAGGAAGCTGGAGTCTGGACCATGAATTACTGTCAGCCTTTCAAGATTTTAAAATGATGCTTTAACAACTTGAGTCCGAGCATTTTGCATTATGGATCACAGGAAATTTTGCCCTGCTCAGGCAGCAAAGACTCCGGATGAGAATCAAAGCAAAGCCATGACACCGTTAATGTCTGTGATAACTCAGCACATTTTTATTAGGCCTGTTCTTGGCTCTCTCTCTTTATTTGTACTCTTACAGTATAACGCTTTAAACTTAAAAACCTAAAAATGAGTTGAATTTTTTTTTCTGAGTTTAAAGCACACTGTATAATCTAACAATTGTCAGAAACTGCTCATTTATCACAAAGCAAGTATGGTTGAATTTCTGCCACGAGGCCCTTTCATTGGCTTTTCCCTCGCCAGTTAAATGAGTCATCTCAGTGGGTGCAAAGCAGTGCTGCAGCCTCAGTGCATCTCCAGGGTCGAGAGCTTTCCCCGACTAAATTAGATCAGAAATTCTGATCACCAACTCCAATTATTTGAATGAATACGGGGTCACGTCAGTGTAAGCAACCAGCAAAACAGCCAGCGTGCCATTCATTTTTGTGAAACTAACAGAGAGGACACAGCAAACAGCTGGAGATCGATCTTTGCGTGGATGGATAAACAAACATAGTGCTTCCTTGTTATTTTCATATCACACGTACGTGCTTGTGAACATCTGAGAATTTGACTTTTGTACAGTGGCATGTTGCTTGGTGTGCCGCTTTGTCAGCGCTCCGTCTGTCAAGGTAACAAGGTATCAAGCTGACTTATTTGTCCTTGCACAACACAGGTTTGCACAGTGAAAAGAGAATATATGTTTGCAGCACTGTCTCAACATTTCGAAAGGAAAGAGTTGACCTGCTCTGTTTAATCTGATACAGATTGAACAAACTGGCTAAATCATTTAAAAACAAACATTTCTACCACTGTGAGTCTTTATAAGGGTTTTAAATTTTAAATTAAAATTGTACTTTTTTGGGAATGTAACTGATTCATACCAAATCCCGATTTAAGACAAGAACATAGATACTTTTCCCTTATATGCGCATTTAGTAGGTTGCTAAAAACCCAGCCCGCACGAGCAGTTTTGCACGTTAAGTTGAAGTGACAGGGAGACATCTTTACCGCTGTGTAAAGCCCTCTAAAGTAATTCCAAAAATCTCCAACACACTCCATCTACATGGGTTAGGGTAACACTGTACATTTTCACCACACTAAGGAGACTTTAGGCGTTTTTGGACCAAATAGTTCTAGGAACTTTTGGAGAGGAACTGTCCACTGGGGAATTTCTAGGGAACTTAAAACCTTTAAGGGCTTTTTTTCATTTGGCAAACGCACCACCAATAGAAACTCCCTACGTAAGCTTCGTAAACTGGCAGTTGGTATATCAATGTCACGTTTATGCAACTTATAATGTAACTTTTGTACAATTTACAACAAATGACAATAAACAAATGAAGGCTGTTCATTATCGCTCCACCCTTTTGTCGAGTATGTTGCAGTAACGTACACGAATTTCGTGCCGAACACCATCTCTGAGAAGATAAAACGACAAAAAAACGACAATCTTATCATGAGCTCTGGTTTGTATTTTGTGTCGTCCTGATGATACAGCTGTTGGGTTTTTAAAAATGGCGGTTGCCAGCGCTGGCTCCTGAGTTTGACCAATCAGCATACACTTACGTCACTATAGTTCCTCACGTGCTGCGAAAGTATGTAGTTTGGTATTTAAAAAAAAAAAGTACGTACTTTGGAGTCGGAGCTAAAAAAGTAGCCTACCTCAAAACTTAGTTCTAAGAACTATAATAGTTCATGGCTCCTGCTGTGCAGGTGCATTAAAACTTGAGGTTCTTAAAACTAAATTCTTAGATCTATAAAATTGTTCCTTTGGTCTGAATACACCTATTGTAACTGTAGGCAATAATACAGAGTAGTTAGTTGTCTGTACGTAATGACGCAACGCAATTATGCTCCGCAAATGACAAAATGACGGTGTTAAGCAAAACAGCCTTGTTGCACAAATTAGCTTTAAGTATTAAACATTTGTTCATTCCCTCAAACTGCTTCATATAATTGGATATAATAAACACAGCAGCCTTATAAAGGTTGCTAGCAGGGCTTCAGATTATTCGTCCTATAAACTGCTGCATTCCAGCTATGTTTTACTACACAGGGTAACAGCACTATGTGATGATGAGTAAAAAAAATTGTCCAAGTGAAAACAGTGGATTTGTATGTATATGATCAGTTGGGAGAAATAAAATACTGGGGTGGGGGGGCTGCGGCCCTAATGTAGTCAGTTCCATCAGCAGCTTTGCGCGGCAACTGAGGGCTGCGGTGTGTCACTGATATGATCACCTGCTCATCCAGAGCTCTGATCTTATTGTTCCCTGACATGAGTGACTGGATAATGATGCATCATAATGGAGGAGTGTCCTGCAAATGTGGATACAGTAAAAACATCTGAGACCACTGCTAAAGGATCAAAAATAGGCTATCTGACTGGAGTAATAAACAGAAGTCGCTAGTTTGAATAACTGGTGACAAATGGCTGTTAAAAGTAAAAAGGCAGGTGCGCTCGCACATTAAAAAAACTAATATTCACTTGAGACACATCAAGATTCTTTTGCCCACAAGGGACTGTTTTTTAAGCTAACAGCACCATACAGGGGGAAATGCTGGTCTTGGCTCTTGATGTTGCTTAGCAACAATTGAAAATCAGTTTGAAGTGCGCCATCTTTTTGCTGGAATTTGAAATATTTTTATCTTCAAAGCACCACACACTGTTGGAAATGCACAACAGC
>JAQLOL010000015.1:8675284-8694712 GCA_029783665.1 Naso thynnoides | reverse complement strand
ACGTGTTGGTGAAAAAAAAAAAAAAAAAAAATGTGTCATGTCAACCCAAATTTCAAATGTGTGCATCCTTACTTTGAAAGTAGGATGAAAATTTAGAGCAAGTTGAAAGAGTTGAATTGAAAAGGAGGATGTCTGGAGAAAATGAGACAAATGTTGAACCCTGATCAAAAATCTGAGCAACCCAAGCAGCTGTAGTCTCTGCATCCCACAGAGTTTTTCTGAAAAGAGTTACAGTCCACAAGGAAATACCCAAATAAAAATGGCAACCTACCTGTCATACTTACTAATAAAAGATATATTTCCTTGTCTGTCTTGTCATCAGGTGCCGGTACTCCCTTTATTCACCTGTTGGCACGTGAATCGGGGCAGCTGGTATCAGCGAATCATCACATAGTAGTTTACGTTCTGAATTTCTACATGAATAAAAGATAAGCCTATAAGATTATGCTGATTTTTTTACAAAATTAATTTATTGAACAAATTGCTTTTAGTTTCCTGCCTCGTTATTAAACCCTAGGCCAGCATTTGACCGTTGGAGAGCTGTGTCATCATCAGAGTCTGTTCCATTCGCATTCTTTTTGTGCCCAGTTGGAGTTATGACAACATTATTGTCTATTTTTTATTCCTTTGCTCTTTCCTGTTTATCCAACACTGTTGCGACTCGCTCCAAAACGCAGCCGGTGGGTGTTGGCAGACGGCGGAGCGCGGAGAAACCCGAAGAGGAGCTGTTCAGGAGTGCACGTGTGACCTTTGGGATCCCGGGGTCAGCCTTAATGAGACGTTCCCCTTTGCCAGAACAAACTATTGAGCGTCATGTAGCGCACCCCAATGTAATGAATCTTCAAGAGACACCCAGACAAGGAGGTCGCGGTATGCCATAAAAAGTCCCGGTGCGCCAGGGGGAAAAAATCTAGAGGTGGTGGATACTGCGTACCATTGTGTACCAGCCGATGAAAGCACTGGCTGTTGTGAAACTGTAATCTGTCTGGAAAAGTTTCAAACAGCTACAAATTTGTTTCAGACTTGTAGCTGCATTGCTTCATCAACACAGAGAAGTGAAAAAGCAGCAGTAGCATAAGTCATTCTGGTTTAATTAGAGGAACAATGCATTGTAATGAATCATTATAATGTGATTTTGGGTAATAACTTAATAACATTGGGTGATAACATTAGTTTTCCCCCAGCCAGCCTAATAAACTGAGCCTAAAGAACCTTGAAATCGAACCACACAGCTCTGAGGTTTATTTTTCAGTATATTTTACACTGATAGCATAGATAATGAACCCTGGGCATAATATGAGGAAATTGTTCCCAGGGTGCTTTACACTTGCTTGCTTCTGTTTGGTTCTTCTCTGCGAACACTGAAGTGGTTCAATGAGGCATCAGCACTGTCAGTTCATTGTATGCTTTCTGATTGTAAGCCGTCTGCTCTTGCTCGAATCCACTGAGCAAACAGTGAAAAAAATAAAGCCCATGCATAATTGAATCATCATCTGGACTGAAAGTAACAACCACCAATTCATTGAAAAAGCAGAAAAAAAAAATCCTCAGAGGACCCCGTGAATGTGATCACGGAGCATGGACAAAGGGAGATGTCATGTTGGCTTACTATACCAAGTGACAACTCTGGCTTTGAAAACATGGTGTGGAGCGGAAATGAATTATGTTTGTGACAATTCAGTCACGGGGCAGGGTAATCAAAGCTACGAGGAGGGTGTTAAAGTAAATATGTGGGTCTCAAAGAGCCTCGGGGATGGTTTTCTATTTTTTTTATTTTTTATTTTTTTGCCTCTGGTGTTTTCATTAGGAGAGTTGATGCTCAAACAGGCAGTGGCTGATAATGCACATTGGCACATTGACACACACTGGCTTTGAAAATGAAACTGTCAGGCTGAGGTAGTGTGTCGATCAGTGCGAGAGAGCCTGAGTATTTCTGACTAGTCTCATCTGGTTTCTCTCCCTCTCTATCTTTCTCTGTGCCGCCCCGCCACCCCACCCCCTCCTCAGACAGACATATTCTCATCTGCAGTCTTACTGCATTGTGTTGTGCAAGCTATAAGCTGAGGCTGCCCGAGTGTCTCCATGGACTTCTTTTTTTTTTTTTTTGACTTGGCCTCACTTTCTCTTTTCTTGCTTGGTTGCTGCTACAATGTCAGGCCAGGTCTTGGAGCTGACCTGTACTTCATTAGCACAAAACAATCCATAGACCTCTATTAATGTTATGCGAATCATGCAAGTTTAGTCTTGCTTCTCTTGTCCATGCTGCATTCCAGTATATGTTGCTAGTCTGGTGAGGCTGTTAGTCTTTTGTATTTGGCTCCCCAAGAGACCCTTTTCGAAGCCTTGTTCCATTAATTAGCGTTCAAGGCTAGTTTTCTGTTTGCTTACATCCTATATGTAGATCTTATCAATGTTTTGTGTTGTTCTTTTTTAGGGAGCCAATTGTAACAAATGGCCAGGGACTACAAATGTAAACTAGCCTAATGGCTAGTTCACGCATATTTACAGAAATGTTCATTAATATGCACTTGACACTGTAAAATAGTCATGAAAAAGTAAAAAAAACAACCAAACAAAAAACCATATGCACCCAATATGCAATTCTTTACAGTTCAATATAAGTATTCATCACATTTTCAGTCAGCAACATAATTTTATCAGCTCTAGCTAGCTAGCCAGCCAACAGCTAATGCTAGCAAGCTAGCACAAACTCCTTGCTCTAAAAAATCTTTTAGAAAAACTGTCTCTGGTGTCTCAGTTAACAAGAAATCAGTAAAACTGTCTCAAACATACACATGATGGTTATGCTCATGTAGTCTAATGATGTTAAAACACTGAGGCTAAAGGTCTTATGCTGGGGTCTGACTACAAGAAATTTTTGCCTGTTAAAATGTTCACTGTGTCAGATTAGTCAATTTCAGAGTCATAAATTCTCACCGTGTCGTGGTCGAGAGACATGACAGACTACACGATGCTCCCCTTTCAATTTGCAGTTCACTGACTGTCACTGTAAAGGAAGCACTCGCTTCTGATTTCTATTATTGCTGACGAGCCGTCGTGGAAGATAAACGAAAAATCAAACATGTTAGTCTTGCTGTTGTTAGTCTTTCTTGTTTCTGCGGCGTTGGCTGTCATCTGTCATGACACACTACGCAAGATACAACGCTCAGATGTCGTACCTGATGCTAACTGAGCATTTCTGAGCCCACCTGCGTCTTCCTGGTTGGGCTGATTGCGTGTAGTCTGACCCCGGCGTTAAGTTTGCACACAAAGGCAACATAATTGTTTTCATGTTAAAATACTTGGACCAAGACTTTATGTCAGCATGCCAGCTCATTGCTTTTGTAGCTTAGTAGCCATAATTACAAATATAACACTATAGTTCAATGCAAAGTCAGTGGACCTAGTTAAATGCAAGGCAAACAATGTGTTCTATCACAGTGTACTGGAACAAAAATAATAAAAAATGTTATTCTGTTCTAATATAATCCTGTTCAGATGCTTTATTACTGTAATAAAACTTGAACGAGGAGGACAGATTTATGCTTCATTGCTGATATTTTCAAACAATATATTTTACTTTCACAAGAGAAAACACTTTTACAATGAGGATCAACTGATTAGTTTGGCAAAGTAACACTTTCTAGAGTAACGGCTTTGGCTGACAGACTTATGTTACCCCCCACGTTTAAAATCTCTTATCAAAGTCAAGTTTGTTTGTTTGTCTTTTACAAATAACCTTTTTTTCCCCCCTTGGGTTGGGCGGTTTCCACCTTACCGAATGTTTGGAGGTGTTCTCTTGTCCCCCATGGTACTTAGGTCTACACTTGATAAGCCTGCTGTGCCTCGTTTTGATTGCTGGGATGTGATTTAGCAATCCAGGGTAATTCAGAGTCTTAGTCCAGCAATTCATAAAGGGAGGCTATTAAATCAAAATTGCAATAATTATGAGTTTTATTATTGCCACATTCAGAAAAACCCTGTTAAAAATGTCCAACTACAAGCCTGAAGCCTGCTTTGGGGAAACACAGGCACAACTTTGAATCAGTGACGGTATTCACCACAGTGTTACTCTATTCTGGTAGACTGTACCTGCAGGCTCCGAAAAACCTTCGATTGGCCTTTCAAACAAAGTGTGCCTTTAAAGGAGCTTGTTCGCCTGCCTCCACAGCTGTGTGATGCCAATCCGATCCATCGAACGCGGAGAGGAAGCTGTTTGATTGTGGAGCAGGCTTCATCCATTCCCACCCTGACCACAGACACGCGGGTTACAGTGTCCCTGTCTGCCTTATCTCCTTGTGCACCGGCTCGGCTTCAGACCCACAGCTCCGGCCCGGCCCCTGCTCGAGATAAAGCCCAAAATAGACCACTCTCACTGACAGCGAGGCAGGCCTAGATAAGACTGTTGTGTCCACAGCTTGGAGCTAAAGAGGAGAGGGGAGGTGGAGGAGGGAGCGGATGCTTTGCAGGAGAGAGACCGTAAGCAAAATAATGCCGTTGTGAATGCACGGCTCTTTGGCTAGTGCTCGCCCTTTGACCCTCTTATTCAGCCACAGATAAGAGAAGTTATAGTTGTAGAAACAAATCTGTTTTCTCCCTCTCTTTTCTCACAGTTGAGCCTATTGATCGTGCCTATTGACCCATGTAGTTGGAGCCCCAGCCAATTTGGTTGTCTTGGCTTACAGCGATAAGAAAACTACCGTGCACCGTGCACACACCTCCTCACCTGCATGTGCCCGTGCACACACTCGTGCATGTCTTTTAATGATGATGCCAGCTCGCCTATGGCTTATTATTCAGCCTGTGCCAGATGGTGAACAGCAAAAGTGCATCTAAAAAGGTTTTCCTCTGTTGGCATGCAGAAGCCAATCAATAGCTGTGTGTCTTAGCAAATTAGATCATGTAGACAAGAGGCAGTAGTCAGCAGAGCCATCCCAAAGTAACCCCCCTGCATGGTTAGTTCATTCTCCATTAGATAACGGGGCAGAGTAATTGAATTGGCCTGTACAATCTCAGGGCTTGGCCTTCGCTTTTTCGCCTTTGACAGCATATATTCAGGTCTGATAACTTTATACCCTAGCCAAGAGACAATGTAGAAGTATTTTTTATGTGTCTGGAGATAGTGTAGCGGTTATGACCATGACAATTGGAACCGCATGTATCTGAGCCACCGGTCAGAAGCCAGCGTATTGCCTCCTATAGGCCTGGAGTTTACTCTCAAACAGACAGGCACTGTACATGGATAGCTGCAGACTCCAAAGACACATGGTTTCCAGGATACGTTCAACACATGTTCAGCAGATCACAGTCTACAGGATCAGTGACATACGTGCCTTAGCAGACCCTAACACACTGATTTCGGCAGATTTAGTTTGACTTAATTAAAAACAAAAGGTTTTTTGTTTCTCTTAAAACACACATTCACAGCAAAGAGGCATTGCAGTTTTTTTTAAACTCTACAAGTTTAACTTAACTTTTTAATGTTTCTCTTAAACTAAAAAAGAAACAATTGAAAAGAAAGAGAAAACAAAGCATGCCTCCATTAAGCTTGCCAGACCTAATCAAAGCCCAAAGATCCTAAATTGATTAAAAAAAAAGATGTGATTTACTCTTTTTAATCCAATTTTTTTCCTTAGTTCTCTCATTTTGTTTATATAGCTTCATATCACAACAAAGCTGTCTCAAGACGCCGTACATATGGAGTAGGTCTAGACCACACTCTATAATTAAAATATATCACGTTTTTTGGACCCCAAAATTGAGAGGAATTCCCCAGTGAGCGAGCGCTAGGCAACAGTGGCGAGGAAAACACTTTTGTTGTGGTTCAGCCATTCTTTTACATGACACTGGCATTTGAAACTGCGTTGCAGAGTCGAATCTTTTGAAACCACAACCTTCTTTCTGGCTGTGTTAACTGGCAAGCAGAGTGCCTGTGAATGTAGTGACAAAGCTAATGCTAATGCTAACGCAGGTCAATGCATTCTAGTCTAGGCACCACCAAACTCTGATTAAACACTCTGCAGTGCACCAAAAGCAGGTCAAATATGACGATGATGATGAGTTAACAACTTTTGCAGCTCCAATGGTATGCCATTACAAAATTACACCGCCAACTACTGGCCAGGCATGTATACTGCAGCGCTTTCAGTTGTTAAACAGGGACATATTTTGAAGACGTAAAGAAAGAACTTTTTGTTTTTAGCACGGCTGCTCCAGACTAAACGTGGCCTTAAGCAGGCAGAAACCTCGGAACAGATCCAAGATTCACTTTAGCCACTTAGCTAGAATTATTATATCATTTATTTTGTGTTATAACAAAATAATAAAAGGTCATGAATGAATAAGTTAATCAAGCCTTTGTGGCAATTATAAGATGCAAGCTAACGGTCTGGTCCAAGCCCATCAATTGCAAAGCTAAACTTCAATATACTAGAAAGACATTCACAGTCAGAGAAAGAGAGGGGGAGAGAGAGGGAACGCAGCACTCCCTCACATAGAAAATTTGCACATGAAGAATTTCTTAAGAGGATTGCTGATGAAGAGTTTTGGGGCCACTCAGTTCACATAGTTATACACTAATATTATGCATTCAAAGCATAGAGGCTAATTAGGACACCATTAATATACTCCTGTCTGCCCTCCAGCCTCATTATTCCATAACTTCTGTATCTGTTGCTGGCAGACCAGAAATGCTTTATCCTTTTTTTTATCCATTACTGTTGGTGCTAAGCTGAAGTACTTACATTAACATAATTACAGAAATACACCACAAGCACGGGCTTGAAACCTCATATTGTCCTATAATCTACCAAAGCTTTGTAACTCGTATTGCTACATTATTGCATCAAATGGTTTTACTTTCTGTTTGCATGTATTTTTGCTGTTTTTTTTTTGTTTTGTTTTTTTCCACAGCTTAAAGCACATCCAAGCAGATTTACCCTCTACACCTGGCCCGGTATAAAAATAGTCCTCTACAGTTTTACAATGACCAGCTCCATCAGAGCGTTGGCGAGCAGAAGCTACCAGAAGAGTTTGAAGAACATTTTTCCTCATCTTTCCCCGTGCAGATTTTTCATGCATTTTTTTTCCCCACTTGTAAGTGAGGCTGCTGCACTTGTAGTTGCACTGAGGTTTGGGTGGATGCTGCTAGCTCAGATGGAAAACAATAATGTTTCGTTAGGAGAGAGCATGATGAAGTATTCAGGTGTTTTTTCTGCGGGGTGAATGTGTTAGTGATCTTGCACGCATGCTGCACTGTAACTAAATATCCTTACACACATTTCAATCTTTAGTTCCCTCGAGCCTCGGATACACGACATGACTTTCACAATCCCAACAGATTCTGAAAAGACTCTGCTCGCTGATTACAGCTGCATGATTTTGTACATCAGTGTCAATTCAAAATTACTCCTTTACTGAGTCTTAAGGCTACAAATACTTCAAAGTTTGACTCTTCTACTCTTCTAAGTCTTTCAAGGTTCACTTGAAAACCAACAATTTGAGTAAAACTCAATAATTGTCACTTCACTACATTCGAGTGAGAGCCAATCTCTGCAACTGTATTTGTTCAACCATCTAAAGTCTTTAAAACCTTGGCTGCATTTGAAGTGGGTGGAGCTTTAACCAAAAGTTGGGGAGGGTAACCAGAAGTTTTTAATCACAAGGGTAATGCACACGACTTTCACAATCCCAACAGATTCTGAAATGATTGGGAGTATACACGAACTGGCTTCAGCAGATTTTTTTAAGACAAAAAAATGGCAATGATATATTTAACGACTGCACCAGATGAGGGATGACAGACTGCACGACTTGTCACTCCCACTGAACGCACCAAACTCTCAACAAAACGCCTTGAGACTAAACAAAGCCACACTCCAGTCCAGAAGGTGGCGGTAATGCACATAAAAGCTGTTTGCAAACCACCAACAAATGACAAAAGAATAAGAAAACAGCAGCAGTTTTAGAAAGTGCTTAATGCACACTAAATACTTTGTACTGCATATATGTACTACTTAGCGCACATGCTGTATACAAAAGGAATGATCACTATGCCCTGCGTTCACACTACTGTGCAAAGGTAGGTTACCCAGAATGCATTTCTCAAAAATCTACAGCAATAGTGGGATTCTTTTTTTTTTCATTGACCGGGTTTTAATAGTGATGTTGCAGCTCATTGTATTGCGGGAAACAGTCGGTGAGGCAGGCAGATCGGACAGATGCTGGGGATTTCCTCTGAATCAGTATAAATTACATCCAGGAACTGTCTTTTGGCATAACTTGGCATGATATGTATTGCTAATATAGTATGCAGTTTTGAAAACAGCCTTAAGAGTAAACAGATTTTATATGTACAACGAGAAAAATTATGTAAAAAAGCATGAGCCGCATTTTTGTGATGTAACGTTTGTGGAGGGGCAAACATGGAAAGTACGGACTTGATGGACTGCAGAGTGAATCACATACATTTTGGTAACGTCATGTACTGGACATACCTCCTCTGTGTTCACTGGCTACTGACGGTACACATTCGCCGTTGGGTTGGTGACTAGCTGTGTACACTACGTGACTGCGTCTAGAGTCGAATTGGAAAAAAACAAACGTTTGCTACAGTTTGACTCATGTTGGGAGGAGTGTGTTCTCTTCACACACCTGTGGATTTGATTCTGTGCCCATCATACACCTACAGATTTCTGTGCCAACTTGCGGTGGTGGTGGTGAAGACTAGGACGGTCTCAGCACGGTGGTAAATATTATTGAAAATCCTGTCCAAAGCCATGTAGATTCTTTGTCAGGATGCAAAGTTCCTGTCAACATGTTTTTTTTTTACTTATGTTTCCACGTTATTTTTCAATGAAATCGTCCTCTTCATTGTTGTCCTCTGAGATACAGATCAGTTTATCAATGTGCAAGAGTAGTTTCAACCTTTATCTTAACGTTATATAATCACAAAGTGGAAATTTCCATCATACAGCATAATTGCTTTAAGAGTGTCCCATCACGCAGCTCTAAAATAAGAACAACAAAATCTGCTGTCTCAACATGCAAACCCAGTTGAAAGTATGAGCTGAGTATTTTTCTTCAGCAACTGCAAGTGTCTTTCTGCGACAAAAACATCCAGTGGTGTATGTGGCCATAATCCCATGTGACATGGGCAGTCAAGGGGAAGGGATTGGAGGGCTTGGAGAAAAAGACAGAGGATGGCAACTCTGAGCGAGAGAGACAGGAAAAGATAGAAAGACTTCCCCCTGTCCCTTTTTCCTAGCAGAGAGAGACACTTGTGTCAGTTTCAAGCTAATGCTTCTATGTGTATCTCTCTTTAAAAAGGCCTCTGAAAAGATGCACCGAGACGAGGGAGAGTCTCGGCCCTAAATTCTTCTAATTTATTCCCCTCATTTGATCCACTTTGCTCGGTAGCGAGCGACTACCTGAACTCGCAGAGACATTTGGCCAAACACAGATTAAAGCGGAGCACCGCGAGGGAGCACAGCTAATACCGGAGCTTCTCTCTGTCAAAGCGGCTGTGTGGGAGTTTGGTTTATCACGTCTGGGAAAGTGGTTCAGTGTGTTCAGTCAGCAAAGTGTGATGATGGAGCCATGCTAGCTCGAGGTCAGGATAAGCACTTACAGTATCATTTCTAATCCTTTCCAATATCTCCATATTGCCCAGCTGTCATACAGTAACTCTGTTAAATTGTTGGATTTTTTTTCCCCCCACATTTATCATTCACAATTAAATTCCAGCTTTTTGATACAGAGAATTCACTTAAATAAATGGAAAAAAAATAGACAAATGAGAGGCCTGTGCTAATATTTTAAACCAAAGAGAAAAGGATTGCTCAATTTCTTTTGCTGTTATCTCCTTTTAATTCCAGTTTTTCTAGCATTCTAGTATCTACTAATCCATCTTTCTTTCCCTCTCACCCACTATCTTCCTGCCCTCCATCCTTTGGTCTCCCTTGCTGTCATCCAATATACCCTGGCCGCTCTTTTGTTTATCCTTCCATCTTTCCCTGTCCCTCCTCTCCCTCCATTTCTCTTTGATAATGGCGACCTGAGTGCAGGAATCTGCCGCCATCCATTCCAAGCAGCAGGTAATGGATTGAGCGCGGGACCTGATCTGGCTATGGATGAGCCGGCCTGTAGGTGTCTGAGTGGGCGTTTAAATGGATTCAGAGAAGCCTGCCTGGAATAACACACTTTGTCACCACCAGCTTTTGTCTTCACAGATCTTCTGTCAGTGCCGCCCTGCACCACCCAACCCTACCCCATCCCTCCATTCAAAGACAAAAACTCTTTAAAACAAGACAGCAGTGCGCCAGCATCCCTCTGTCTGGATGGTTAAGGGACATTTTTGATATTGTCAGGTTGCTTCTCCTTAATCCCAGCGATGCTCACTGCTCCACTTCTCACTTTGATCTCCGTTTTTTTCCCAACAAAGGGACCAAGTAGCAGATCAAGAGGATCGCAGAGCCGACACCAATGTCACGCTACTAATGCTGCAAATCATAAATTGTCCAAACAAGGATGTTCTCAGCGGTTCGTCTGGCAGCTAACACATATTGTGCTGCAAGCACTTGTGCGCCGTCACTGAGGAGCAGAGTAAATGACTCCAAAAACCACAGGGATGTTGCCATCTCCACAGAGTCCTTGCAGATACCTGAAAACCAATATAAACCAACATCTGGTAATGAATTATGGATGGAGATGAAATGCGTGTACTCGGGCCGGGCTCTCTACAGGGGATGTTATTTACAGTCTCACAGAAATATGCTTCCCATCACGGCTGCTGGAATTTGCTACATGACACGTGCGGTATTATGTGCTGTGATATACAGTTATGGATTATTCTGGGGGTGTATAATACATAAACTGAGATGATATGTTCTGGAGGAGTATTTCTAGTCACAGCTTAACATTTATAAAACTTGATTACAGCCTAAGATATCTCTTTCGCCCAATATAACTGCACATGTTTATGTCCCATGCGACAGGAGCCCAGGTAATTAAAATGTGTTTATCTGTTGGAATAACCTTTGTTGCCAGAAATATATGGCCTAGCGCCAGACGGAGAAATATGTTTATGGAGACTTGTGTAGAGATGCGTGCGCGTTTACATGTTTGCGTATGGGTGTGCACACTGGTGGCGCTCCCAATTTGTGTGAGTGTGCATGCATATGTGGGGGTGTGTGAGAAGTAATGCACGGTGACTGTGCCTGGAGGCAGAAGCCACCCCATTGTTGGGGGGGTGAACACGAGCCCAGACACCTGTTTTTTCCCAAAATGAATTATGGAACGAAGCCAAGTGCGTGTTATTCTCCACACGACTGACAACAGAGGCCAAGGCCGAAGACCTGAGGAGAGACAGAATGAGGCTGGCATTACAGAGAGTGCTGAACAATAAGATATCCAGTGTAAGAAGGCATGAAGGTTATGGGTCCTTGTTTACTTTAATAGACTCTCTTATAATGGGGAATGGAATTCTAATAGACTTTTGCCTAGCATGCATTGCTTTGTGGCTGATGCAACTCAATTAAAATTGCTGGAGAGAGCCATTTAAATCTTATGAAATATTCATTGTTTATGGGCAGTTATATTTAAAACCGCTCACAAAGCTAACATTATATTGACAACGGAGCTGTGGTTGTGATATATCATGAGTCACGTATGCTCTGCTCCACATTAGCAGTTCTCACCCTCGACTCCCTTCGCACAACAACTTCCCTCGACATGATTACAGGTACAAGCAAGCACAGCAACATCAAATCAGCATCAGAGGATTTTCCCATCAAACTTGCTTCTGGTGGAAAAACAGCATCACAACAACTGCAAATAAGCTCTACCAGACAGCCTACTCATCCTCTGTTGTTTCATTAAAATATCTTTATTCGGCATTATCTTTTTACACATGCACCCTTTTACGTATGTGCCTCTTATTATCTGATAAATAATGTTTTACCTTATTCGTACCGTAGTCTCACCTCGTCAGGCTGTAGCTAATTATGCAAAATTGAGCCACAGTTCCTGAATGAGAGGGAGAGAATGAGAGGGAGCATTTGGCTTTTACTGCAGTGTGTGGGCAGCTGTCAACTGCACCCATGCACTAACCTGTGCATGGCGATGTCACACACACACACACACACACATACACACACCACACAACTGTTGTGTCAGCTTCCAAGATGCCACGGTGATAAGCCAGCAAATAGCGAGCCTTCTGTGCTGCAGAGGGTATTTTAGTCTGATATGTAGTGGTATCTGTAAAACGCTTTGCAAATGTGGTGAGAAAATCCCACTCATGATCATACGATGAGTCTGGAGAATTAGCTGATTTGCAAGGGAAATGATTTAAGTTATTGCATAAACCCATTAATTTGAGCCTTTTAGAAACCTGGAGTTGAGCAGTGGAGGTGCAGTACTTATTTTATAGGTTTATGTCTTTGCCTTCAAGGTGAACATTGTACAGTTTCATTTAAACCTTTTCTTTGACCCTTTGTGATAAAGATAATAAACACAAATAAGGTATGCTTGATGCAAGTTTAGCACAAATGAACATGGACAGGTGCAAACCTGTACAGTATGCACACACGTGAACACACACTTTAGTGAATGCACATGTGCACTTTATAAACACAGGAATATAAATCCTACCCAGAGCCATTTTATTAAGCCCCATTGCTCCTTAGTTATACTGATTGTATACTACATGTAGGTTACATGATTTACAGTGATAACTTACAGATCAACACTTGAGTATTTTTTAACAACAGCAGTTATTGTTTAGTAACCTACTCGAACTGCTGCACTTGCTAAATGTAGCAACCGTGGCTAATGTGTACACAAGCTAGTACCTAGCTTTTCTTAAACTTGCTATCACAGGCTTATTGTAATAGTACATGTCTTATCATCTCTTACCTTGTCTTCCCTTTCCCTGTCAAAAAAATTTTATCAAAAAAAGACACAAATATTTACTGCCGTGGCCTTCACATCAATGGGAATTCAAACTTTATTGAAAAAATCTATTTACTGATAGTTAACTTGTTTCTTAATTCTTAAAAAGAGTGCATACCATTTATTTTAACAGCCATACTCTCAGGGCCTGATTTACTAAAGGTTTTACGCGTGTAAAAACATTTTTGTTATCTGAACTTCTCCTAATGTAATTTTCATTTATTCCTTTATTTTGGGAACAGCTCTTATCGGTTTTTGCACATGAACTCTCATTGTGGCGTACAGCCAAACGAAACACAACATTCACAACCACTGTTGCCTAAAGAAAGTCAAACACATATTTGTCTTCCTGTTACTCTTTTCTTTTTCGCAATTAGCTCTCCTTCAGTGTGCTCCTCTCCTCTCTCTCCATTTCGTTTTGCGTTTGCGCTGCTCATTCTCTGAACTCTCCGTGGCAGAAACTGTTGAAACACACAACTGCTGAAACCCTCGTTTAAATATCACCCCCCAATGGTATTTGCACCTGTTGTCAATCATGCAATTATTCTTAGTAGATCACTCGCAAAAAACATACACTAACAAAACGTGCAATATTTTAGAGTGCATGTGCAATTTAGTATTCTGGATTTGGGATCCTAGAGTTTGGCCTTGATTTGCTGGTCAAAACTTGATTAAACCATAAAGAGCCATTAAGATAGTCCCAACTATAATGCAGTAACATCTTGGTACAGTAGATGTTCCTGTCCAACTTGGGTTTTTCTAATGAAACTTAACCTTAAAGGGGCAGGTCAGCCTATCCTTGGTTGTGGTAATAACACTAGGTTACCCCTGTGCAAGTTAGCCAGGTATGCTAAAGTTTGTATTCAGCTGTAGTGCAGATTGTTTGCATTTGCTTTTGGTTTTTAGCTTTGGAGAGGCTTAAAAATCACCATCCTCCAAACTCTTGAAAAATCTACAGTCCCTTCCCGGGAGTCCATACACACTGCTTTGGCATTTTGAGAAATCTGAAGCTTGGCAGAGCAGCTTTACCCACTTAGGCTTGCTAATTTTCTCAAAACAGGCTTCAAAAACCAATATTAGACGACAAAATAAGAAGGAATGAGAAATTTGGGACGTAATTTTTTTCAGTTTTGCTTGTTATAGAAAAACGCTACAAGCAGACAGAGTAGCTCACATAACATCATAAAAGGATTCCTCATGAGGCATGAGGTGATTTCTCTTTGCCTTCATCCTGCCTGTTATAGAGAGTGTCACATGATGAGGTTGTTAAGCTGCACTTTCAGTAAAATATCTACGAATCTACGTATCAGGAGTCACAAACTCCCCACACATGACAGTGAAATCTAAATATATTCTTTTTTATTTCTAAACTGTACTGTCTACATGCTTTGTCACTTCATGACAGGCGTGTCTGATTCTGCCTGAGGTGTGTCCCAAGTGTTGAGAGGAATTTCATTTTTCTTTATTAATTTGTTCCATCCAGGGTACAAAGATGTCAGGCTCTACAGGAGGTTAGCGCTGTCCCTCTAAATATCATCGCTCACACCTGGAGGTCACAGGCTCTGTTCCGTCTACTCAGAGCACATCAAAAGGAGAGACAGCAGCTCGAAATACCATTAGTATTTCATTATTAAGTCTATTATATACGCAAGAATGTCAATTTGCATAGTATGTCATTGCCAGCCGGAGGGTGGCAGAGCGTCTGTCTGTCTCCTTGCGTATTTGTCTAAAGATAGGAAGTGGTTGACATACTCATGAGGTGTGAATTTCCGACTTGGAATTAATCCAGCCCTTCCTGTGGCAGCAGCCTGCCATAAACGCTTCCTGGGCTCGATTTAACTCTGTTCAACACGTTCACGTGAATGCCATCTGGTGATTCAATTCTGATAAATCACCCCCGTGTTGCGCTTGATAACGCCTTAAAACAAGCACGTTTACTTGACTCTGGCGGTTTTTCATTGTGTAAGTGGGGGGAAGATATTGACCTGACTTGCCACAGAGGTGACGGTAAAATGTGAACGGACTTGTGGCAATGCTAAATAAGTTTGTTGCTCCCAGTTCAATTCCTCCGGAAGGATTTGTGTTTGATTTGTGTTGCCGATGGTGCTGAAACTTCACCAGCTTTGTGGCTCCTCACCTGAAGCTTCCCCCACCGCACAAGTCAGGCCAGATTGGAGTTGTGCGATGAGGATTGGTGCTGAGTTTTAGCCAGGCAAAGCCTCGAGTGTGCTGCTATGTCTGCCTCTGCATGTGTCAAGCAAAACCCAGCCTCTGAGCCTTTTAGCCACCACCAGCTTCAGGCTTCCTCCATTCTTATGTTCTTTAAAGAACTTGGAAGTATTTGCTTCATAGAAATAAAGACATGCATACATGCGTGGGATGATGTGCCTATATAGTTTACCAAATGTGTGTGCACACACAGATGTGCCCAGGCTGAGTAAATTGGCAGTGGTTTGCTTTCTAGGTGAACTTGAAATGAAAATATTCTGTGTGCATTTGTCTGCAGACCACAGACACCTCATTGAAGATAATCACCAATTGAGAAAGGAGCCACTGCAAGCATTGCTCCCAGTCTCTAACAAATACCTGGGGGAGTTAAATTGTAATATCTCTGGCTGAAATGATAAAACACCAAAGACTGTGTGTGTTTGGGTGTGAGTGTTTGTGAGAGAAAGGGAGGCAGTGATAGGGCAGGTGTTACAGCTGTGGCAGCTTCCACACTACTTACAGAAATGGGTCGAGGATCATTTTATAAAAATATTATTTGAAGTAGCACGACTTGATGACTTGTGGCAGCAGCAATTTAACAAAGGAAAAAGGTTCTCGGTGTTTTTCCTCATGGTACTAAAGCAATTCTAGATTCACAAAGAAAACCATACACAGCCTCTGATAAGATGACCGATCTCATCATTTATTTGGATTTCATCTTCTACGTTGATATCTGAAAAAACAACAAAATGAAGAAGTCAAGGTCAAGTTTTTTTTTTACAGAGCACATCTGAAACAACCGGGGTTGACCAAAGTGTTGTACAAGTAGGAGCAATACAATAAAAAAAACCCCAACAATACAAGTGGAAAAACAGATAATACAGAAGTGCTCCATGCACATAATAACAAACAGTCACAGTCGGGGTGTACAGCTCAACATGGATTAAAGAGGCAAGTCTATAACAGTAACCTTAAGATCTCAGCAGATGGGCAAATCAGTTCAAATTGTTCCACAACTGGCTGGGTCACCTTTAGTTTTAAGCTTCAGTTTGGGGATATCCAAAGGCATCTGAGTTGTTGACTTCAGTGCTCGAGCTGGCATGTGAACATGTAGGAGTTCAGCAAGGTAGAAAGGTGCAAGACTGTTCAGTACCTTTAAAATCAATCATATCATCTCATCACTAATCTTACTGTTGATCCCTCACCTAAGGAAACTTTGCATCTGGCGGATGTTGTAGTGATGTGTGTTGATGCTGTGATGAAGGTGCTGGACTGGGCAGCTCCTCACAGCAGTGCTAGCTTGGATATTAATTGATCGAATGCCAGCTGATGCACCAGTGTAGCTCTTTTTTCCCCTTTTTTTGGGAGTTTGGTAAAAAAAAAAAGGAGTTTGACTGATCTAAGAAAAAAAATACTTATCTGATCCAACAGCTTTTAAACTCTACATGTCGCTGTTCGTTGTCAACATCGACCACATAGGTGACACAAACCACACACATTTTTCCAGAATAGCTTTATCTATTAGATATTGTGTTTGTTTACAATTTGTCTGTATTCAATAAACGTAACAGAGAGTACCTGAAAATGTGTGAAAACATTAGAAAGAACATCCAGGTCAAAATCCTTCCTGACGCCAATTTTTGAACTAGGAGGGCAGCACTTTCTAACTTTCGTCTCCACACCTCCAGGCTGCTACTCTCTCTCTCGCTCTGTGATTTTTGATTAAATAAACACAGAAATTCTCTTTAGAAATGTAAATTACCCATTACTAGCAACTTTCACGTGTCCTATAGTGTTTCTATACCCTGTTTCAACATGAATGGCAGTGAATGGGGTTTAGAAATGCAGTTTAAGATCTGCTAAGGTGGAATTTTACTTGACCACTGCTAATGGTGATAGTTCAAAAATAGACCAGTAAGCTTCTTTAAACTGTCATTTGCAAACTGATTAAAGTTGATGTGACCAATGTTGATGAGGTGTCAACATTTATAACAAGCGAAAAGAATCAGGCTAGCTAGCTAGCTGCTAACTTTGTCTACTTTTTGGTGCTTGTGTACTGCGCTCAAAACAGCTCCGTGATGTTTTTGAGAGAGATGTGAGTCTTTTTTTTCTGCACAACTCATCTGGTGTGTACGTGTGTGTACGTGTGTTAATTTTTCCACTAACCCACTGCACATACTCACACACACCAGTCATGCCATGCTTGGCTGGTTTCCCGCCTCTCATGCATGGGCTACTGTGTTTAATTTTCATTCTTCTGCTGCATTGGCTGCCCCGTGAATTATTAATGTCCATCGGCGGCAGCGGTGGTTCATTTTAGAAGCTCCGTATTTGTGTCGGTTGATAAAAAAAACAAACTGAGATGGGGGGGAGGGCTATGTAAAGGGAGCGTTGGGAGAAAATCTGAGGTTTGCGATCGGAGGGGAGAGGGGGAGTCATCTTTGCTCTTTTTGATGCATGACAAAGCAACACGAGGGACAGGAGAGGGGAACTTCTGCTTGTTTCAGCGTAACACAGACACAGTAGCAGAGGAAGGGATGATGTGACAGAGGAAGGAAGAAAACCCAAGAGGTAATCAAACAGGAGAGCAGACCCTGACCTCGTTGTTATTAATGCCACACTCTGCTTCAGGTGGCCTCCTGCAGGTCAGGGGGCATTGCACAGCGACAGAGCATCGCCTCGACACACGCTCCTCTCCTGCCTGCACCACCTCTCTGAAGGCTCGCGCACGAAGGGGAATGTTATATTTAGCTGAGACCAGTATTTTGTTTGTTCACTAGGAGCAACATTGCCCTTGGAGAGCAGCCAGCACGCTGCAGCGCTGCACGGCCTCCTCTTCCTCCACTTTGCTCCGTCTGTCAAACCCCTTCCCATCTTCCTCACCATCTTTTTCCTCTATTATCCTTCTGTTTTCTGCTGTGAACACACTACGGCGTAAACAAGTCCACCGTCGCAGCGACAACGCAAGAGGAGGGGGGAGATTTAGGGTGACGCTTGTTGGGGGAAAAACATGGTATGATATGGTTATGGACATTTTGTGCCTCTTCCAAACTTGCCTGTGTTTTGAAAAATTAAAAAACAATACCGAGGCAATCAAAACTTTTTTTTTTTTGCTGAGCTGAAAATATCAAGCTGTTCTTCTTTTCCCTGCTGAAAACAAAAAATCTATCTGATTCATCACCTTGGCAACAAAGTGATCATGATGGGAGAGTGGGAGTCGTAATTGGGAGCGCTTGGTGTAAAAGCTCAACATTATAAAAGAGTGTAAATGTGTTACTGACCTATATTCTCAGCCCGCATATAGAAACCCATCCTATGAACCAGATCCCTCCTGTATCAGCTCATCCATCTGCTGTAAGTCGTTCTCCCCAGAGCCTGGTGGGAGGTAACATCACGCCGTTTCTACGCTGTGACAGGTGGAGCCAGACTGTGTCTGGATTCATGGATAAATTGGCACAAACTTAATCTTTGCGCCTGCCCGCATCTCCCCCAGGTATTGTATCCTGTGTAAGTATATGTGTTTGTATGTGCGGGTGTGTGCAAGTGTTCACGTGTGTGCTGTGGATTGTCTGACACATAAATCATCAACATAATTATATTCAGAACAATGCTTCTGAACAGTGTCAGTCCCGATTATTTGAACTGCCGTGATTCACCATGAGATCGAGGTAAAATCTCCAACAGCCAGGTAAAGAAACTTCAGAAGTAGGTCAGAAGGAACTTCAAATGTTCAACTTAATAACCTCAAAGATTCTCATGGAATACCCTTAAGGCAATAGTTTGTTTTTCAAAACACATTGCTCTTTTCTTGCGACAGAATTCCCCAAATCAGGAGAGGTAAATATGGTGCAAAGTGAAAGCATGAAATGATTCAATATGGGATTTATTTGACCATTAAATTTTTTATTTCTTTTTTTTTTTCTTCTCTTTTTTTTAAAAACTCAGAGGTGTGGCTTATCTGAGCTTTTTGGAACAGTCTTTCCTGCAGTGTTCCAGCTCTAAAATGTGCCAGTCAGTGAAGTGCACGTCACGTGACACTTGGTTTCTTTTAATAGTTTGAGCACGAAACACAATCCCTACATCAGCCACTGTTAAATCATATCTGACCTTTCATTTATTCTCAACATTCATTATCCGTAACTGTTTATCCTTTCACAGAGTCGCGGGGGTCTGGACTCAATCCCAGCTGTCATTGGGTGAGGGTGGGGTTACCTTGGACAAGTCGCCAGTTCATCACAGGGCTGACGTATAGAGACAAACAACCATTCA
>JAQLOL010000015.1:8651601-8671908 GCA_029783665.1 Naso thynnoides | reverse complement strand
ATTTAGTTCTTTTTCTTGCAAAAAAAAAAAAAAAGAAGAGCTGGCCTAAACCTACGAGCTGCAAGCTTTGTAGTTCGGTGGTGCTTTAATGCTGCAGAGCCAACAGAATTTCACTGTGTCACTTTAACCCAAATGTTTTTTTGTTCTGCTGAACTCTGCCTGAGTGTGCTGAGTTATTTCCTCTCCCTCCACCTCGGGGCCACCGGCCAGCACGGAGCAAATAGAAAGTCTAAAACTAGATGTGACTGAGATGGCATAGCACTGCAGGCATGGACCAAGATAAATACACACACAGGTTAGAGAACAACTTTTGAACCTTGAGACTATTGTGGAGGTGTTTCATGTCTCAGTTCTTTATATCTTTGTAGTAATCGGCTACATTCTCTCCTTTTATACGAACAGCTAAACAGTAAAGGCTGTCATGTCGGCCTGATTAAAGCTTTCATTAAAAGGAATAGTTTGCTTATTTGCAGAAAATAGGATGAGATCTATAGATTTTGTGAAAATTATTTCTTAAAAGTGACAAGTAACAAATTCAGTGAGCTATTTAGACCATTAGGGAAAGATGAAGAATATCATCAAATATATCACACTTTAATTCATTGCCATGCATGCTGCAAAGAGTAACACAGTCAGCTCTTTTGCCAGCAGCATCAGAGTCTCTCCCACTTTTCTATGATGTGCCATGTGCATAATGCTGCATGTGAGAAAAACAGGAGGGTGCTGATGGTCCTTTATGGTCCTCATCTTTAATGAGACTAATTTGATGCAATTTTAGAAGGACAAACGAGTCAGACCATGAATGTGGAAGAAAAACAATTACTGAGTGGCCTTTTCCTCATTAATAGCTACACCGTGACCATGTTTACATGCACAAAATGTTTTGGTTACTGACTTGGGTATTGAAGTAAAACGGTAATGCTGTGACACACGTAAGCACCTTTCCCCTGTATACATTACCTGATTAAGCCCTTATTCCTGTAATGAGAAACCAGAATAAGATAGCTGGATAATGCTTGCATTAACCAGAATATTCAGACTTGTATACACCTTACCCGGTAACTGCTGGGGCATGCTGTTGTGCACTGCTTGTGCACTGCTTCTGTGTGCAGTGACAAGGAGGAGACGGGCAGATCTCGCCCACCACTAATTAGCTTAGCTCAAATACTGGTATTCAATGGAAAGTGCTAGCCTGCCTCCAGCGAAAATCATCAAATATACTTTCAAGCATTTCTAAACAGTCCTATGTGCTTTTTGTGACTTGTTTATTAACTATGTCATGTTATTTTTAGACTCAGATTGGCACTTTGTTCATATAGAATCGTATACAGTTACTGTTGTTATAAGTTACAGTTTACTGGTGCTCATGCGCGCTGCGGTTTACATCTGGTGTCTTCATCCTGTCACTCTTGTCTTCCAGCACGTAAGATGTGAAGTAGGGCACACACAGAAGGTGACATTAGCTGCATCTTCAACAAAAGCTAGCGATGCAAAGTGCATGCATGCTTCTGGGTAGCGGGTGCTATGGGGTGTCATGTAGGCTATACAGGAATATAACTGGGGATTTGCCTGTCATTGTCCATGTTGATTGGTCTGTCCCTGGTCTGACCGTAACTGGGGTAAGCTCAGTAACCACAATGTTGTGTGCATGCAAACGTGGTCTATGACAGGTGTAAATGTTCCACACCCTGTGTGCTTTTGAGAGACAGATGCCTCGACATTTCAACACCGACTGACTTAAACATTGTCTCAAACGAGTAATCAGATTTTAATCTGTCATGGGCGCTTGACACTTTTTATGGAAAGAAGTGTACCCACTGTAAACTGTGAGATTTTGGGCTGACATAGAGAGAAGATGACTGAACATGGCGATATCTGTGGTTGTGGCTCCAAAACATTGGTCCTACATCCCACAGAGAGAAAGGGTCACAGACGGCCGCTGTCCTGGTCTCGACAAACTTCTTCTGCCAGTGTCAGAGATTCAGGGCGATTTCTCACAATGTGACAGCTGCTACTGACCAACAAATAGATATACAGCATGAAATGACCCACTAATACTCATGATAATGATGCTGAATCCAAACAAACAAAAAAGAGAGGGTTAGCATGCTAATAAATACTTACCTCAGTCTCTCTTAGGTTGGCCTCTTTGGCGACACCTTTTCCTCCTCTTCCTTTTCTTCAGAGTTTATTCCACACATATAAATGCCACCAATGCAAGGGCTCAGCTATGGTTAAGCTCCATTATTTTTCTCTACTAATTTAGCAGAAAACATGGATTGCAAGCACTCATGCAGCGCACACACGTCATTGACTCACATTGTAGCCTGCGATTTAAGAAGTGTTATCGTCTCGCATACTGCAGACTTCAAATTTGATGTCGTACCTAAGTTTATTAGATAGATGTTGCCCAGTGTGGCTTTCAGTAAGCTAAAAGACTTAGTTTAAAATGACATATAATTCTTGCCAGTAATCAAAAAACAAGTATATTTGGTCAGTTCTCCTGAGTTGTGCCAGCGCTGTATGATTGCTTACCACTGCTCAGCATAAATGGGCTGATTGTAGAGAATCAGTTTCATTGCATTGTGCTCAGTGTGGATGTATGTCACAAGGAAGAATTCCTCCTTTCTTCTCTCTGTCAGTAGCCTAAGTGAATCCTTCAAGATGTCTAAACATAATGCAGCCACTTAAATTGAGTCACAAGACTTTACTACAGCTTTGCGTTTGTGACACATCGTGGTGTGATAGAGGATTTTGTGCACCAAGTGAAAACAGGCATAAAGAAAAATACACGTGCACCATATGTGGCGTACACATACACATTATCATAATCAGTATCTTTGCTTTTTCTACGCAACTGTGACAAGCAAGGCTTGAGATGACACCATTACAGTAGAGAAGAAAACACTGAGAGAAGAACTGCTGCTTCCTTCACGTTCTCACTCTTTTCAGCCGGTTCTAAGGTCTTCCTCCTAAACATGCTTATCGCAGTCAACAGACAGAAAAGACTGTGACACATGCTTTTGTCTTAACCCACGTCTACCACTCCTACCACTCTCTCTATCCATTTCTCTTCCCCCTCCTCCTTTTGAATTCCCTTCTATTATCACGAACGCTTCCAGAACAAACAAACGGGTATCCGCCAATTAGTGCCGTCAGCCTGCGCCCTCAGTGAACCCTCCTGTTTGCTAGAAAATACAGTATATCAGCTTTAACAATGTGACAAGAAAGGGCTGTTATACCGGAGCTGAGCTCGCTGCAAAATGCCCCAGTTCAGAACATTAGCGTGATAGCGCCTTGGAAAGCTTCCAGTGTTGCTGCCCATGTCATTCCCGAAGCTACACGAGAGCTTCGTGGCAATGACGGGAAGAGTTTAGGCTGTCGGTACTTTCACATTTCGCTAGTTGTTCCCCTGGTCCGAGTCAGTCATAGCCACAAACTCGACTTAATGCATCTTTCTACAGTCTCAGGCATGCAGCAGATGATCTCTGTTTGCTTTCTGCTGCTTTTAGTCCACTCTGCACGCACAGACTTAATGTAAATCATCCAAAACTGACTTGTACGTGCCTAAATCCAAAAAGCTGAGAATGCACGACGAAGACAGCCAACTTTTCCTGCACACGCGGAAGCAAACAGTAACGCTGTGCCTCAAAACAAACTTGTATTCATCTCTGCAAATTGATTAATGATCTTGATGTGGCACGCTAATGTAGATTTCCATATGTGCTTAATGTATGTCCCACTGTGCAGCATCGTCATTACCAGAGTCTTGGTGTGCCACCTAATGAACAAGTCATGACTTCCTGTCCTCCCCCTACATGAAGATGTATCGTCACATATGGAATGGGGACGAAGGTTCGGCTGCTTCCCGCTGACATCCTTATTTGGCACGTCACCACTGTATTCACACATATTTATCTGGTGAGGAAAGCAATGGGATCTGACAGCATGTTTTTGGAATTAATAGCTGAAATAGGGCCGTTATATTTGTTACAGTCACTACGAGGAACTTTAAACTGGTTATGAAGCAGTTTAAATTGAATACTGATGCCTCATATCTCACATAGCTGATGAGACTGTACAAAAGGATCTCATCCTGCTATGACACTGCTGAATATAAGGACTTTCAGGACTGTAAGTTCCCGATGTGAGTCCTGTGATAAGGTGAGTCGCGCGTGCGGGAAAATGTCCGCCATCTTGGACAGCTTGCATGGCTACACCACTTGTGCAAACCACATGTCATGATCCGAGGTTCATCTCAGAATCTGAGTTTGACGGTCTAAATCACATTCAATGTTTTAAAAATACATTATAATTGCACTGTGGCTAATGCTAGCCAGCATTGGCGCTAGTGACAGCCTGTTTAATTTTAACTTGTGGTAGCTAATTTGCTAGCGCCAAGATGTTAACATAACGTTAGCTGCTAACAAACTGGCAATTAAATGAGTCATCAGCAGTTAACATCCAGTTCCAGTTTCCAACATGTGATCCTACCCTAAATATTAAGTTGGGAATAGTAGAAATTTAATCAGTAACATTTAACATTAGCATTTAATAGCCACATGTGATTTGCTCGTCGTCTATTCTCATCATCCCAACTTAAACTAGTGTTTTGGGCGACACTCCAGGGTGAGAATGGTTATCATCCCAACTGGTGCCTTACAGTCCCGCATGTTTATCTCATGTTCAGAGACCATCAGTGAGGAGATTGGAGACTAGTAAACTGTCTTTGCCGTAATGTATACAAAACATTTACGGCACACAAGCACAATCGATCTGCTGTTCTCTTTTTTTAGTCTCTGTGGTTGGAAGCAGGAGGATTTTTTTTGCTGTATATAATTTAAATATTTTGTGTTTATGCCCAAACTGGTATTATGCAAATAAGTGGCATGTTTCTTTCACTGTCTTTCAAAACAAGTACTTGCAGTAGACAGATTTAGGTTTCTTTGGTGTAGTTCGCCTATTTCTACAAGCAAATGCAATGTGTTTCAAACATTTTGGACTGAGAGTTGTTGTGCATATCTATGCTCTTTCTTTTACAGCAGCCTCCTCTCTACCATGTTGATTGATGACTCCTGAGCTTAAACCTGCATTGTTGCTACCTTGCAGCATTGCCTTACATACCGTTACAGTCTGAGTGGTTTATGACTAACAGCTGGTATCTGCATTGGGCCAGCTGGTCTATTTATCACAGTTTGCATGCACACAACAGAGAGGAAGTGGTTAATCATAACAGATGTGTAGACATAAAGTAAAATACTGCAAATTTATTGCAGAAAAACACACAGAGACAACATAAAAGCAAAAGGCGATGGACGTAGCAGCAGGGTAGCGGTGATAGTTTGGTGGCCGGCGGGGTTCCAAGAGACGGCATTAATTTTTTTGCCGCATTTGGTTAAACTCCTACAGAGTGAGCCCACCCACAGGCGAGTAAACAATCTTTAGGCGTTTGTGGTAATTATAATGCCATTAGTGCTGTAACAATCTGGTGTGTGCTGCAGATACATCAGAAGTGACAGAGAGCAGATGACCATTAGCAGTTGTCAGTTCTAATGCAGAGATCAGAACAGTGTCTCAACACTGCCATGTGGCGTCCTGTCTTGCCTTCGTCCTGCTCTCCAACACCTCAGAAATGTCAGAGATTTGAAACAGCCCGCTGTCTATGCAATAACAAAGAAAAGGTGTACAGTAATTCATTGTCATGCAACTGCCATACCAGTAATAAAATGTGACTTTTCCTCTGAGCCCTTTCTTGTTCTTTATGGTATCTTGACTGAGCATAACAGTCATGATTCCACTACATCTCTTCCACAGCCCTTCTTCACTTACTATCATGCTTCATTTCCCTCTTGACAGCCCCTACACACTCCTCTGCATCACAGTTATCCACTGTTAAAGTCATTGTCTTTGCCACGTTAAGGCTTATTTTTTATTTTATCCAATAGCATCTAGGATTCTTGCATAGAAAGCTTGATAATTCCTCCAGATATCCCTAAAAATAAAAACTTAACATACACAGACCTTCCATAGGCTACTTGGGAAAAGAAATCTACAAGTTCACAGCAGCAAATATCCGGTGTTTAGTTCCGAGTTGTGCCAAATTTAATGCACAGCAGCAGGGAATCCAACTTCCTCCATGTCTCTGCGAGTTTGTCCTGGCCACTGCATTTAATCATGACTTATCAGAGGCCACAAACTCAAAAATTAGGAGTGAAAGTCGCCAGAGTTGCACCCTGCTCCACAGCATCTAAATCACCAAATTTCAATATCACACTACAAGAGAGAGCACAGTTTGACAGCCTCAGACAACTGCTTTATTGGTAACTGGGGCACTGCGGGGGGAGAGAAAGTGTATTTCTCCGAGCCATCTGTGGGTGAGTCATGACCAGAGTACATTACAGATTGATATGTCATTATCGAACACTGGCCTTCTGGCGTCGAAGGAAAAGGGAGGGACAGGCGGACGGGTGCCAGGGATGGAGAGAAACTAGGATGATGAAGGGAATGAGGGCAGTGGGAAAGATGGAAGAAGAAAGGAAAAGGCGTGGCGGTAGAAAATTCCAAAGTTGTCAGAGTTTTGCAAGCAGGACCCAAATTCAAATAACAGGGTATTATTTTTTTCAATATCTATGCCTGAGTAATATGAGTTATCACACTGATGCTAAAATAAGCAGCCTTGGGCAAAACATTTATCAAAAAAAAAAAAAAATCACCTTTCTCATTATAAATTACTAATTGAAAAAGCAATTAAATTACGCCACGCATAACTCAAGAGCAAAAGTAATTAGTTAACCCAACATTACTTGTCACATTCATTTTGTTATTCAGCACAGCTCCATCAAAGAACCCTTCAAACAGCAGGCCTTTTTCATTTTTCCTTGTCCTAGCAGGAAAAGCGCAGGTGTTGGTAATAACATTAACAACCCTGTGCTCGATTCAAGGATCCCCTGAAACCAAAGAAGCAGGTTGGAATTGAGTCAGCTATAATTTTATTATATGGCTCTGTCTCTCCGCCCTGTGATATGACTTCCGTGAAAAAGGCAGGATCTTAGGTCTCACACAGTCTGCGTTTACTATGTGAGGAAAACAAAAAAAAAAAGATGTAGCGCTTCGTAAGTTCTTTTTTCTTGATATTAAGCTGCAAAGGTCACAAAACCTCCAACTCCAAAACTGTAAAGGCTTATCAGCGGCCAATGTTAGCATGACAGCTAAAATGACACACAGCTTGTAAATGGAAGGAATGCACCTGGAAGCGCATTGCTAACCCTGCTAGCTTAAAACATACTGGACATTCCTCTGAATGCAAGACATGAAAATTAATAGGTTCATCAAATGCTATTTTTCACTCTTACCTGAGTTATTTTTTGCAGGAGTATTTGTACTTTTATTTGAGTATAAGTTTTCAGTAATCTGCTTACCACTGGCAGGTATTAATGCATTACTGTAGGCCTAACTTTTTTTCAAACTCAAAATAATGCAGTGTTTAGGTCTTATGTAGCACACGACAGCTTCACAAGAACGTTATCTTGATTTAAGTACTGTTTTGTAAAGTAATTAAATCGGTAAATATTTGATCAAACAGAGGAACCAAGACGGGAGAAAAGAACAAGAATCTGACCAAGAATTTTTGTACTTTCACAGTTTTTGATAGGCCCATTTCAGTAGGTGTTCGAAACTGAGCCAACCGCTGGAAAACTTTCTTGGTATTTCTCTTGTGGGTAATTGAAAATTGCAAGTCAGCACTGTCTGAGAAAATGGACAATATCTGCCTTCGCGCAGTCATCCATTACCTCCATCTTAAGGGCTTATTACTCAATGAGGAGCACTTTGTAGACAACACCAGGGGAAGGTGCCCAGTCTTAAAGCGTGGTGAAGAAGTGAGAAACTGAATTCAAACTTGGCTGAGGGAGATGACTGCCTGAAGACGGATACTGTCCATTTCTTCAAACAGTGCTAAGTTACAGTTTCTAATTACCTTTAATAGAAATACCACAAGAGCTACTAATTTCAAACTTTCTGCATAACATTCAAAGAGCTAAGCTGCACATGCATATACCAAGAGCTGTATAACTCAGCTCTTTCTATCAACCACTCCTATGATATTTATGTTACTTTTTCTTGCTGCGAAAGGGCAGAACTTGTGTATCTTGCTGCTGCTGGTTCATTATACGGAATGGTAGCTTCACATAAAAAGCGACCGAGCCGGGGCCTGAATAAACATGGAGCCGTTTTTACGACTGAAAACTCGGGGGCAGATGAACCATGCCGGCGATGGCTCTGCTGGGAAATGCAAAGAAACAAAAGAGAGAGAGAGACACACAGTACTGAATAACGACGAGGTTTGATTTTATTTTGTTTCACCCTCTAACCCTTCCAGAAAGGACTTCTCACAATGGGCTGTTAATGCCACTTCTCTCTCTAAAAGTCGACTCCCCCAGCGATTTTGATACACACACATATTTGCTTTGTGCCTTTTTCTGAATGCATCCACTCAGCAGTATGTTCAAATGTAATATTCAAGTATATGAGGGTAGTACAGTGAGCGTTCTACTTTAACAGCAGATTCTTATTTGCTCACTTGGGTTGGACTTTGTAATAAATCCTCATCTACAGTAGCTTCAAGGCTTGTCACATATTTTTCTTACAATTTTTTATTTTATTTTTTGCTTTCCATTTCTGCCAGACGCCCCCATCTCTCTCTTTTGCTCACACACTCTGGCAAAATCCCTGTTCTCTTTCAAGTGTTCTGCTAATCTAGTCTAAGAGAAGCGATCACTCAGTTGACACAAAAAATGTTTCTTCTTCTTTTTTCTCCTTTGGCCTTCTCTCCTCCTCCTCCTCCTCCTCTTTAAGCTTTTTTTATTCCCTCCACCTCTTGTTATTAGGCTGAGAGCTCACGATGACTAAAACACATGCTTAATCACACAAGATCACAACAGCTGTTCCAGGAAGGTTTTTCATGATAGAAGGTTGCTGTGGCGACAGGTCGCTCTCTTTCTCTCTCTCTCACTCACTCTTTCTCTGTCTGAGGTGATTGGCGTTCCTTTTCTGATGACTCGGAAACAATAATGACTCAGGACAATTTCTCGTGTCACTGCAAATGGCTCTGACAGCACATGTGATTATTTCATGATGGCAACTCGCACGGAGCTCTCATGTAGACCTACCTGCATGAATGCATAAAACTGATAGCACTTAAAGTCCCACTATTCAAAAATGAAGGTTTTCTTCTTGTTCCTACAATTGAATGTTTGAACTTCACTGTGCAGAATGATGTATGCTCAGAGTATGACACCTGAAGGCTGTTTTCAAGTTCGTTCTCTGAAACTGGAACATTTCTGTGCTCACTGAAAGTCTGATTCTAAGAGGAGGATTTGTGACATCAAAAGTAGTTTGGAACTCTGTCCTGGTCCAATACACAACACAACTTGCGGGTGCACACACTCAAAGAGGCAGTTTACACGACGCAAGTTTTTGCATTAAATGACACACGGTTCGACCTTCCTTTTACACGACAGCAAACGTTTTAAACCGGCTTCCGTGCAAAATGCAAAATGGCGCCCATTGCAGCTAACGTATTTGCTTCACTCTCCTGGCACCAACGCAACTTCCTGAATCAGAGTGTAATCTTTTGAAACCGCAACCTTCTTCCCGGCTGCGTAAACTGACAGACCGTAAAGCCTGATGGCGGCGACCGTGCTAATGCTAACGCTAGTGCAAGTCAGTGCATGCCACTCTAGCCACTACCAAACTCTGATTAAACACTCCAGAATGCACCAAAAGCAGGTCAAATATGTAAACAGTCTATTAAGGCAAATTTGAGTCTTGATAGCATTATTTTAGGGGGGCCAGTCTACAGCCGAATTTCTTTAGTTTGTAGCTGCTTAGGGCTTAGCAGCAACAGGAAGTAAACAACTTCTGCAGCTCTGACGGTCATTATAAACTTACACTACCTACTACTGCTCTGGCATGCGTACTGCAGCACTTTCAGTTGTTCATGCAAATGCAATTTTTTCTAAAGATGCTAAAGAAAGATTTTACATTTTTAGTAGGGCTGCTCTCATCTAAACGAGGCCTAAGAACTGACTTGACAGTGAGGTAGAAATCTTGTGTCAAGCGGCAAAACATTATGGTGGAGATCCAACGGATCTGTGGTTTCGAGGCTTCCTATCCATTGCCTATGTAGGAAGCCCTGCAATGCATTCTGGTAGCGCCGCAGTGCATTTGGAGAGACGAGATGTTGCATCGGCTCCTCCACATTTGCATAAAATAGATTTCTAGGCTACTTTGAGCAAATCACGTGCATCCAGCATGACTCGTTGTCTCTGCAAACTCTCATCCAAACTTTTAAAATAGCCGTCATTGATCTATACTAAAGTCAGATTCAGCGACTGCATGGCTTATTTCACACTGAAAATGTTAACAGAGGCATATTTCAGTGAACTATTTTCGAGATATAACAGAAAGTAGTCAAGCAAGCCGCCATGTTGGTCCGTTTTGAAGTCCTCGACCAGATACCAGGGACAGCCCAGTGAGTGAAGTGTTTGTCCAATCGTGCGTCACGAGGTGTTTGCGTGATTGGTGCTGGTTTAATGTCAAATGTCATCCATCACCTAGTGGCACGCCCAACAAGCATCCGATGTAGGGAAGCAGTTGAAAAACGCCCCTGTGGATCTTCACCATAAGAGACAAACATTATTTACATAATCATAGAATTTCATAGAACTTTTTATGAGGTAGGACAAGAAGATTTCATCTATCATTTTAAGGATTTTTGTGTGGAAATTATTCCTTTTTTACAGAAAAACATGTCAAAAATACATAAGCAGGTTGATATATCTAAATATGAATGAGGATGACAACGACTCATTAAAGTCAAAGTGCATTTTGTTGTTTTTTTTTCAGAGCAATCATTCATTCCTATACAGAAGTGTAGTGAGAGAACTTGCATTTGTTTACAACTCATGACTTAATGATGTCTGTCCTCAAATTAAGCTCCATAACGTATTGGACTGCACACATCTAGAATTTGGGCTACTTTATTTTGCGAGTCCTCTTATGAAATGATTACGCTGGTAGCCCCTTGCCAAGCCTAATTACCTTATTTAGCATTCCCTGTGAATCTGCATGATGTAAGGGCAGCCCACATAGAGCAGTGAGCGTTCTGGTCTTGGTGTCTATAATGAGTCTCCATAAAAAGTGGAATATTATGCATTATATGCCTGTGTTGGAATGCTTAGACTCAGCAAAGGGGACTGAACTCCCACAGAATAAGTCAACTAAAATTAATCTTGTTTTTTTGCCGTTACCTCCTGCTGGGATGTCAGTTGTGAGATTCAAGCAAAGCACCTGTCTAGAGTTCAGTGCTTGTTAAAAGCTAATTTTTTGGTATACTTTAGGATCAGAAGTGTGCTGATGGAACTATTAATCATAGGTAGATGTTGAGTGAGTAGCTATTATTTGATGTGCTTTTCAAATGCTAGCCTGATATTTATAGATATGACATTCAGTGTGTTGCACCTGAGGTGCATTTTGTCGTCAGTTGGGTTGACATTAAATATATTTGTGATTCTACTTGGAATACTAAATATCAAGCTGGCACAAATGGTGGTGATTTTAGGACTGATTATTACAAAGCTGTTAAGAGCTTTCACATATAGTTGTATTGATCAGCATGCAGTAGATACAAAACAGCTTTTCTGCACTTTTTCTGAATGTTTCAGCAGGATTGTATAAGCTGAAGGAAAAAAATCCACCAAAAATGTGAAAAAACAGACGTTATATAAAGGTAATACATCCTCATAATACTAGGTTATATGTGGCTTACTCTACAAGGTATCGAAAAAGATAACTGTCATCGTTTGAAGACACTAATGGCATTTGCCTGCATTGTTTGCAGACAGAAAAACTTTCGTCAGGGAATAGATTCTTCCCCCATTCTCGAATACTGGGACAAGGACATGGTCCAATTAAATCTTACATTTGGCCTAATTGAGCAGTAAAGGTACTTTATACAGAGTGCAGTGAAATGTGTTCTCTGCATTTAACTCATCTCTGAGAAGCAGCGGGCAGCCACAGCACAGCGCCAGGGGACCAACTAGTACCTGGGTCAAGGGCACTGGTCCACTGGGGGTGGACCTATATGCATTTTTTGATAGTGGGGGAAATGGGGAGATCATGCAAACTCCACATAGAAAGGTCCTGTTCCAGTCGGGAATCGAACCCAGGACCTTCTTGCAATGCAGTGCTACCCACGAGTCACAGTGTCGCCCAGCTTTTGCTCAATTAAAGTAATGCATTCAAGCCTACTTACCGTCTAACTGAGTTTATCTTTGGTTTGATGGGACTTGAGCGTCCATGGCTGCAGCAGAGAGAGCCTGAGTGGATAACAAAGCATTCCACAGTCAACTCTGTCTTAGTTCTTCCTGGTGTCCATGTGAATTGGTAATTGTGGTGAAATCTGTAACACCAATTGCCAGGGACGTTGCTAAACATAAAGCTCGGCAGGGGCACAGGCCTATGTAAGATATGTAAGTGTTCCCTCACAGCAAGAACGTCCTGGGTTCGAATACAGATCCTTTCGCCTATCAGCAGGAAGGTGCTGGGTTTGATACCTGACAGGGGTAGGACCTTTCTGAGTGCAGTTTGCATGTTCTCCCTGTGTCCGCGTAAGTTCCCTTCGGGTACTCCGGCTCTCTCCCACATACCAAACACATGCAGGTTGGATTAACTGGTGACTCTAAATTTCTCGTAGGCGTGAATGTGAGCACGAATGGTTGTTCGTCTCTGTATGTCAGCCTTGTGATGAACTGGCGACTTGTCCAGGGTGTTTGACCAATGTCAGCTGGGATTTGCTCCAGCCCCTCCTGCGACCCTGCAAAGGATAAGCGGTCACAGGCGATGAATGATCTCACAATCCCTCACATCTTCTCATATTTCAGATCAGCTTATTTTGCACCCACACACCTATTTGACATCTCCCCCAAAATAATCTATTGATGTAAATGCATGTTAGTGCATTTTCGTGAAGTTATTTTTAAACCAATCAGACATCCTTTCTCTTTATCTCCCCACTGTTACAGCTGCTCTAATGATGCATGAAAGTGCTTAACTCACTCACCTTGACATTGTGTAATTGTGTGTGTGCATGTGTGCAATATTCAAGATGGAAAGAGAGGGAGAGAGAGAGTGTGAGATGGAGCGAATGATCCGAAAGGCGAGAGGAGGAGTGACACAGAAATGGCATGAGTGACACAATGAAGGAGAGAGAGAGAGAGAGAGAGAGATGATGATGATGATGATGTGTGCTGCAAGTATCGTCTGTGAGGCTGCACTGGTAGAAGTGAATCACCAGCTAGTGCACAGAAGGTGTCCTAACCCGATTATTGTGGATGACACATTTACAGCAGCACTTTCGTAACATTTCATCTGCACACACGGAATAAAAACCTACAACATGTGTCTGTCTCCTTTGTATTTGGTCATTAGTTTACAGCTGTTCCAGTGGGTTGTTCTCTAGTGGACACATACAATAATCATGTTCATCAACAGTCCTTGAAATAACACCATCCTCTTCACACTAAGACAAATCCTGCCTCTCTGTGTCGACTCAACACTTCAGTTCTCTTTCTCTGAATATGAGTCATTCATTGCTCAGTTATTACACCTCAGAGGAAACTTGTGAACTGCATTTCCTGAGAAGGTTTGTGTAACAGAGGTGAGTTTGAGGCAACAGGAAAAGGACCCAAATACAGAAAATCCAAGCAGGCAGTGTACTGAACAGTTTCACGTAGAGGAAATAGTGAAGAAATCATCAAAGAAGAATTTATCTTTTTAGGGGCCTTTAAGTCCCCCTGAAATGAAGAATATATTTCCCCAGTTTTAATCCTGTGTCTATGTGATAATTGTTCATGTATCTCATGCTATATACCACATATTTTTACCGTTGGTATGCGTCAGCGCCATCATTACGGGGAATCCGGTCCGGAGAAGGGGGGACTTATCACTTCCTGTAATTAACTAAGGCTGGAATAACTGTGTTTGCTGAACTACATCAGTTGTGGGAGTCTTAGACAGATTACAAAACTTAACGACGTTGTGTCTTGGTTCCTAAAATACGCGGAGGTCTATTACTGTGTCGCTCATCTCCAGTTAGTGTTAGCTTAACTAGTATCCTTAGGAGGAAGTTGGGGTTTCTATCATTAACTACAGCAGATATACATTATCACATTATAACATTGTAGTGTCTGTGTTCATAAAATAAACAGAGGTTTATTAATATGTTGCACAGCTCCAAGAGGAAACACACAGCCCCAGTTAGCATTAGCTTAGCTAGTAGTAGCATAAGGAGGAAGTGGGGGTTTCTATCATTAACCACAGCTTATTTACTCGTCATTTCTGCATTATAACAAGAAGGGAAATGCTAGAAACGTTGAAATACTTAGAATCATAGCGTCTGTGTTCATAAAATAAACTGAAGTTTATTAATATGTCGCACAGCTCGGAGAGGAAACACACAGCCCCAGTTAGCATTAGCTTAGCTAGTAGTATCGTTAGGAGGAAGTGGGGGTTTTGATCATGAACTACAGCCGATATATTAATCATTTCTGCATTGTAACAGTTGTGGAAGTCCTAGAAACACTTGAAAACTTAATGGCCACAAGTCTGCTGGCATAAGTGCACATTCAGCCATATACCGGCTACTCTGAATGCCGGTCAATATCTGCGACAAGTTGCTACCTAGAGACCTGTCTTTGCCGGGCTTCCGTTTCACAGGGTCTTAAAATGTCGGTGCCAAATTGCATGGCAGTCAATTCAGCAGCTGTCAGGATATATCAGTCCTAGAGCAGCTAGTTCAGTAAGAATAAAAAGATAGATCAAGATAGGCATTCCTCGGCCAAAAGTGCAGAGCTTCTTCTAAAAACCAAAGAGTAACAGTTTGAGTCTTAAGCTTACATTCTGCAAATAATATTTCATCTTAGCTCTCATCCTCCTCTCCTCTATGTCTGGTATCTAGGTTGGACTCAGTGGGTTTCTGGCTGGTGTAGCCGCCAACCGATGCTGATCTGTTAAACCAGAGAAAGCACAGCGAGACTCCTGAACGCTGCCCAATTCTCTGACATATTTTCCTCAATGAGCCCACTTTGTAAAAGAGAGAAATCAAGTAACCAAATTGTTGCCTCAGATCCATCTGCCGAGGGGGAGGCGAGCGCAACTGGACTGCGCTCCCACTTGACAAACCACTGCCCAATCCAAGCCAATTACAATACAAGCACATTATAGCTCGGCGAAAGAGATAGAAGTCAGATCCCTCGTTTGTGAAACCATGTGTGTTTAATGAACGGTGCCATTATCATCAGCACCATTGATCACTGGCCGATCACGACTTTACAACAGTGTGTGGCATTTCTCACAATGGCACAAACAGATTCATATTTTCAATCGTAACTCCCCCCCCGCACACACACACATACACACTCACACACACACTCCCGTCAGCACAATTAATGAATCAGACTTTTTATCGTCACAGCTCGGTGGGACTGAACACGTCAGGTTATTAAAAAGTCATTGCCGCTTCACCCGGTGGTCTCGGGCAAAGGACTAAATTAGATTGGAAATGTATGATTGCCCTCAACTGGTCATTATATTCAAAGTCCATGTTCATGGAGGAGCAGATTGTCTGTACCTCTCAGGTGTGAGCTAATTTCAAGCTGAAATAACAGAAATAAAGAACTACTTCTGTTCCTCTGGTAATAACAAACTTTCCCTTTTTGTCAGAAACACTTGAAATCCTGCTCCATCCAAACAATTTCCTCATCTGCTGCGACTGTGACATGAAGAACGTCGTCTCTGCGCGTCTCATCTTCGGCGCTGGCATCATGTCTCCGCCGCTGACAGGGGATAAAGCAGCGTAATAGCGGTTTGAATTGATCCCCGCGAAAATGACACAACATCTTGGCAGTTGAGGCATTGTGCTTGTCCCGCGGAGATGGCTTGCCTTTTGAGCAGGAAGTGACTGTGAGTGGTGGATTTCACTTCCTTTCAGCATTAATCAGCAGAAGGGGGGATTTATTTTTACATCCTCTCTGCGCGGTACTGAGCACGCTTCCTGTCCTTATTTTGCAGGAAATTTTTAACAAGTCACAGGCCCTGATGAATATTGCTGTCAGGGAGGAAGGAAGATGACTAAAATCGTCAGATTGGTGTCTGCTTTATCCTTTCTGTCTCCTTGTTCTCACTCTCTCCTTCCCTCCCTCATCATGCATTTGATGCCACCATCCAGTGAAACTTTATCTGTTTCAAAGGAAAGGACATTTTTCCTGAAGGAGAAGCAAAAGTCAACAAGTCTAGCAGCTCATCTGCCTATTCTCTATTCTCTCTTCTTCCTGTCTCTCCCTCATCAACCTCTCCGCCCGTTCCGTTCCCTCTAACTCAAGTCACAGGCCCTTTTTTCCGAAATTCATTTCCGCCTTGATGGATATACTAAGCACCGACGGCTTTTGATTTAGGCTTCTGATGCTGTCTGCCTCTCCTAACATCCACTTTGGGTGCAGCGCTCCATCACATTGATTTCTCTGAAGATGAAACTCTGATTGAACAGACCTCTCCTGGCGGCCGAGGGGCCCCCACGTGCGTCTCGCACTGTTACAGCATATGAAAGAGGACGCGCCCTACTGCCTGACTGTGAGGCCGACCAACGACCGCACCTTATACTGTCCGACCTATATTTAAATATGACTCTTTTATGTAAAATTAGTCCTCTCTCAGTTCCTCTGAAGCCAGCTCCGTGCCGTCAGGATGAAGGACGCAGGGAGGCAGAGTGTGATTAAATGGCTACATCTCAGACGTTTGCTCGGCGATGCTTAGAAAGTCTGATAGATAAAATCCCAAGTGGCCCAAAAAGTAGAAATAGAATCTGTCCTGCGCTCTTTTAAGGCTTTTTTGAATCACAGCTCATGTTTTCACACAGGACTCTTTGTTCCGCAGCGCATGATTTACCTCCAATGCCAGCGTGCGGTGCTTATGCAGGAAGCAGCGTGCCCTCTAGGTAATGAAGCAGAAACGAATGGTTTCCAGGTCGGGATGGTGGATAACGTGCAAGCGCGTTTGACCTTCATGGAGGAGCCCAGAATTCCCATCCTACCTCACAACATTAGTGTTTTTAAGCATAATCTTTCCCTAACCTTAACCTTTGAAGTATACACACACGTGCCTATAGTGCAGCCTCTGAAGGCTGATTTGACATTAAAATAGAAATGCAAATTAATATTAATAGCCCAGACTTTTTGTGTGTACATGCATGTTTTGGTGCATGTGTTTAAATTTGCTTGTGTCTTGTGCAGTCAGGCGCATGCAGGTGGTGAGGAGGTGTGTTTGACATTAGAATGAAGGTAGCCTCTGCATAATTCAGATGAACCTGTCTCCTTTAGTCTCCTATATCCCTCTCCTCTCCTCTCCACTCTCTCTCTCCCATCCTATCCTCACATAACCCTCCATATTTTAAATCTAACTTCCTTCTCGCAATGTGCATCTGCTTTTTAAAAAAAATAATCTTCCTACTTTTACCTCTAAAAGATATATTTCTGCAGCACAGTTCATGAGCTCTGATCAGTTTGTGCGCAGCAGTAATGGCTCATTACGCCAAGCCTGAACACACACACACACGTGCGCGTGCCACAGTTTGGGGGAAATTATTTGATCACTGGATTCTTCAATTATGCATGAATGCAACGCTGGGGCCCTAATTAAATAAATGTGGTGACTTCTTCATTGTATTACTTATCTTGTTCTTTATCCAGAAATAAATGGATGTCGGAGGGAATTAGCGGAAGCTCTAATGGCCTCTTGGTCATCATCAACGGAAAGGTTCTTTTAAAAGTAGCTGCCTTATCTTCATGGGGAAAGCTTCTCTTCGTGGGACGTTATCCCTCTGCGGACGAGCATATGCACACATACTGTGGACTTCTTCTTTTGTGAATAAAGTTTAAAGTTCAAGAGATGCTTTTGTAGTCCTGGGACCTACTATACAATTGCAGGTAGTGAACAATTGCAGTTTTGTAATTCTGCAGTTTTTAAAAGGGCCTGGACAAAGATCAATGCCTCAGCTCCATTCTTATTCTCCTTAAAAGCAGACTTTAGCAGCAGCATCATAAAAGCCTTTTCTAACAGGAAACTGTTGTTGTCCAGGAGGTTTTAAAGCACAAACGATCTGTAAGGCAGCATTTTTTAGAATTCTCTGTCTACAGTAATGTGAACTGACAGTGGCTGGCCTCACTGACTTGGTTTAGAAATTCATATCAAAGCCTTGCAGAGGAATTTCAGACATAAATGCCTTCTCTAACTATAAGCTTTGACATAAAAACAGCATAGCAACATCTGATTTGTATTGCAGTATTATTTTTACTGCAATATTTTCATTCTCTGCCCGTCTCTGTACAACAAACAGCCACAGCAACTATACTGCTTAGCATTGTTAGTTTTATTCAGGATCCTCCATTCAAAATTCATCATTCAGGTCCATTAAAATTTAAAGATTGCTGCTGAGGACAAATATATCATTGTACATTTCGGTGTTTACATCCCACTCTCTGCCATATACATTGTATAAAAGGAGGGCCGTGCGCACACGCAGACGAGGGGGCTAAAGCACTGCATGTTCCCAGTTGTGCCTTATGTCACCATCTGATCAAAGCAGCACGCTCACATATACACACACATACTGTACACACACACACATACACACACACACAGCGAGGAAAAAACAAGCATAAAAAATGCACACACATGCATGCATTGGGTTGCTTTAGTGCTCCCTGAGGGCACTGAGTAAGCCTGGTTCTTGATGTTCCCCTGATCGTTACATTTATCACATTGCATCAGTCGAAAATCCTAAATAAACCTTTTAACAGGCTTCTCCTCAGTAATTGCAGTAAATAGACTTCTTATCCTAGAGGCCAGTGGGTTTATCTTGGTCTACAAAGCCCGTGTTACAGGCTTTTGTGGCGCGAGCTGCAGGATCGCAGCAAGTAAAAGGTTTTTGAGCAGCGTGAATAGTCAGATATACACAACAGCTACACCAGATTCTTACTTTGTGGACATTTGAGAGCTGGTTCGGTTCATCCAGATATTACTCATGAACAGTTTTCCATAATAATGTGTTTTTTAAAGCTTCATCCACTAAAATACATTCCGGGATGAGTTAAACCAAAATAAAAGTGGAGCAAATAAACTAAAGCTCCTCAAGTAATGATGCAGTCAGCACGCATGACTTACTTTTATACATTTCTGAAACACTGACTCATGAATATTAGATTAGCTTGGTAAAAACATGGGGTTTCATTAGTCACAAAACATTATCATCTCAGCCAGTAACAGTGTTTATTTAAAAAAAAAAAAAAAGTTGATGAGTTCTTAGAGATGTTTGCTTTACATTCTCTTCACAGCTTGAGAGCCTTTACCATAAACATTAATTTGACATTTTTACATGTTGGCAGAAAAAAGCACAGGTGTAATTAATGACACTGATTATGGCTGCATTCCCTGCATGCTGGCTGGCTCTCCAGCAGAGCAGAGCCCTCGTTAGTGTCATTAGTTCCACCTGTGCTTCTGCTGCAATGAGGAGTGACAGTGTTTGCTGAGTTAGTTAAAGATGAAATCCTTGACTATTTGAAAGTTAAAGTTGGGGTTTCCTACGCAGAACTTGGGGCACTCTCTTTATTTTAAATGATGGCCTATTTGGGGCGTCAATAAAGTCTCTGGCACAACTGAATTGGCTGTGATAAGTGCACAAGTGGAGTAGATTAAGCTTAAATGATAAAAAGACACCTACACACTGTCTTCACTTGCTCAGTAAAGATGTTTAATAGTTGTCTGTCTCAAAAATATACTATATTTTGAACATTTTCAAGGTGTTTTGTGCAGATCTATGTCATGTCTGAGGTTAAATGACATCCTGTGGCCAAATGAAGGAGGAGATCAGGTGTAGCGTATTGTCACTGGGGAAATTTTTGACTATGAGGCTTTATTTGTGGGTGTTAAAAGTCCTATGTTAGTTTATTTATTTAGTCTATTTAAGTGACCATGTGCATATAGAACATTGATCTCATGGAGAAAAGATTGCTTTGCACCATATTATAGCAGATCTGCTAATTTCCATTTGCAGTCCTTGGGCAACAAAGAATGTACATACAGACAATACAGGAAACACATATAATACATTAAAGGGCATCTCCAGTCATAATCAATGTTTGCCTCATAAATCAAGTTACCTATGATCAGTTCATCTCATACCATCCACACACCCAA
>JAQLOL010000015.1:8622502-8641892 GCA_029783665.1 Naso thynnoides | reverse complement strand
TCTTGTTTTTTTGTGTGTGTGTGTGTGTGTGTGTGTGTGTGTGTGTGTGTGTGTGTGCGCCCCCTTTGTGTTATCATCCCCTTGTCATCAGGCGGGGCTTTGTGCCACATGCATCCACACACCTTTCTAACATCACTTTGCCCTCAGCTATCTTTAACCTTAGTTCTCGCTCTCATTTCTTGTCACCGTGCTCAATTCTCCTCTCCATGCCCCCTCCATCCGTGCCCCTTTTTTTTTTAACGTTCCTCTCATTCTTGACTCACTTTACATCCCCCAGGCTAATGTCATTTCCTCCAGCAGTGATCCAGCACTCCTACTCCCTCCGTATCCTTTTTCCCCATCTCCTCTCATCCTCCGCACTCCGTCTCCTCTTCCCCGCGGTGATGCAGACAGCCACTTCACCCCACTGTGTGTCAACTTCTCAATCATTCATCTCTCGTTTGCTTGCGCCCTGTCTCTCACTTCCAGCCCTGCCTCTGACAAGCTAACCTGAGTCTACCTTGGAGTAGATTAAAAAAAGACTTCTCACAACATCTCATCTCTCTTTTCTGTCCAGCGCCGACGGCCAGCCCACGCTGCTGCCTCCTGAGCAAGTGCAGCAGCTGAATCTGCGTTCCACGGGTATGCTGAACAACGTGCAGCGCCTCTTCTCCCACCACATGATCCAGACGTTTGGCTGCGACTACTCCACCAGCGGTGTCACGATGGAAACCCTGCAGACGAAGCTGCGCAACTTTCTGGAGCTACGTACAGAAGACGGGCCTCGTCATGACACGTACCTGATTTTCTACAGCGGGCACACACACAAAGGCACCGGCGCTTGGGCTCTAGCTGGTGAGATCCCCACTTACTTTTCTTTTTTTTTTTTTTTTACCTTAATAGAAATGTATCTGTTATCACAGTTAGATTTTAAATTGTTAGCTAAGTTATAAACTACAAGCTGGGCCCAGACCAGAGACTCCACCCACTCCAGCGTGGAGTTGATTCTCTCGGCCTGGCTGTGATTCTCCCGGTTGAAAAGACCATTATCCGATGAGGTGGGACGAAGCTGTCTGTTGAGGAACATCTGACACTTCAACCGACAAAGCCTTAATCGCAGAACCAAAAACAGTGATGTGGTTGTGTGTGGTGTCTTTCATCCAAGTTTTAAAAAATGCAGAGTTTATACGTGGAGAAGTAGCCGCGACGCGTCTGTTTTAACCGATGCTCCTTCGTGCAGCTCCCGCAGACGAAAGACAGCATCTGTCCCGGTCTGTCAGTGGCAGCAAGAGACAGGAAGTCCCTTGGTAGGTCCCGCTGTCTACTCACAGTGATAAAAAAAAACATTCATTTGTCCCTTTCCACGATGTATGGTGGGTCAGGATCTCAACCACAACACTCTAACAGCAACATCTATGTCATTATTTAACCGCTTGTGGAGATATTTTTTTGAATTTTGGTTGTCTGTCTTAGCCAGACTTCTCTCCACACAAACTCCACAGCAGGTGACATACCCCCTTGCAACATAATGACACTAGCACCAATTAAATTGGAAAAGGCAACGACCAATGAGGAGGGGTTAGGGAAAATCTAATCCCCTCCCTCTCCGAGTCCCCCCAAAGCGGCTACAAAAAAAACAGACCCTGAAATCTCCACATTCTGCCAACCCAACAGGTCGTAAAAATATGAATTTGACCAGTCTGACCTAAAAATTCAGCTTCTGAAAACGGTCCCTGCATTTAACTCATCCCTGAGGAGCAGTGGGCAGCCACAGCGCACGCCTCCCCCCGGGGACCAACTCCAGAGTCTGAGCCAGTACCTCAGTCGGAGGTACTCACTGGAGACAGACCCAACCATTGTGTTTTGATGGTGGGAGAAACTTGAGCACCCAAAGGAAACCCACGCGAACAAGGGGAGAACATGCAAACCCCACACAGAAAGGACCCAGGACCTTTTTAGTAGAAGCTACTGTGGCTCATTATACTTAAGACATCCGGCTTGAAATCAGTTTGAATGAAAAATCTGAAACCTGATGCGTGGGGTCGAAGAGAGGGCACTTGAAGTCCATCCATCTGACGGGGCCGAGAAACCGCTCAAAAGAAGAATAAAATACATGCTGAGACTGTCGCAGATGACTCCAGAAAACGAGCAGAGTTATGTGGATGAAGATGAGCAGAGATATCTGGACATATGGAACAAGAATAATTATTTTTGGCATTTTCAACCATCTTTGCTTGTGCACTTACAGCAGGTTTATCGAAGAAAGCTTCCCTGCAGGATGCTGGCAGTCACACTGATGCCTCAAGTGAAAGGCGTTTTTGTAAACATCAGAAAGATTACATTTGCCACCGTCAGTCATCACAATGAACAGCAAGTTGGATATCAGCGTGTTGAAAACCAGTTTTATCTTCAGCGTTTGCCTAGTTGTTATCACAAATAGTTGAATACACCAGTATTTACTGCAGAGCTGTTGTGTGGGTTGGCATGAGGAAGATTTGGTATTCTCCCCGCAAGAGGAATTCATATTACTGTCTGTTTTTTATTCTTTTCATATCCTCTCCTCTCCATCAATCAAAGTCTGATTTGCACACATCAGACGAGCGAGCCGCAGCGTTAAAATAGCTGTGAAGGACGAGGCGCAGCGGCCTGTTTCCAGTAGAGAGCCGTGTGAGTTGCAGACGGTCTGCCGCGACACGAGCGTTCCCTCAACAGAAATGAGAATCACCGCAGGTTAACACCGTGTCAGCTGCGGCTCTTCTGTTCAGGGAGAACTTGACACATTATCTCTGCGTGCTGCCGCCACCAAGACATTTTAAAAAATAAAAGGTAATTGCTTCCTCGCGTCACCCTCGTGAAGAGACTTTTTCAGCCGGTGTTCAGTGAATAATCGAACCAAAAAATTCCATATCAGTAATAATCACTGATTTCAGGTCATATTTTTGCTCTATTATAAAGGCATCGGTGTCCAGTCCAAATAATATCTTTATTATCTGAAAATTATTGATATAACTGTGTTTCTAAATCGGCTTGTTGTAGGTTTTTAGGCATTTCGAAGGAACCAAATTTTCTTTCCAAAGTTTAAATCAGTCCTCAGTGGCATTGTTCCGTAGCCGGCAGTGGGAGTCATTTTTCTCCTCAGCTCTGATTTACTTGCCTCGCGCCTTCCCACCATGATTGATGTTTTTGAGATAACGGAAATAATTTGGTGTAGGTGAGCCACCACAGCTCTGATCTTTGCACTTTGGATCTGCCTTCTGGAAAGTGGCATCTGTGTGCAATTTATGTGGTTGTGATGACAGCACTTAGACAGACAGACAGGCCTGCGAGTGAAAGTTGACAGGTCTGATCGCCGAAAAACCCACTGTGTCCATCAACAGAGATGTGTCCCGTTGAAATGTCCTTGAACACAACACCGACTGAACTCTGTGAGATTAGTAAAGAGGTTTAGCTCGAAGCATATTAAAGCACATTAAACCTTGCACGTACCCGCAGGTATGTGGCTCAGAAAGACCTTTGATCTACTAAACACTGGAGTACATTTTATGATCGGCTCCCTTCGTGTTTTTTTCCTTCTGCTTTCTTCCTTAATTCCTCACTCGCTCCTTTGTCAAATGACCAAACCCTCTCTGCTGCAGGAGGTGAGAAGCTCCCCCTGGCTCAGTTGCTGGAGTTGTGGAAGGAGAAGAACGCCGGCCACTGCTCCCGCCTCATCCTCGTCCTGGATACTGAAAACGCCCTCCCGTGGGTGAAGGAGGTGCGCAGGGTGGAGGGCGTCTATGTAGCCGTGCAGGGGGCCGAGCTGTCCGCCGCCAGTATGGACCCAGAGGTCGGAAGTGCCCCCTGCCTCGGAGACTTCACCTCCGAGTGGGTGGAGTTCAACTGCAACCCGGACAGCGACACCCAGTGGTCAGAAAAAGGAAGGACAATGACAGCCGCTTACGGCGTGTCCAAACGCTGGAGCGACTACACGCTTCACCTGCCAACAGGAAGTGATGTGGCCAAGCACTGGAAGACCCACTTCCCTAAGGCTACATATCCCATGGTGCACCTCTCCAACTGGTGCTGCGGCCTTAACCTGTTCTGGTTATGTGGCGTGTGTCTGCGCTGCTTCAGGAGGTGTAAACTAGCTTGGTTCCCACCAGCTGTGCTGGACACTGGCCACGGCATCAAACTGGTGCACTCGTAGAAACGAGGGTTACATGTGTAGTTTGTGTTTTAACAACCTGGTACGAGGTGTTTACAGGAAAGAATCCTTATCAGTGAAATGTGGCTTTTTTTGTAAAAGGTTGTTCAAGTCCGACCACATTTATTTTTAATTCCTGTCTAATTGCTAAAGAGTGGCTAAGTCACGCTCCTTCCAGTGGAGCCATGGGACTTTATTTAGGAAAATATGAGAATGGTAGACAGTGTAAAGAGATAAATTATTTTTTGATCCTGCTTAAATTGCACCACCAATCTCAAATACGATTGTCAAATTAAAAGATAATTTTGCAAGTAAAGAAAGTTGCAGTTTCTCACAGCACTGCTAATGAATCAGACTGAAAATACATATTTAGGAAGACGCTGTCGCCGCTTTTACAGAACCATTACTCTGTTTGCGTAGCTGCAGCTCTCAACATGTTCATCCTCGTAATGATTTTTACCTCTTTGAATCAATTTTCCTTCGTTCTGAGGGAGCGAATGAGACTTTGCTAAAGTCACAGCCGTGTTAGCGTTCGTGACGCATAGTGTGTGAGACGAGAGACGTAGTTCACTGAGCAGTCTCACAGAAAAACTTTGTTTACTTCGCTGTTTGAAGACCAAATTTGACTTCTTGACATAAAAAAAGTCTCTTTTAAACTGCCAGCGGTCATATTTGTAATTCATGGGCAAAACCAAACGGGACCAGAAAATAATTTCTGTCTTGTCATAGGATTTAATTTAAGGTCCCATGACCTGGAAGTAGAAGGGCAGGACTTAGGAACTCTATGATCAACATCTGTATAAAGATGAAGGACAAGAAGTGGTCACAAAATATCTTGATCACCCCCTGGTGGCTGGCTGCAGTATAGGTCGTAAATCCCTTTTCTCCATATATACGCATGGGACCAAACCAAAAAAAAAAACCCTTTAAAAAAATTTAAACCAAAAATTGTTTCTGTTAATTAAGGTAGTTGTTATTATGCGGTTGTATGTTAAATTATTTTTCTGATGGTGATTTGATGCTAACAAAAGGGGTGTGACGCCATGATTGACAGCAATTTAACCGGGTGGGTGTTTGGGTGGGACCACAGTGTGTGGTGTCTCTGTCTCATTTGCACAGACTCTTACTCAAAATGACATCACAAGCACATGACAGCGCCTGTGTGGGGGTATTTTGGCTTCATTTGCACAGCAGGAGGGATCCGAGACATGTCGTCCATCTTGATAAAAAGTCGTTGGTTATGACGAAGAAGCACTGAAGCCAAATAAAATGACCTCTCGTGGTTTTTATGGGGATTCACAGAAAACGCGATATCACCGTTAACAGTTGATAAAACCATATGAAGCATCCAATTTTGATATTGTTGTACAAAAGGGAGCTTAAAAAAGACTACATTATGAGTTTCTTTAGAAGTTTTCCAATCTCAAAACTGTTTTTTTTTTCCAAAGAATTTTATTTTTTGTTACATTAACGTTTTTCAGCAACATAGTGCCATAAAGTGCCTTGAAAATGGGTTTGGGGTCATCTTAAATATGGGTTTCTATTTCTCATATGTATGTATTTATATATACAGTATATATATATATATATACCCTTGTCTTGGGTCTTGAGGATTTAGCTCACACTCTTTCTCAAGGGAGGAAGGGAGCGTCTTCCTCAAGCTTTGCAACAAGATGGACCAAGTACGTTTACTCCGTGACCCTCCAACCAAGATGGCGACCAGCCTCTCCTGCTGCAGGATCTTTTCCTCACCACTTTCCAGATGTTTAAATATGCATATATTGCTGTGAGACATTATAGCATCACCGGACACTGGCCGCGTCTTGTGCCTCATGCTGTTTATTTACGCCAGTGAGTTCGAGCTGGAGGAGTATTTGCTTTGCACGAACACACAACAGTGCATTCGAGTGATGTAGCTGATGTCCTCACCAAATTAAAAGGACCCAGTGTTTTTTTTTTTCATTTGGTGCACTGACCCGAGGAACTCATGTTGACCATCCTGTATTTCCCCACTTTATTTGCCATGTGTGGTCTCTCTCCAGCACGTCCCCAAACTCTGGAGTGGATTGCTGCCTTTAAGTTTGTGTTTCACTGTGATGATTCCAAAAGGTCAAGTGGCGATTCCCCATTGGTCAAACTTGAGTTATGCCTGAAAATGTCAAAATTAAACTTTGGGTAATAAACCGATTGCTGTGTGTTTTGGTTTTTATAAGAAATATCAGGAGAGAATACAAACACGTACGGGTTTGATTAAATAAAAATGGCCCGGCTCGTTCATCGCGACCGGCTCTACAGATGCTAAACAAACACCGACTCTCTGCTCTGTGGACACGCTAGCATTGCCTGACAAATATTGGGACTGTGAGCAGGAGAGAAAAAAAATTAGAAAGGGTGTAAAGGGAAAATGAAACAACTCATGACACGGTGTCTCCGAGGGATTTGCTCACTGAGCTTTCACCTCAGTCGGACGCAGTGCCTGGCTTGACATGTGTCCAAGGCGCTGCTGGGTATTTCACTGGTCTCAGAAAGCAGGGCTGTAGCCTGGCTTGTGCCTGAAGGGCGCTATTAGGCACAGAGCAAGGTTTGGGGAGACCTTGGGAAGATGAAAGCTGACATTCGCAGCAACGTTTTTGTATCAGCTTTCATCCAAAATGCACAACGGAGAGAGCGGAGGAGAAAAATGGCGTGAACCGTGGCAACCTTTCACCACTCTTAACTCGCTGTGCTTCGACTCAGTAAATATCAAACCATTAGGCAGGTATGAGCAATGAGCTGAGTATTCACAGTGCAATTAGTGAAAAAGAGACAAGTATAAACGCCGTGCGTGGGCGTTCTTTTCATCGCTGTAGCCTGCAAGCTGCGGTTTCCAGCTAAAGTCAGGGACTGGTGTATATGGCAGGAATCATTTATGAGAATATTAGATTATGGGCCAGATTCATCTCCTAAACTGGATTAGGTAATAAAAGAGTCAGCCGCCTCTGAGGCCTGCGTGGATGTGCTGAGTCAGAGGCCACTGCACACACACACACACACACACACACACACATACACCAATCCTCCTCTGACTTTCTGTGCTCCTGTTCCTCTAAAGCCGAGTCTCTCGTCTGCTGGTAATTACAGCCTGTCATGGGGCGTTACCTTCTAATACAGGCAAAGTGATGTGCCTGACGCTTGCCTGCAATTTATTTGGGGAAATAGATGCTTTTATAGCCCAAGTTGGATCTTAGCACAAGGACTGGAGCAGCAGATGCATTAGCCATTCCTTCATTATTGCTCATTCGTAGGCAAAAAGGAGGGCGGCAGTTTTATTTCCTTTCTTTTAAATAAAGTTTGAACTCACTCTAACCTTATTTTATGCCATTTTTTTTAGCATTTAAAGTACTGATTCATTATTATCTTAAAGAGCGTCTGCAGGAAGACTTGATTTGATAGGTAGTAATTGCCCCACTCTGATTTTAAAGCTAGAATTACCTTTTTTTGTCAACGAAGGCATCCTCATCCCATTACTTCTACCCCTCAGTAACATCCAGCACGCATTCATTTTAAGCTAAATGTTCTGGAACCATATCCATAAATGCTGATTGTCCTCTTTCTTCCTCTCCTGGAACAGAAGGCGCAATGGAATGAGAGATTACAGATTCTGTAGCATCGCTGTTCCTCCTCCTGCGCCCTGCTTTTTAGGAGGCCTGCTTGCCGTAGCTCGCCGTGGATCCGACATTGAAATGTCAAAGCCATTATCTCAAATTACAAGGGCTGAGGATGCGTTTAGTGGCCGTTTAACCGTGCACGCTCCCTACTATGCAGACAATCACTCGGAAGAGGCTGCCAAAATCTCCCTGTTCTCATGCTTCTCTTTCATCGTAGTACTTCCTCTGAAGCCAGTACGGCCATTTAATATACAATAGCGTGAATCAGACACTGCATTGTTTGGCGGAAGACTGCGCGTAATTAACCTCCTACCAGGAAGATGGAAAAGAAGACCTGGCCATTTTGGAGCTGTATCTGACTTCAAGGGAGAATAAGTGTCTGTGGATACTTTAAGAAACATAAGACATTTTGGGGGAAAATACTTGTTTACCTTTTAGAAAAGAGATCAATACACTCTCATGCTTGTATGATCAATACATGTAGCTGGAGGTACCAGCCAGTTCGCCTGTCTAAGCTAACATGCCAGTTTGCTGTGCAAAAAAGGCTGAAAATAGGGAGAAAGTTCACCTGGCTCTATCCAAAAGGTGCAGATACAGAATATCCAGGAATACCTTTACTATCAAAAGAGCCATTTTGCCCCTTTCCTCACCAAAAAAATCTGTCTGGAGCCGCAAAACATATTTGAGCCTCATGATGAAAGTACACAACTTTAAAAGCCTAAATGAGCTGATCTTGACCCTTTTTATTGTTATCATTTTGGTAATACTTTCTATGACAACTGTCTCCATGATGCATTGTAACACATTATGAACACACATACAATGCGTTATATGTGTGTTATGGTAAGGGTTAGGTTTAAGGCTGACACTAATATTGCTTATAACTGAGTATACAGCATTATAGGTGCATTATAACACATTAGGAGTATGTTCATCGTGGATTATGGAGGGATGCTTTAAGTGTTTTTTTTTTTTTTTTGTACAGTGGGCTGTTATTGCTTAGTTGGTACATTAACTTCGAACAAATCTGTTTGAGTCCTCCTTGTGTTTGTGAAAATTAATTAAATAAAAAAGTAGCCCTCTTTGATTTTGACAATAAATCGTACACTTTGCAGCACAGTAGCATGAAAACAGAAAAAGTTATTAAAAAAAAAAAGTGACTAAAGTCAATTTAAGTGTGAGTTCATCCTCAGCCATGCAGCCTGATCATAAAACACAATTATCTGCGTACATTCAGTCAATTCATTGACAAAACTGCAACCTGAGAGCACAGATACTACTCCATGCGACGGTGCAAGTAATTTATGTCCAAGTTTGTTTGTTTGTCAAAGCCATAGAAAGGGACAAAAGAGCCATATGACGTTCAAGAGCCACAGGTTGCAGATCCGTGACTTACAATTAGCTTGTATGTCGTGTTGTGAGGCAGGGAACTTACAAAATAAAAATTAGGCTAACAATTGTTTCTACGCTAAGATAAGCATCAAAGGTTATTATAGGTAACTAAAACTGAGTGTAAAAGCATTTCAGTTAACTGAAATCATAAAGATTCAATTTAAGGGGAAATGTCTGGTTTTAGTCTTTATTAATTGAATCAAATTTGCATTGGTGCATGTTTATTGAGATTGGGATGCCTACATGACTGGAAGGCAATTTCCCTAATAAACTGTTGTGACTGAACTGCGATACTAATTCAAAACTTATTAAGTCTTGCCCCTGACAAATAGCCCCCATATTACAATATAAGAACTAAAACGATTCAGAATTAAACTGAAATTAAACATCGTCAAACAATAAGTAGAAAGAAAGAAGAAAACACAACTTAGAAACTAATTAAAACTTGACTGAATTAAAGACAAAAGTTAAAAATAAAATGAAAACAGAAACTGTTAAAAATTCAAATATTTAATGATTAATTACTGCAGCCTCCATATTTACCATACAGACATGAGACTCTCATCTAATTCTTGGCATGAAAGTTTTTTCCAAAATGTCAGATATGTTTTCTGTCTGGTTCATTTCAACACGATAAGACTTTCGAGTGTCAACCAAGAACTGCTTTGACTGCAAGGCAAAACTTTTGATCCCCTCAACATTCAGTGTCAAGATAAGAATATCAGCTGAAACGTATAGATTTTCAAATTCAAGGCCGAGATGTGAGGAGATTATTCACGGTACAAGGATTGGAGTTACTCTCGGCGAGGATTTACAAGTTGATGCAGGAGAGGGGGGGGCGCGGTCGAGTGAGGCACACCGCTTTGCCTGAGGACCTTCTTTTGGTCCCTGTGCTCCTTCTCTACTCTCTTGAGCTTCTTTCGTACACGTAATTTATTTTTGGAATACAGCGCAGGCAGACATCTGGTCTGTCCTGTCTTATGCGTGTCTTATTGGACCCCATTTACATACACGTGCAATCCCTCCACCGTTATACCTGAATGAAAAGCCACAGGTTAATGCTGGATATTAATGCATATGAATGCAGCTAACACTGGAATCACAATGTGAACATCTCCAGAGGAAATTCATGGCCCATGACATCTGTTCACATAATACGAGGTGTGAATGGGACCCTTTGCAGGTGGGACATCATCAGTATGGATTGCTGATTTTGAACTCATCTTAATCAAAGTGAGCCGCTCTGGATATTGGCTCTTGTAACCAGCCAAATATACGAGCCAGATGATGCAGATACGCTTGATTCAATTAAAAGTGTAGATTGGAGGCTAACAAGACTGTCAGCACTGTGGGATTGGAGATTCGGTAATTAGCTTTTTGTCACAGTTGGGTTGAGACGGGACAGGCCTAGGCTGAGCTGGGCTTGTGAAACAGATGAGTTTCCTTTTCGGATCTCACCACTGGGAGCCCAGACAGCTTCAAAGTCAGGCAATGCGGGCCTCTCCTGCTCAAGGGAAATATCTTTTTATGTCACCTGGGAGTTGACTGTGGATGGGTGAAATTTTGGAACACTGACAACAGTTTAAATACTTGAAAGTAATCTCAAAAATAGTTCTTTACAAAGTCCTTGTTGTTTGTCGAGCTATTACTAGAATTTCATTCTGCAAACAAAACATTTATTCTCATTTGCACATTACTAAAAGGATTTTTCAAGAGGAAAATTGCCATTAAAAATAAATCTCATTATGGCTCCCTCTTCTTTACTAGTTGAGAATCTGTACCACTCTTGTGTTTGTGTTAATGAATGTGAAGCTAGCCTGGAGCTAGTTAGCAAAGCTTGGCATGAAGGCTGGACACAAAAGGGACAGCTAGCTTGGCTCTTTCCACATTAAAACAATGCTTATTTTTTTGTTTTTGTTTATATTAAACAAACAAGATAAAACATGAAAACCACTGGGCTTTAGAGTTTCTAATCTGGTGGGCAGAATTTTGTAAAATCCAAGAACCAGGCTTCACTTTACGCAAAGCTAAGCTAACTGATTGCTAACAGTATTTATTTATTTAATGTGGGCCCCCTAAGATAGGTATATATATCATCTTCGGCAACAAGGAACAAAAAATAAATAAATTTCATTTGAAAGTAGTTAGCTTTGGAAATACACTGTTGGTTGGTGAATTTTTTGGTATCATAGCCAGAAGATGTTTTGCTATGTTTCCAGGCTTTGTGCAAAGCTAAGCTAACTGGCTGGCTGCTGCTGCTTAACCACACGCACATAAGAGTGGTTTTCATTTTCTCCATTAAATCCAAAATGTCTAACCATTCACTTCCATGCATTTAATTCTGTAAAACTGATAATTATGTGAGTTATGAGTGTTGGGAGAAGTGCGATGGTCAGTACTGTTGCCTAACAGCAGCTTTCTGTAGCCTTTTCTCCCTGTGTCTGTATGGGTTTCCTCTGGGTGCGTAACCTCAAGCAGGTCAGGGTAGATTTGTGACTCTTAATTGTCTGTAGATGTCAATTTTGAGCATTATTTGCCTCTTTGTGTGACCCAGTGATGACTAGAGACCTATTCATGCTGTACCTTACCGCTCGGCTGGTATTTCTTAACCAATGTTGTATAGTAACAATGAAGATACTTCATTACTGTACTTAAGTAGTTTTTTTATATATATCTTTACTTTACTATTTCTATTTAAGTTTCACTTTTACTTTACTACATTTTCCAAAGAAAATGGATACTCGTACTCCACTACATTTACCATAAGCAGCTGCGTTACTCATTACTAAATTAAACCAGAAGCAATTGGCAGGCTACAAGCCAATGACTTTTTGTTTTGTTTTGTTTCATTAGCCAATAACGTTGATTCACAGATTGCAAAAAGCTTGATCATAAGTTAATCATGTTCAGCGCAAGTGACAAACAGATGCTCTTAAGCTGTGGTACAAGAAATGACTGGGTTGTTAACTTTGGATGCTGCTGTTGTCATGTTTTCTGTTTGATTTGACATCATTTTGTTGTTATGACGTCATAGCAGTTTCCCAGTTGCAGATTCAGCTTGAGCTAAACCTTTGTCTACTGAGTTCAAGTCAGGCTCATGGGAACTTAGAGAGCTCTTTGAAAGCATTTCTTTTTATCACTGCATTTGCATTTTGTTTTATGACTTAGATATTCTGTCCATAAGTAGACCAGAGACTACATAAATAAAAAATAAACCATATGTAAAAGTCAACGTTAACTGCTTTTAACATGTACTTTTTACTTGAACTTTTACTTTCAATACTTTTGTACACTTATATTCACTGTGCTTTTGATTATTAGGTACAGTAAATACCGCCAACTTTAAGACTTTTACTCAAGTAATATTCCAATAGGTGACTTTCACTTTTACTAAAGTTCCAGTTTCCAGTATGGCTTTTGGGTGCTATAACCAAGACTCTCCTTAACCCTGCAAAGGATAAGTGATTATAGATAATGGATGGATGGATGTGGGTTTGTTGTTTGATGTTATGAAAGCCTATATGAAGCAGAATTTGAGGTCTGACAGGGAGCTAGCCGAGCTACCTGTGCCCTCTCCCTGCAGACTCCCATCCTGCCTTGAAATTCTCCCTCTAACTAATGCAGTGCTGATGCATGACTCACCTAAGCCCGCTCTTCCGATCTTCAGTCTGTCTGGCTGGCGGTAAGTGGGTTATAGAGCCGCACTGGGGGTCTCTTGTCAACCATGACATAACAACGCACTCACGCGCTGACTGGAAACATACCTGTTTACTGCCTGTAACAAGCAGTCAGCTGGCTTTAAATGTAGCTCAGGCACTGAGAAAGGTTGAGTTGAAGGGGGATTAAGGGATGGTTGCCTCACAAGTTGATAGATTTACAAGAGGTCTTTCGCTGTCCTGCATGTTTATCAGGGGTTGTGTTTACTCCTGTGCTCTTGAACAATTGTTTGTACCCTTGCGTGTGTTTGTGTGTGTGTGTGTGTGTGTGTGCAGCACGCTTCATATCCATTCAGTGCAAGAAATGTTCAGAGTTTTTACCATGACCTTTCCCCAGAGGCAGAGAAAATCCTGAAGGTGATTCGAGTGAAATATCCACTTTGAATAATAAGGGAATCCTTTTGTGAAAAGAGCCATAGCCAAATCACTGCCAAAATTATGCACAATTTTGGCCGAGACTTCATTATTGCTGCACATATGCTCAGCTCAGACCTGCTGGTTTTTTGGACTGTGTGTGTACGTGCATGCGAGAGCATGCAGGGGTGTGCACACATTTCCCTCTCGTTCCCTGTGTATGTGTAGTGTCAGCAGAACCCCAGGGGGTCCAGCAGGAGCTCGTCTGATTGCAGCTTCACAGCTGGCTCATGATATTAGCCAGCCGGACTGAGTGAAGTGAAGAAAGAGGGAGAGAGGGAGAGAAAGGGAGGCAAAAATTTGAGGGATGAGAATGAAAGATGATCCCCATAAATTGTAAAGAAAAGAACAAGAGCTAGTAAAGGCTTTAGCTTTTACTTTGGTCTCCTGAAAAGCCAAAAGATGGAGAGGAATGCGGAAAAATCAGACGTATGGAGGAAGAGGCAGAAACAGAGAAGAAAGGATGGATAAAAGAAGATAGGGGAGGGATGGAGGTGGGCAGGTGCGTCCATGGCTGTGTATCAGAGTGAGGCAGCGGGGAGGAAAGAGTACACCTGTCACTTAGTGATCACACACTTTTATATTTTCACACACGCACACACTCAACCCACTTTTTTGCATAAAGACACAGATATGATGCAAGAGAAATGCCTATTGTTTGTCCACACAGATGGTAGGGCCAAGGTTTGTCTGTGGGACGTAAAGGCAGGCTGAAGCCCTCGCTCAGTGTAACTGCTGCGGTCAGAGCCTCATGCTGTTGGGCAATTGGGCAACGGCATGGAATAGCCTAATTTAGAGGCAGATGACTAGATGTCCCTGAACTGAACACATGAAAATAGAGACAGAGAGGCAGGGAGACACTGGAGAACACTGCTTTTATGCGCATTCCGTGTTGGCATATAGAGAAAAAAAGAATTGCTGAAGAGTGAAAGAAAAAAGGAAATACTCTCATATAGAGGCAAGAAAACACATAATCCCATTGAGGGCTGCTGTCTTCCACTGCTGTGTGCACTGTGGGAACATTCCAGACTCATCTGTTTTGTCTAGAGTGCGACTGCTTAGAGAGAGAAACTCACTGAGAAAGAAAAGGGGACTGGGAGAGGGTGGGTTGAAAGAGGCGGAGCGGCAAAGAAAGACGAAGACAGTGAGGAAGAGAGGAGGCAAGACAAAGAGACAGATGAGAGGGGAAACAAAGAGAAAAGTAGACTGTGGTGTTTTTTGGTTTTTTTTGAGCTCTCAGGAGATGTCTTCCGGGGGCAAAGGAGAATCTGTTGCTACGCTTCTAGTCCAGCTGTTGCATTTAGAAGAAAGACTGTTCTCAATAACACAGTATGTGTTCAGTGTTTGTGCAAGCCTGCTGGGCATGCAAATTTAAATTAGATTTTGTATGTTTTCTTTGATTGAGAAAAGGATAGAAAGATAAAATGTAATGCAGTCGAAAGGTGTGTACAAACCAAATCGAGAAAAATATTTGCAATACATGTTCTAATTAATTGAGGCTTAATTTTCACTCTTCTGGCCCGGAAGTGACAGAAGGGAGGGGAGGGGCTTGTCTCCTACATTAGTGGTTCCCAAAGTGGGGGCCGGGGCCCCCAAGGGGGCCACAAGACACAGAGAGGGGGGCTGCGAGATGTCTTCCAAACAACAAATGAAAAGAAATAACAATTTATAATTGCATATTTATCCCATTATTGTACAAATTTTTGATTATATTCTTTCTTAAAATACTTAAAAATATTACAGCTATTAGACTGTTGTTCTTTTGTGTTATATTGATGCCCATGTAGGCCTAATAGTGCATGTGCACGACGGTGCACAATGTTATATGGCACCCCTAGGGTCGATGGGGGTCCCCAGTCTCTGGCACCATTATTTGGGGGGTCGCGGGCTGAAGAGTTTGGGAACCTCTGTCCTAGATACCATTTCAGTCCACCTTTCTCCATGAGCCATGGTTGATGTCACTGTCATCGCTGCCTTGTACCTGCTGTGAGAGGTCAAGTGATGCTGGAGGGCCAAATGCTGCCATGTCTGGGTGCAAAACATCCTGGGCGCACACAGCCATAATCAGTTTCTACTCCATACTCGACATGTTTGACGTGTCTTTCTTTGACGTCATCAGGCAATCAATGTTGATTGGCTGTCACAGGGCAAGTATGTTGCTGAAGCTGAATATTTTGAATGTGTGCTGAGATGCAATAGACATTAATGTGTATTGCATCCTTTGCATGTTAATTTGTTGCTATCCTGTTGCGCGTCAGGTCTGTCGCGGCACCTAATGCAATTTTGCATTTTTACCATAAAATCTTGAATATAGATCGGATTGGTTTATAAGGTGTAGTCGGTTTTAGGATGTCTCCCAGAGAGAAGAAAAGTTTCTATGGCTAATTATTAATTTAAAAAATCATGTATAGAAATTATTTAAATAGTATTTCAATTTATTTTCATTGGAAACACATTCAAAATGTTCCCAAATGAAATTATACTGGGCTGCCTTTTGGACTTGGTCGGGTGTGACATTAAAAACAAACATCTGTCTCACATGAAAAACAACAACTAACTCGAAGTTGATTCAGTTCAATTGGTGGAGGGTTGTTCAACAGCCTGATTCACATCCAGTTCAATACACAAGAGTCAATTTAATATTTTATGTGATTAACTGAAATAGAAGGCCGCATTCAAAATGATTGTTCTGATAGGTTACTTATGTGAGTGGGATGACATCCACTGAACCTGCCTGTGGGATTTTGGATAGGTTTGTGAATTTGTGGTTCTGTCACGAGCAAGGAGTGTTCCGGATTACTTCCAGGTGTATTACAGGATGTCAGTGGTCCAGTTCGATACACTGTAAGCTATATTGGAACCACCCATTAAAAAGAAGACCACCAATGTCCGCAAACCGATTGATCCTGAACAGTGGCTGGCAGTATGTTTGGGTAGGGGCACACACACATGGACCCTCTCCTCTTAAACAACCCTTTAAACGATTCGGACGGTTACGAAAAAGTGCAAAAAATCGAACCTGCTCCGAAAAACGTGATGCTACACAAGGTCGTTTTTTTAAACATGCGTTAATTTTAGACTAACTGACTCGGTGTGCAAAGGATTTAACTCTTAGCAAGAAAACTAAGTGTATTGAGTAAAACCATTATTTCAAGAAAAATGCAATTAAATAGTAATAATAATATTAATAATAATAATATTAATAATAATCAACTCCCCTTTGTATGGTTCAAATATTTCTGCATTCAGATGACTGTAATCCCTCTGCTCCCTGCATGAGAATAATCTCTTAATGTTTGTTTTTCTTGCCTTTAATTGCCAATTATTAAATAATTAAAACTATCCTATCTTTATTCATAAATAACAGTCTGTTTTAATAAAAATAACAGGCATGTCAGGGTGTCAAATAAATTTAAATTAACCACAGTAGCACGTGTATAATTGCCCCTCTAATCATCATGAATGAAGAATGAGACCAGTCAACCTGTCTCATCACCCGAGGGGCTTATTGCATTTTAATATACAGAATGTGCTATACAAATTAAGTTTGTCTGAATAATGGAAGCATTTCTTATTCAAAACACTGAAGGAGATTTAAGCCTCTCTTAAGCAGCTCTCAGCAACGTTCCCTTCAAGGACACCGTCAGGTCCGAAGTGTTATACGAACAAGTTTATCTTTTATTATTTCCTTGATAGGTCTCTTTGATTACCTTCCTCCTTGACCGTTAATCTGCCTCTGGCCTTCCTCTCCTCTTTTCCCATAACTGCTGTTTCACCTCCAGTTGTCAAGCTGCTGTTTCAGGTTGAGCCGTTTTAACAACCAGCCGTTGATCATATTTGGTTTAATTACCTCTGCGTGGTTCCAGAGGAGCATTAGAAATCACGACCTGATGCATACTCAATAAATTGACTGAAACAGCAAATGGAAAGGGCTACTCTATGATGCGTGTTTATCTGTGCATTGAAAATTTATGCAAGGACGACCTTCAGGTGTCGTCTTTCCCACTTGAAGGCAAAAAGCAACAGGAAATCCCATTGATATTAGGTTTTCTGTTAAGTCTCGAGCATGCCGAGCATGACTGCCTCACGCACTACGTTTGTTTTTGTAGCTGTAAGATGTTAAGACGCTATAAATAATTCACATTTGTGCTCGAGCTATATACAATAGCTTTAGCATGTTTAATACCATGTATGAACCCCAATGGAGTCCTGAAAAGTGATTTTTCATGCAGTCTCTCTGCTTTTGAAGCAGCACTGGAAAGCCATACGTCCTGCGGTGATGCAAAGCAGGGAGCAAAAGTCTTAAATTAAACATGACAGAATCACATAGACCACGAGCTGAGATGATCAGATATGTCTTGGCCCCTTGCACCAGCGAATACAAAAATGTCTCTGAGCTGTTGTTTTCTGAACGCACGGCAGTCTGTATTTCTTCTTAATGTGAAGGGCAAGGGGCTCGCCTGGAGGGAAAATGACAATATAGTCTACCTCATATGACACAAATCCAAAGTTTATGTTTGTAATATTGTTGCCGTTTTTCCGCACTCCCTTCTATTTGTCAGGATAAAGGTGCGCATTTGTCAGCTGTGGCTGGCATTTACTGTCTGCTGAGGTGAGGCGGACATGTTTTTATTTGTTTTTTAATAATTAGGAGATTAATTTAATCCCTGCTCTGTCCTGTCCAGAAAGAAATGGCTGCATGTTTCCTTTATTTACTTATCAATGACGTTTTGCAGCGGCTAAGACATTGAAGTTGCAACATCACGGATTGACTTTCGTTGCCTGGAGGTCCTTAGTATGCCTGGCTGTCCACTGTGAAAAAAAGCTTTGTAGCCTATCGATCATTTCAGAGCAGGGGAAGGGGGATTTGGAAAGATGCACAGCTGAAAAACCAAAGCTACGCTAGCAATCTGTGGAATGCATCCACCTCTTCGTGCGGAAATGACTCAAACGATCATTTTCTTCCTATCTTGTTCTTATTTTTCACCACTGCCCCTCTTTGTGTCCCCTCCAGCTGCGTGCACAGCGTGTGCTCCATGCACAGGCCGATGTGTGTTTGCATGCGTGCACTAATCCCCCGTATATACACTTCACTCTGGTGAACTGTGCGCGCGTTTATTGGCGTGTGCTGCATTAGAGAGAATTAACTGACTGAATAACTTACTCTCTCACTGTGCTAATTAAAACAGCTTGCACTCACAGCGATGGTGCAGCCTTGGTATAAAACTGTAATTAATTTCTGAATGGAGGCTTTTTGGACACGGCGATGTTCTGAGGACTGCCGGTGTCAAAACATCCTGTGTAGTTTGGCTAAGGTACCATTTTTAAAAGTGATTAATTAATGTAGAGCGGAACAAAAATTAATTCATGGCCCAGTCGGTTCCACTGTGGGCTCGGTGTTTATTGTCTTTTTGCTCAAAGAGACCGTTCACTAATGACTGATGAACAGATTTCCTTATTTCAAAGGGAGAAAACATAAAATATCTCCCACATCCATCTCCAATGGCATTCTTTAAAGGCCTGTAAACAAATTCCCCATAGTCTCACTGTGCTGGTTAATTAATTCAGAAGCTATATCATATTCCTGCATAATATAGTGAGGAGGCAAGACGTTGCCAACAAGTCGTCCTTGCCAGCAGCCTTATTATCAGTCAATAATGAATTTTGAAGTCTCATGCGAGGCCAAACAAATGGCCTCACTCGCAGACTACAAATTTCAGAAATCTGTACCCACGCTGTGTGTGCGCGTTTGCGGCGCTTCTGCGTTTCCATGTGCATGTACGCCTGCGTCACATGCGTCAGAGAATCGTAGGAAACGCCTGACCCAGAAAAGCAGTACAAGGAATGTGAGTCATTACCCTGTCGAGCTCTCCACCCCACCATTCATTTCCATCAAGACCTGTAATAATGCTTGTACTCTCGGCTGAAATTGCTTTCTGCCTTTCGGGTCAGTACAACTGGACTGCGGGGTGGGGGAGGGTGTTTGTTTCTCTGTAAGTGTTTTCTGCTTTTTCTCTTTCTTTTCTTTTTTTTTTTCTCTTCCAGGAGTCAGCAGAGCC
>JAQLOL010000015.1:8611074-8622414 GCA_029783665.1 Naso thynnoides | reverse complement strand
CAGGAGTCAGCAGAGCCTGTGGTCAGCCACCATGCTACAGTCATATTAGGGGAGTGATTTATATGTGCAGAAATCCCTCGTAATAGAGGTTTAGGACAGCATGATAGAGCGGCCTCTTGCATCTCAACATTCCTCCTCTTTTTTCTCCTATATCCTCCTTTTGCCACGCACAAAGCGGTGAATTTATTAGTGCTGTGATGTGATAAATAATGCACTCTGCCATATTTTTTACGGGGTGCTTTTCACTCTGAGCAACAGCATGACATAGCCAAATATTTATCTCTCTCTATATCCGAGCAGCCCAGCAGTTGTGTCTAGATAAGGGAGAGAGACAAATGAACCCTTTGCTCCCTGTGATGACAGCAGGGCTACAACATTTTACAAGAACCCATAGAGTTTTTATGACAGCAATGAATTTTGAAAATACCAAACATTTGGTGTTTAAAAAATAAATTCCGCCGCGGCTAATCTGCATGCGAACCTGCGCGCCGCGTGATTGGTTGCGAGGTAATTGGTAGCTTTCATTTGACAGCGTGCTGATTGACCAGCCTTGACATTCTCAACAATGTCGCGCCGGCTTGTCAGACGCTCAGGGTTCCGCTTGAGAAATCACAACCAATCATGCCGAGTTATGCAGAGAGCTCTTAAAAAATGTGAAGAGCTGAAACTGTAGGGGAGGCAGCCCGGGGATCAGTGGAATCCAAATGACTAAAACTTTGAAATATTCTTCTTTTGAGTCGACACTTGAGGCATGACTGCATTGATTCTCCAGAAGAGCTCACTGACGGGAGCGGTGCTCCTGCAGTTCACTCCCTTATAGTGCTTTTTGATCACAGCTCAGGGCGAGCGTTAAAACGGGTGATTAAGCAGCAGCTGATTGTTCTCTCCCTTTTGAAATATGTAAAGAGAAGCTATATGCTGTATCAGCTCTCATAACAGCATTGTCATCAGCATCTATTTTATCATTAGGACAAAACTGTCCTGACTTTCCACTTTACTCTTCTTCTGCACTAAAATCGGAAGATGTGGGCAAAGGCCAAAGAGCTGCTTTAAAGGATAAGTTTGACATTTTGAGAAATTTCTTTAGGCATATTCTCTTTCTTGCAGACTTAGATTTAATGATAAATATAACAAAATAAATTTGCTAAATGGTAAATAATAGCATAATATGGTTAGCTTAGCATTGCTTAGTGGAAACAAAAAAACAAAAAAACTTTAAGTCTTCCTCTTTCCTAAGGGTGAAAAAAGAAATCTGTCTACGCATATACAACACATTTGACATATATTGTCAAAATTTGTTTAAAAAAGAAAAAAAAAGTCTAACATCATGTTATTTGGCGCACTATTTTGGCCAGCAAATAAGATATAGCTTGTTCTTTGTTGGCTATTTATCCTGTATCATTGAGAGCTTTCTGTTTGTGTTTTTTTTTTTTGTCTTTGGACATTGTCAAAAACCAAACATGTTTGCAGCTGTAGCGTCATGTTTTGTATGCAGACATGAGATGATGTCACTGTTCTCATCTTAGGCTACTCTTGGCAGGAAAGCAACTTTCCCACAATGTACGTTTACGTCTATATTGTTGTTTTTTTTTTCATTTGTAAAAACACCTTCTCAGATACAGTGATACTTTTAAGGTAAGTTGGCATTTGAGGTGTTGGTAGTCTGAAGGTGGGCTGTAGACTGGATTTTTGCACATGCATAGATAGAGAAACTAAAGCTGGTCTCACGCTACAAGATAATTGGGCTGATTTTGGGTCCGACAGGCCCTCCGGACAAGTGCAGCCGCATTTCCGCTTCAAGGTTGTTCAGGGCCGATTATTTGCCCAGATGATCTTGTGGGTGTAGGGAGAACTAATCTTAAACCTCCCAGTCTACTTAGAGACAAATCTGGGTTGCCAGATACATCAAACATGTTTGATTTTAGAATCTAAAATCTTAAATGGGGGCGTGAGACCACAAAAGCAAGGAAGTGAATGAGAGGACTTTAGATATGGCAAGCGCAAAAAAACAGCAATGTTATGCTAGTGCAGGGGTGTCCAGACTTTTTTCAAAGGGGCCAGATTTGAAAATGTGAAAATGCCCAAGAGCCAACGGTCCCTCCTGACATTCTCTGTTAGCAAGGTTAGTGACAGCACATTATCCTCTTGTAAATTAAAAGGACATAACAGCGTACACTCTGTCATCAAGACAAAAACTTTGTCCTCTCTGTCAACACGTCAACACTGCACCGACAGTTTCTGAACATCTTCATCCTGGAAGGAGTTTTCAACAAGGTGTGTTTTCAGCGACCTTAAACTCTGTTAGTGCGTTTACAAGAAGCTTGTAAAACTCCACCGTTTGTATCAGCCAACCCAGCAAATTTGCAGGTCAAAATTTAACAGAGTCTGCTGAGCTCACGCCTACGCAGGACATAAACTCGACTCAGACAGACACACGGCGTTGAACTGGGGCGAGAGGACAGAGCAGGAGAGTGACGAAGATGCAGACGAGGTCGAATCAGGCGAAACAAGTGAAAACACCTGCGTAGTGACTGCTCTTCCTCACCTGCCCACAACCTTTTCTCTTGATCTGTCACCTGCCTGCACACCTGCTCCGCATTACTCATCAGCCACAGCACAAATGCTCCCCAAGCCAAAAAGGAAAAAAAAAAAAAAAAGCCTAGTTGCACAGGATGCGTCTTGTCTCCATTTTTTATTTTGAGGTTTTTGAGAAATTTGTGTTTTTTTCGTTTGTTATTATTGAGGGTCAAAGCTCAATAGCTTGCCTGCAAAATTGCAAATTATTTATTTGGCATCAGGGCCAAACTTTCTGTTGAAACTCGATGGTGTTTGACGAAATGTTGACTATTAAACTTTTACTGCATTTGCAACTTTAAATACTTTGACTTCAGGTCATGTTGTCTAAATTTGACCCGTCAATACACTAAAGATTTATGCTCATGTATTCAAGCAGTTGGTTTTTTTTTTTTTTCAACCGAAGAAGACTTTTGCCTCTTTGGAATTATTGTGGACGTGTTTTATGGGTGTTTGCATCCTCCAAGAAAAACTGCAGAGTAGGAAAGCAATATCTCATTTATTATGATATCCCAATCCTGTCGAAAGCCGGAGTCCTGGCTCTCTTCTTTGCGACGGAAGAAGCTCCTGTGAGCAGTGGAGAGCGCCTTCACTGCAGAGGCTACAGAGTTAGAGCTGTCCTGGGCCACAGGGAATGGATTGCCTATTTGTTGCATCAGTGATTTAGCAGTCGCAGAGGCGGGTAGAGGGAGTGGATGCAGGGCCCTGAAGGAGGCCACAGTCTCAAAACTTTTTGGGAACAATTATTGGAATTTTTTCAAAGCAGCTCTGTGGACGAGAAACACACTCATGGAGACAAACACACCTGACAGGCCAGATGGAAACTGTGTACAAGAAAGACATGAATGAAAATGGATAATTAGTCTTGGTTGATTTGATGGCACCTGTAATCACAGTAGCATTAGCAACTGAGTTTATGGGAACTGTGTGACAAATGCATTGCATTTCCTGTGACTGCTTCACAATAAAAGTGTTTCTCCAGTTGAATCTTTTAAAAACTCTCTAAGGCCTGTGGCATTGGAACTGATGCCAAAATACATAATTTAAAAAAATCTCAAACAGATTCTGATTGCTTTTAAGTAGAAACTTTGCTCTTTTGGTTTTTTTTTTCAGCCAAAAGCTAACAGCTGTGCCGTTCCAAGGGGCCTTTCGGTTCGTTCATATCCCTTCCACAGGCTTTGTTGTGTCTCCTGGAACTTCGGTGTCTTATTGAAGACTTTGTAAGCGTGATCAGTCGTGACAAGCCCAAAACTGAAGTAACTGTACTGTAACTGTAACTGTAACTGTAACTGTAAACTGTAATTTCTTTTTTATCCATTTTCCGCGTCAAAAACAGTTAGCAAAGTTGTCCCGAGGGCATTTTTTCCCATGATGCATGATCTCCTGTTTCTGCTGTCTTTCTGACAAAAATAGGTGAGTCAGAGCTAATCAGCTCATACTGACATCTGTCGCTAAGAACGCAGAGAAGACCGGCCAATCAGGAGAGAGAGTACAGTGAGCGTCACTGGTTGAAAAATAGAACAGGAGTGATAGTATTTCTGCCAGTCCTGAATGCAGAGGCATGAGAAAACAGAGATCTCGCCATTCTCTCAGACCATGTCACCTACTTAAAGCTGTCTACAGGTATTATGACATTTTGTCAAACAGAACAGAAAATGTTACTGATATTTACCAAAAGTTACCTGCTGCAGCTTTAACTATCTTTTTGACCAATTCTGACTTTGAGTTGTAAAATTATCTTTTAAAATGACATCATATTTGAAAATGAGGGCACAATTTAAATCAGACAGAAGAATAATTTGTCTCTATCCACTAACTTCTGTACAGGTCTTTTACGAATGGATGTCACATGGGATCCACCAGGAGGGGCGTGGCTTAAAGTGGTTTAAGAGACGTGGTTAGATGTATAATGTGAGACTGCCTGGTGTTTTTTTTCTGTCCGGGCTTCACAGGTAATAAAAATACTTGATATAAAAAAGCCTAATTGATATTCTTGTTGTCATCTGAGTGAGTATGCTGCCCAGGCTGTAGAAAGAACCTCTTTAGAAGCCGTATACAAGCCCAGGATATTGATTAAAATTCTATGTGAATCCAAGAAAACTGATGAGCTGCTAATGCCTGAGGAGCTCTGGCTGCAGGTACCCGCAACTCACCTCCGTGGCCAGCCGCCAGCTCTCATCCAGTCTGCAGCCACAGAAAATCTAATACAGATGACTTCATCATTTTTGCCTAGTGACCTTTCTGGCATCCTTTCCTACTCTGCTCCTCCCTCTTCCTCCTCCTTCTCCTCCACACACACACATACATTCACTCCCCCTATACAACCGTCCCACAGTCACTGCAGCTCTTTAAATGCACACCCTGCCTGCGTCTATCTAGTTGTATTTCTCTCTCACCTTGCCTCCCCTTTCCACCGCACCCACCCCCCCACCCCTCTCAAGGGCATTATTCATAGTGAGGTTGAACACAGCTTCAAGGTTAAGTGCCAGCGCGCGTGCTACTGAAAACTCTGCTGAGTTGCACTGGGTGTCGCCGCTGTCGCTGCTCTCGTTTTGGCAGCCGCGCTGATCACATTTCATCCCAAAACCGATGGGTCCTTGGCCGCCGCCTCCGCTGCTGCAGGCGAGCATCAGCGCGGGCAATCAATAGGTTTCGATAGCGACTGTGAATGAAACTCAATTTTATTTTGCAAGATCGTGCATTTTATTAGATGAAGAGATATTGATGGCAGTATTGGCAAGCTGCTCCTCTCCCACACACACACACACACACACACACACACACAGGACAGATTTGGTTTGATGGCAAAGGCTGTAATTCAACTGTGGATAGATCAGTGTTTTTATAAGGACATTACCAATGTCCGGGGTCCAGCCAGGTGAAGAGATGGCTGTTTTCTCCTAGTTTGATTATGTTCAGATGCTGCTGGCTCATACAGACTTCCTCCCATCATCTGACATTTTTGTCTCTGTCTTTTTTTTTCCATCTTTAATTATCATGTCTATAAGGCAGATCTCTCTTTTTGACCCTTTAACCCTTACGTACTCCTTCCCTGCGGTCACGCAGGTCAGACAATGTCAGCCTCATTTACCTACATCTCAAGGGCTCGCCCAAGGAGGTCCACGAGGAAGTGTAGGTGACCTTCTTCCAGCGTGGCGAAGAAATGGGATGCTGAATTCAAACGTGGCAGAGAAAGATGACTGCATGGCGGCAGATAACATCTGCCATTTTCTCCGACAGTGATTACTTACAATTTTCAATTACCTGAAACAGAAATACCACAAAGGTTATTAACTTCAAACTTTCTGTATAATCACTCATACAGTTGAATAGCATGTGCCTGAAGCGAGAGCTGTATAACTAATCTCCCTCTACCTCAGGCCGCGGATTTATCAATCACCCCTTTGCAAACTTGTCCAAACTGATGTTATAATTTACAACTCAACTGTGGGGAAAAAAAACAGCATGGTGGCCTAGTGGTTAGCACAGCAAGAAGGTCCTGGGTTGGAATCCAGGTCTGCTTGTCTAACTTCAAGAGGGTCTAGGGTTCGATACCTGGCTGGGGTAGGACGTTTCCGTGGGGAGTTTGCATGTTCTCCCTGTGTCTGTGTGGGTTCCCTCCGGGTACTCCAGCTCCCTCCCACAGCACAAAGAAATGCAGGTTAATTGGTGACTCTAAATTGCCTGTCGATGTGAATGTGAGCATGAACGGTTGTTTGTCTCTACAGGTGAAATATTAGACTACATCACACTAATGTCACGCGGTTTCAATTGCGCGTGACGGTTGCAGGAAAAGACGTTTTCGGTCAACGTGTCGGTTTGTGAGGTGAGATGCCAGAATTAGTAGATATAGTATAAAATCTATTCAAATAAACACATTGCAGAACATAAAGATTGGTGTTAAATTGAGTGTGTGTGTGTGTGTGTGTGTTTGAATGCCCAGTCAGAGTTCATGCAATTGCAAAGGAGCAGATTGTTTTTTTTTATGAACTTTGATTAGACCACTTCACTAGCTGAGAAATCAAGCTACACAAAATATGACCCACACACACCCACACACACACACTAAACGTACACCAGGTGAGCAATCAGAAAGTTTCTCAGAGGCCTCTTTCAATCCACTCTATCCCTCTTCGCCCTTTTTTTCTGACAGACACAACATAAATAAATCTATCACTCATCTTCTCTTCTCGACTTCTCCAAGAAAACACTCACACACAGTTGCTTAAATTGCCCTCCTTTGCCTCTCTCTCTCTCCTCTCTGACACACACACACACACACACACTCGGTCATCTTCATCCCCGGGGATGTGGTCGGGTGATTTCAAGGTTTTTGGGAGCAGATCATCTCTGTTTACTGCCCTCACCGTGCGCGGTGTAAGGCTTTACTTACAGGTCCTGAGGCTGATGTCCACTTCAGGGAGGCAGCAGTGGAGAGATTTAGTAGGATTATTCGAGGGAGAGGAGAAGCTGTCGGAGCATTGTAGGGGCCGCTGACGGACAAGAGCCATGTGTTACATGGTGCTAAATACATTAAATATTTATGGAGAAAAACATGCTTAAAAAATGCACTTAAACGCACCCATTACACAGTCGATTCTGCTGGATTACACACAGTATGCTGTTGGTCATTTTACACAGTTTGTTATAATAACATGCTGGGAAATGGATGCACTGCCTGCTTTGTGTATGTTGGATCTGAACTGCAGGTTACAGTTAACAACATTTCTTTTTTATTATCTGGACTTGTGATTTGAAAGTAGAATTACATCCAAAAAGTGCCTGCGGTGTGAGGACTGATTAAAATGTCCCGAAAATGCACTGCTGTTTTTCACCTGAGCAGAGATGTTGCCAGCTCGTTTTTTTTGTGTGTGTGTGTTTCTTTTTGGACGTGTAAATTTCTCGGCTCTGCATCCTCGAGAGCTTGGCTGTTATCAAACAGCCATCTGTCTTTGGCTGAGATAGGCCCGGATCAATTTTATTGAGGTCCGTATTCGGCGCTGAGGACAACCTTGAGACCAACACGCCTGGCGATGCGCTGCTCGAACGAAGGCTCCGTAGTCAGCTGAGGACACAAAGGCTGAGTTATTACTTTCATATGTGGGAGGACGAAGAGGAGGAGGAGGAAGCAAGGGTGGGAATGAGTTACAGACGTGGACTCTCCTCCCGTCCCAGCTCATTTTCATCTCCAAATTACCCAGCCTGGCCTCGGCATGCAATAACTGTAAATCACAGCGTGAGAAGAGATGATTTTGCTATTTCCAAAGGGCACGGAAGTTAGAGTGGTGAATAACAATATGTTGGATCAAAGAGAACCAGAAGACTAATTAGAATCCATCAATAATGAGTTGTGGGTGTCCAGGGTTCATGACCACCCGTCCAGAGGTTAATAGATGAAGGGAAAACTCGTCCCACTGACATCCCATTGGCACTGACGCTTATTGTCTCTGAATACGCGATGAGGCTCCTTATTCATAAGCTCTCCCTCTTGACAAAATGGAAACATAAGATCTGAATCACATTTACAGGCTCCGTCATCCTACAGAGTGGTCAGAAGTCTGCGCAGTCGTCTCCAGTGGGAGCTCAGTCAATCCGAAGCCCCCCTTTTTGATTTTTTTTTTTATGCCCAGAGTTGTTTTTTTTTTTTCAAGACATCAAACATGATTTTCCTTGTCAAAAGCTGTTGTCATAGCGACTCACCGACTGGCTCACTCTCATTGGATGTAGTTAACGTCTCACGACTGAGCGAATGAGGCTATGTGACAGCGGAGACTTGTGATTTGGTTCATTATATCCCGTCACTGACATTTCCTGGCACCTGAAATAGCCCATCAGCTGAGTTTTTTTTTAGTTTGTCAGAGAGCTTTTTTTTTTTTCTTTTTGACTGAAGCACATCCTCCCAGTTCTTTTGGCAGTAAGGGGAGAGGCACCCCATCAACCTGATTTTCATAATATGATTATCCTTGTTGATTTATGCATAAGACACAAGATATGCTCCCCGGTTTGCAAATTAGTCGGGGAAATGCAAATCAATTGGCTGTGCAATTGAGGAAACTTTGTCTCAACCTCCTTTTTCTCTCTTTCTGTATACAACACAGACAAAGTCTTACACTGCGGATTAGAGCAGTTTAGAAGGAATATTTGACATAATGAGGGATGAAGAAAGATCAGTGCGCTGCTTTGATGAAAGTTTAACATCCTTCCAGCTGCATCAATACAACATCTGCCAGTGAATGTTGGCAGAAGTGGAAGAAGTTTTCGAATATTCCACTTCAGTAAAAGTACGAAACTGACACTGAAAATACTCCATTCCAAGGAGAAGTCCTGCCTTCAGAATCATTCCTTAACAAAAGTATATGAGTCACACATTATCAGCTGATTTATTAAAAGTATTACAAGTAAAAGTATCCTACTCTTTTAGCAGTAAAATGGTGATTGGCTCTTTTACAACTAAATGATGTTTTTGGTTTAATATCACTGCTGTAATAACATGTAGTTGCATTTTACTGCTGAATACGTTTAAGGCAGAGCTTATTTGAGATACCTTCTGGTAGTTTAATCTACAGCAATGCATCAAAACCCATAAGATCAAATGTTTTTACTGTAGCTGTGATGTTCTGTGAGAACAATGTAGAGTATCTGAAGCTTTCGCGAGCTCAGAAACAGCCTTTTCGATGCATTTTAATACTAATCCAAGAGGCTGAACAGTTTATTTAACCCAAGAAATGGGAGATTTTTCTCAAACCATAAGCCTTCATGTTTTTTCTGGGGAAAAAAAGATCTATATCACCAAATTTGGGCATAAAAACGTAACCTCTAAAGTAACTAGAGGCAGAGATAGAGCTGTCAGATAAAAGTAGTGGAGTAAAAAGTACAAAGTTTGCTCCTGAAAATAGGTGGAGTAGAGGTGGAAAGTTTTATGAAACATTTTAGTTACGCAAGTAATTGTGCAACTACTGCAGAACTTAAGAAAAATATACCTGCATCACCTGTATTAGTATTCTTTGGGCTTCCAACACACAAAATTTGCAGAGGTGGGAAGTAACAAAGAACAAATACCTGATTACTGAACTAAAGTAGATTTTTCAGGTACCTGCACTTTACTCAAGTATTTATTTTTCTGACTTTTCATTTTTCCTCCCTACATTTTAACACAAATATCCGTGCTTTCCTCTTGTTAAATTCTCCAAGTGGGCTCATTATTTCAGTTTGAATGCTTTTGCCTTCATGGCTGTGCTCAGGACGCTTTACTAACCCAAAATGTCACAATTTGACATTCTGAGAATGACACTGAACAATCAACTCGTTTTCTGGCACATTTAGAAACAGCTCCACAAATCCTACTGATTATACCTTTGAGTTTAATATTCTTTGCTTTATATAAAATGACATGAGGTTCATTAGCTTTGCACAGAAATGGCGGCTAAAACTGTCCTTCAGAAGGAGACATTTTAATTAAGTACGTGTCAGTACCTGTACTATATTACTTTGACTTGTGTAAAGAATCTGAGTCAGTACTTCTAATTTTACTAGAATCCTATTTTACACAAGCATCTATGCTTATACTTTTGTAAAGAATATGTGTACTTCTGCCACCTTTTCACATTTGTCTCAGCCAATCACTGATAGCTTAGTCACTCAGGACCTCAGTGACATGATTATAACCCACATCTGAAACACACAAATGTTCCTGTAAGACTATAAAAGAGCAGAAATAAATGAATCCCTGTATATCTATAAAAACCATCTATAAAAACTGTTTTGTTGGGTTCTGAAAGCACATGGTTTAATGTGGGTTGAGGTGTGACTCTCGAGGGCTTGTTGTGTCCTTTTGTATGTGTTTATTTGTAGTGTTAACCTAGAAAAACAATCATGTAAGGCGGCGCTACAGTGTTTTGGCAGGTTCTTCAGGTTTTTTTTCACCACTCGAGATGGAAAATTTGTCCTCACCGAAAACGCTTTTGATTTTAAGCAGTTTATTATTAGTCCTCACACAGTGGCTCATTGGGAGCTTTTGTGTCATTCAAGTTACCACTGCATAGAAAGGCCTCGTCGTCACCATGGCAACTCGGCTCTCAGGGGTGAGAAAAGGTTCTCCATTTTAGCACAACTTTTCAAAATATGTCATTTAGAAAATGCTCAGCGCCGCATTTCAGTCGGGGAGTGTGACGCGACCAATACCCACATGCGAACTTCAAGTCCAACGACAAACAAAACAAAAGCACACTGTACCTCAATTAATACTAATAATGCAAGAAGAATGAGAAAAATAATGAGTTAGCTGTCTGATTGGCAGTCATTAGACCATCATTATGTGATTTATAGGTGCAGTTAGTGGACAAAGACTGATGTTTAAGTGGCATTCATACCACTGCTTAGCCGTGTAATACATCTGGTGTAAAGGCCTGTGAATTGTCTTTGTATCATTGTCTAATGACTTGTGCTAATGACTATTGGCCCTGTTTTCTACAACAGATGTGAGCTGCTGACGATTATCATATTTTATTCCCCCTTTCAGCCACTTTAGAAGCTTCAGATATTGTCAAGCGGAAAGCATTTCTCACTCTCAACTATGCCTGTGAACAAACTGTACCCAACAAAAGCAGAGAGCCACTGAGGTTATTGTTTGGAGCAATTTCTGCAATTCCTGTTGAGCTATATTTATTAATGTGTTGCTGTGTTTGTTCAGGCTGATTTGGTTTGGTTGCAAGCACCTGAAATGCATTATTTCAGCTTTTTTTTTTTTTTTTTTTTAACGGGCAAACC
>JAQLOL010000015.1:8580565-8602245 GCA_029783665.1 Naso thynnoides | reverse complement strand
TAACAAGACTCCTAGAAGTGGCTGCGTCTGGGCAGCAAATTGTAAATTGTCAAGAAAAATTTAACAAAAAAAAAAAGAAATTATGTTGTTGTTGTTTTTTATCCCTCCAAAAAAAAAAAATCTGCCTTAGGACAACGGACTAAAATTAGCATTTATGCTAACTCCGGCATATTTACATTGATGCTTTGGCTGACATGTTGATCGATGTGCACTGTCCTAATCAAATAAATAAATAAATAAAAGACAATACACTTAAACACTGTTGATGCTAACCTAAATTAAGCTAATCACCTGCTAGCTTTAGCTTCATATTAGCGTACAGCCATGAAAATAGATATGAAATTTCTCATTTAAAAAAAAAAAAAAGGCCCCAAATGTGAAGTTCTTCTCTTGAAGAGTAACAGACTGGAAAGGTTGAAAAACAGTGACTGCTAAATGGTCATCTATGTGTGGAGCTGCCATCCAATAATCCTTTTTTGGGGATGTCGCTTGTCATTTTTCAAGATTTACCATTTTATCTTGTAATGTTCTTTCCGAGGCGGGGGGTGAAAAACCATTCTACTATATCAGTACGTGGAGATGGTTTGTCTTGTGGTGACTGAAGCGGCTCTGTGTATGTGTGTGTGTGTGTGTGTATGTGTTTGTGTGTGTGTGTGTGTGTTGGGGGGAGCAGTCAGCCTTGCACTGAGTGACCTTGTTTAATCCAGCACATACATCACACATGCACAGCAGCACTCAGCCGGAGGCGTGAGGCATGCAAACAGAGTCGAGCACATACACACATGCTTACAGTCGTGCACACAGACACACACAACATGGACATGCAAACACGCACACACAAGCATGCTCACCCTGAGGCCGAGGACATTTTTTGTCATTGGTGCTATCAGTGGTTATAAACCCCAGACAAGGAAATTGTCTGTGTGCTGCTAATGCTCGCTTATCAACACAGGATTTTTATCTGTCTCGTGATTATATCCTTGTGCTGCATTTATATTATCACTGCATACAACATATATCAACACCCCCCACCCCCCCCACCCCACCCCATACATGTGCTCTTCACCTCATCTTAGCCGGAACTCAGAAAATAATTCACCTTATACTACCTTGCCTTATATAATGAAAGCCATAAAGGAATGAAAACACCACCATTGTAAAACTGAGCTAATTAAAAAGGATGAGCAGTGTGTGGTGATACTGAAAGTAATGAGAGATCCAGCGGTTGGTACAGGAGGAGATTGGAAAACATCCTGAAAAGCTTCCTTTACACAACCGGCCAATCCAACTGGTGAGTTCCACCGGTGATGAGCAGAGGCGACCAATCAATTCGCTCATGCTGAGCCTTGGCAACAACCTCCCCGGCAAAGCGAAACAGTCGTGTGATGTGTGAGTGAGTGTGTGTGTGTATGCCTGTGTGGATGGGGGTTTGTCTTTAGATCTCTGTGTGTATGTGCGTGCATGAGGAGTGTGTATTTGTGCAGTGTGCAGCTCGTAGCATCTCCTATAAAATCTGTCTCCTCTGTATTCAGGTCTTGTGTGGGTGCTGCCATGTCACACACAGACTTCCATGTCTGTGCTGATCTGCTGTGTACATTGAGGACTAAGGTTGAGCTTCTTTCCTCCCATGAGTGACAGATTAATTGATGACCTCATGAATTCATTATTACGATCCCCTATAAACAGGCAAGACACATGCTGACCTAAAACACACACAGGTGTTGCCTGCATAAATAGAATCGGGCGGAAAATTCACTCACGTAGGCTCAGGCAGAAATTGATTGTAAAACAGCTGATGTGCAGATAGAATTCGCCTCTGGCAAAAGTGAGACCGATATAAATCCACCATAAACTGAATGGGAACTTTCAGTTTTCTCAGCAGAGATCAACCTGGCCATACATTTCTTTGTCTGTGGGATCATTTAATCCCACTTTTGGTTTGCTCACATAACAGTGAAAGCGCATTTTTTAGAGTCGATAACTTGAAAGATACATTGTAAAAGATGCAGCATGGCCATGTTCAAAGAAGATAGATAAGCTGTGAGACAAGTGCTGCAGGTCATAACACACAAATAAATATTTTTTTTTTAAATTCAGGCATAGATACCCAAATCCATTTCAAACTTGAGTGAGCGGCTGTAGAGGGACCAAACAAACAGCTCTGAGTGCAGCTACGGTAGCCTGCATAGTTCATATCATCCCCAGCGCTAGTCTTCATCTGAAGATCATATTCACAGCATGGAACACAAACGTGAATTTCGTTCAATTTCTTTCTTGTGTGGACCACTTCTATGTTCTTCTTGAAGAAATGGTTTGACATTTTAGGAGACAGGGTTATTTGCTGTCTTGTCTAGAACTAGAGTGAAGATCAATACCACCAGAGGTGTGGCAAAATCACTGTTTTGCAAGTCAAAATTTAGTCTTAAGTCCTCGCTTACAAGTCTCGAGTCAAGTCCCAAATAAAGAGAGATAAAAACCAAAGTAAAGTCTGAAATCCTAAATTTTCAAGTCCTAAACAAGTCATTAGCACTCTGCTGATCCATTAAATTTACACAAATCTTGAAAGCTTTTGAAATTTTTTAATCAATAAAATAATGTTAAGACAAGAAAACACAACCCACTTCTTCATAGTTTGTTCTTTAACTTGACTGGATGCTGTCGAATGCTTCAAACCAAGTGGGAAAATGGTGTTGACTTGCTGAGAATAAAAAGTGTTAACATTAGTTAATTCAGAAGATGAATCAAAATCAAAATGGCACAATTTTTAAATAACATACACCTAAGTATTTCAAAGTCAAAATACTCAAGTCCAAGTGAAGTTTCAAGTTATTGGTGTTAAAGTCCAATTTGGGTTGTAAATCTTTTATGATTTTGTCAAGATGAGTCTAAACTCATCAAATGTGTGACTCGAAAACACTGCACACCTTTGGATACCACTGTCATGATGGGAAATGTGAAGCTACAGCTAACAGCCAGTAAGCTAGATAGCTATCTTTAGCATTAAACAGTGATAACAAGACTCTAGAAAGTGGCTGCATGTGGGCAAGGAATTGTAAATTGTCAACCAAATAAAAATTTAATTAAAAAATCACAGTTTAATGTTTTTACATTCGTGTTATATGTTGTTGTTAATCCCTTTAAAGACCAATGACTTAAAAAAAATATGCTGGAGCCAGGAGATGGCTAGCTACGCTTAGCATAAATACTGAAAACAGGGGAAACAGTTGCACTGGCTCTTTCCAAAATTTAAAGTATCCTTCTACAAGTGCCAGTAAGACTCACTACCTAATGTGTAATGTCTTTTTTTTAATCAAAAAAGCTAACTCTTTTAACAAAGTGTAAATTTTAACAGGGTGTTGCTGCTGTTAGCTTAACTTTACTAGCATAAAAGCTAACTAGCACCTTTAAAGCTTCACTAACCGCCTCTTCGATGTTAAGTTTAGCACACCAACATAAAAATGGTAACAATCTTCTACTCTGCTCTCCGCAACAAAGCAAAGAAATGCATTAGCCAAACTAATTTTCTACTGTGCATTAGGCCCTACTAATGCAGAAGTTTTTCAGGGTTAAAATGACAAAATCATACTCCAGTTCCTCACTCATTTTCGAGCTCCACAGGCTGTAGTTTGATTCTAAAAAGCAGCTGATAGCGGAAGCTGACAGGGAGGGGAACCCTGCTATCTCCTTCCTCCTGTCAACGAGGTGCTGCCTGCGATTCAGGCTGTGAGTCAATGCTTTAAAAGACGAGATAAAGCCTCGGCCTCCCACATGTGCAGACTTAGCTTCAGATGCCAATTTCAAGTGTGTATTAACTCTGTTGGATTAGGGGAAAAAAGGGCTTTTTAGTGTTCATGTGCTGCATCTCTATATGTGTGTGGGCCTGATGCTGCTGCGCACAGGGGACAGGTGTCGCCCCCTTTACCGTGGCCTTTTGCCTCCTCTCTGTGGCATCATCCGGTGAACAGTTGTCAGCCCTGACGGGGGTCTGCGCTCATCACTGGCCCACATCACAGAGAGAGAAAGAGAAAGAGAGCCAGAGAAGAAGAGGAGGAGGAGGAAGAGGAGGAGGGAGGAGAGTGTGGCAGTGTTTGTCTGCGCACGTGTACATATGTGTGTTTGTGTAAGCGTGTTTGTGTGAGTTGTACAGTAGCTATGACTCACACAGTGTGGGGGCTACAATGCATCTGTGCCCAGCACGACAAATGTGTAACGCTTGACTCTATTTCAAGTCCACAACCACATTCCATATGGTGTCAGCTTTGTACACCGTGATATAGGGCCTGCTCGGTTTTCCCAGTGAATGAAAAGTGTGGAATTCAGCGATCGGGTGTTTTATTGATACTGTTTTGCTGCTTGTGCCCTGGAGTCAGGGCCATACATTCACTGCAGTTCAAAGGGTGAACATGTTTTATTTACATGATCCAGCAGGACTCCCACATCATACGCATCATTGATCAAGTGGACATGCTTAAAAAATGAACTCGTATAAGAACATGCAATTCTTTATGAGTCATTCCATATGTTAAGCTGAAAATTCACACTCAGTATCATCAGTTATGCTCAGTTGCAAGTGCAGAGGTGATTACTGTCAATTCGAGAGTTGATACAGCATGCGGCTTAATGGTGAACAACTGCCACCACCTGGTGAAATTTAAAATTACACTCACCTTGACATCATTCTTACTCTTGACATCCGGTACATTGCGGTGATGTCAACAGCAGTGTAAGCAAATTTAACACACAGTATAATTGCATTAGGCCTTTACCATTGAGATGATTTAAAGCTTGATTTTTTATTTCTCTCATGCACTTAAAAATGCAATATAAATATACTGCTACTGACTTCAGCTAAACACAGTTTTACTGCAGCAGCAGTAAGAGTATCATTATTTTTTCTTGCAAAAAAAAAAAAAAACCCTCAACACCAAACGGCATCGCAACTGTCACATTTCCTCTACTGTGCATTAGCACAAACCAAGTACTATTAGGAATTATTTTTAATTAGTATACCTGTTTGTGTCTATTATACAGAGTCAATAATCCATAAAGCCAGAAATGCACTGTTTATTAATGCAACGTATGCTGAGTGTGGGTTTTGCTTTCAAGGAGATTTGAAATTGCACATAAGAGAGCCCCACAAGAGGCTGAGTAAATCATGCTATCAAGCAGTAATTATATCAATTCTGTAAGCATTAAATCACACACAGAGTAAACACACTTTGTAATCCTCTCGGAGAGATTTCATCTCTTCAAGTAGACCTCCATTATTGAAGCCTTAGTGTCTATATTAACCTTTATATTAACTTAAGAGGTACGCATAAGAACACTTGTGTTAAATCTTTGAGATAGTAGTTTAGGTAAATGCTATGTGCTTACATGAATGCTTTTACAGTGGAGTCATACACAAAATGAACTATAATTGCTCTTAAGGGACTATTATACTTTATATTACAGAGGTTAATATATAGAGAGAGATAAATATTTCATTTAAACATTGTCGGGCATTGTTATTATTCAAAGGTTTCTTGTCCTAGATTGTATGATGTGAAAAATTTATCAAAGGTGATATTGTTGCCAAGGAGACGCTACATCCCGTCCAAACCCCACCTAACAGGTACCAGTGTTTAAAGAGAGTTATTGAGAAAGAAATTCCCCATTAGGTTGCTTGAACTTCTAACTAAAGAGGGACATGAACATGTAAGGCTTCACAATATGCTTGTTACATGTTACATGTTCAACATCGGCCACATAGGTTACATAAACCCCGCCCATTTTTCCCCAAATAGCTTTATCTATGAGCTATCATGTTTTTTTACAGTTGCATATTTAATAAACATTACAGAAAGTACCTGAAAATTTGTGGCGTTAGTAAAATCCTTCTTCATGCTAATGTTTAAGGTAGGGAGGCAGCACTTATTTTTCCAGGTGTGATAACTTTTGTCTCAACATCTCCCGGCTTCCCTCTCTCTCTTGTTCAGCGATTTTTGACCAAATAAATGAAAATGTCCTCTTAAGGAGGGTGACTTACCAATACCTAAGAACTTTAACATGTCCTACAGAGTTTTTATATCCTGTTTCAACGTGAATGGGGTTTAAAATGCAGTCTGAGATCTACTAAATTACACACAAGGTTGAATTTGGACAACATTTGAAGGAGATAAGCACAATCTCTGTTAATGGTGAGAAGTCAAATATAGACAGGCATGGCCCTTTAAATCAAATTTTTCTTTTTGCAAAAATTTAAAAACACATTATCTTTGCCCAAGCATTGCATCTTTGGTTAAGAAAAAATACGACGTTTTCCAGTTTTCCGCTCATATTTCACACTGTGTGCTTGTCCTCGTTTTAATAATACTGTTATTCAGGTGATACGGTTTTCCGCCTTTGATTGAAAGGCAGGAGTTTAAGGGGTCACTTTCGCTCCGATCTGTGAAATTAAGCTTGAAATTATGCAGCAGTTATCACCATGGCAGCTTTTGACTGCAGTTGGAAACACACAGCTGATTGAGATGAGCTAATTAGTGCTAATTAATGCAGCACACACACCAACATGAAGACATCTGCGGACTTTTTCAAGACATTTTCAAGTCTTATCTGCAAATTCTTTCTTAGTTACTTTCCGCCACTGTTGGTTTGTTTTTGAGAGGAGCGAGCAGAAGCAGGTCATATGGAGTACATCTCAATCTAAATACTGTTTATTTACTTTTAGATTGCAGAGATAAAGAACCATAGGGGTGATGTTTCAGTGAAGGAAGATATTAATCCTCCACAGAGGCTAAAATGCAGCCATGGGGAGAAGTGGCTCTGCAGGATATTACAGTGAGGAGCAACATAACCCTAACCCACATTAAAATAAAAGAGGGTGGCACTTACAGACAAAAAGGTCATTTCATATCAAAATCAATTTAAGTACATTTTGCTCATGATAAATGCTCTGCATTTATTATCTTTAGCTTTATGAACTGTTAAATTGATTCCAAGCTGCAATCTCCAAGTACTTCTCAGATTTAACCTTCTGGCTGTGGGAAGACAAAGTGCATCAGTATTTGAATTCTGCGATAAAAACATTTTTATTCTTCCGACGGGAACCGGCAGTCCTTGAAGAGCAAAGCCATCTTGTGTACATGGATTCCGTGAGAGAGGAGGAAAACTTGTCCGGATGGACACCGACGGACGGGAGACCAGGATCCCTGCTGAAATATGGATTCGCTCGGTCCAAGAAAGAGCCATGGGGTTGCATTTGAAGTCAGTTGGAACCGAGAGCGGATAACTGTTCATGCTGATGACATCCCTTCAGTAAATTTTCAATAATTGCAGTTAAAGGCCTCGCACTCTGTAAGATGTAGCATCGAATGCACCTTGTGGTGGCCACAAAAAATATAAAAAAAACACAAAATGCCAACTCTGGAGCCAGTGTTGGGTTTATCAATTCTTAGGTGCAATAAAAAAAACTAAATATTATAAATATTATACTTCATTTCTGACAAATAGATTCCCTTAAATCTAAAACACTGAAAAATTAACGTTTGTGCTACTTCAGTTTCAATACTTTTATAGAGAGAAATAATGCTCATTATTCTTGACTACATTTATTTGACAGTTGTAGATGCTGGTTTTTGTTATTAATATTGTTTTTGAATCTTTTTTTCTCACATTTGCATGCATTGAATACTTAGTGGCACATTGCAAGTGTTAGATTTACAGCTTTGTGTCTTGCAGCTACACGTTGATGTAAACATGACACACGTGTCTACTTTAAGCCATATGAGTTGCACTTAGGTGCCGATCACCAGATGTGAGACTGAGAAAAAAAAGTGTCACACTCTTTGGCTCACACAGGATTTCTATAAAACGTTTGTTTGGGCCTTCTTTAAGATCAACATGCAGAGAAAGACACAAGCACTGCTTTACAGGTCACATTCTGGTTACACATTTAATGGGGATTGGACAATCACCACACCATGTCTGTAAGTATATGTTAGGGAAGAAACACAATGATTAAATTTAACATAATGTTCCAAGTTTCCCTCCTGTGTGATTGCTTGTCTCACCCCGATGTGTTTCACCTGTGTCTCATTGTCTTAAGCGTATGTATGAGAAGTCCTTGTCTTCCCCTGCTTCTGTTTTGGTTTGTTTCTGCTCCTTGGTCCTGCATCTGCTGCCTAACTTTGCCTGTGCTTTCTTGTCATCCCAGTTTGTTTTTAACTTCATATTTTTTCACGTCATTTTTAAGCCTTATATGCCTTTTTGTACTTTAGGAATGAAACCCTATCGAAAACTGAAAATGTTCCTTCTCTTTAATATATTGAGATTTATTCAACCTTTCAGTCACATTTATAGCAATTACAGTCTCCCTCTTTTCAATCTATTCATCCTCCTTCAGCTGCTTTAAAGCAAGCGATCCAGTTTACCTTCCAGCCCAAATTCACATCCTTCAGCTGTTTCTACATACAAATTAAAACCCAGCAAAAAAGTTTCAACTAACATAATTAACTGAAGTTTCAAACTTCACTCAAAACTTATTGTGTTCCAGATCTTCCTTGCATGACACGATTTTTATTTCGTTTTCAAACCTCGATAAACAAATTCTTTCACATCTTTCACACATTGCTGGTATTGTTGACCTTTTAAAAGCCTGCACAGTAGTGTAGCTTTACACCATGCAGCATTCACGCCGCAAATTCTTCAGAAATCGCCTCTTCTAGTTTGACATCTGCTTCCTAATGGGTGTCAGAGCTTTGTGCAACAAACTTATCCACTTACACACTTGGAGCAATAAACATTGCCCCTGCCTTTTTTTGCTTTTTTTTGCTTTTCCATGTGCCAAGATGCTGGACATCACAAGCTTTTCAAATGAGAAGAAAGGGTCAGGGTTCAGGTCATGAGTGTGATAGACTGCAGCATGGATACTACAGCACGCTCAGAACACTGATTTATGCCTCAATATGCTGCACTTTAGTAAAAACGGCTTATATCTTCCTCCTGGGAGGCCGCCAATTTTCTCCTCGTCGTACTTCATAAGTAGACACATTAAGATTTTCTCACTTTCCATCTACACTCCTTGCACTTAAAGTTTGTGCGGACGTGTAAATATGAACTTAATAAACAAGTCGTTTATTCCCATGGTGAGTTTGTGATGCGTGCAATATCTTAAAATATGGAAAAAAATGTCCGTTGTCTGTCTCTATGGTGACGTGTTTCCGTACAAAAAGCTGGATTAAATAAAACACATCTCGACGGTCTATGCAAACACAGACAGTGATCATCTCTAAAGGTTATGGAGTTTGTGTATCCACGTCTGCGAGATCCTCACCTCCACAGCTGCCTAATTATTGCAGCCGATCTGATATCTGATATTTTCTCTGATGCTTCCAAAACAAAGCAGACGCGTTTTCATCATCTAAAATTAGAGAACATTTTGAGGAGTGTGTTGCAGTAGCTGTGTCAAAGCCCCAGAAGGTGACAGAGAGCGAGATAAATCATTCTCCTGATACACGGATGCAGCATAATTGCAGGCATCAGAGGAAGCAGCCATTTTATCAGTCACAACAACAAGCCCTTTGGCGTGTTGGGATGCAGAACACACAACTGTCATCCGGCGACAAAGTGCCACTAATCTCTACATGCATTTTTCATCCTGATAGCTCCTATATATGCCTTGCTCCGGGGAGCAACTGGGGCCAAGAAAAGGAGATGCTGGAGAGAAGAGGAGGAGGAGGAGGAGGAGGAGGAGGAGGAGGGAAGTATAAGTAGGTGGCACATGAGTGTCAACATCAGATATTTGCAAAGAAATAGGTTGATCTACTGTACACAACAGTAGGTGCTACAGAAACAGCTGCTGAGACGCCCGAAGCACGTAAGTGGAATAAATACATTAACCTGGTTAGCTATTGAAAAGCATCCATCTGGACGGTGTGTGTGCTTGTGTGTGTAAACGGGCTGGTCTCTGCCTGTGTAAGTGACTGCCTCACATGCTCAGTAGTTTGGCTTCGGGCTCTTTTTGCTGCCAACGCGCGGCGCGATGAAATGAATGCTAAACTCAACACGGGATGCCTAATCAACCATGACAAAGACTGGCTGCGAGTGTCTAATGCAGCCGATGAAACAATAAAAAGCTTCAACTTGAATGGCAGAAAACTCTTTCCAGTTCAGATCTATCACCTTGAGTGCTCAATTGGCCTAAGCAGAGTGTTCATTTCAATAAGAGTAATATCAAACAGTCAGCGTTAACCATTAGAGGAGGTGTTCAACTGAGGAGATTGCAAGTGCATTTTTCTTTAGTTGTTGTGCTCCTCCGAACACCCACCGCTCAAAATTCCACCCACCGCAATGACATATGCTCTGTTCTGTTTTGATCAGCGTTTTCTCAACTTGCACACAAGAAGCAACTGTGAAACCAGCGTGTCGGTGAACAGCAAGAGGATTAAGTATTGTAAATTGTGCTGAGCACATAACGACACACAAGTAAAGCTAATTATTGATTAAACTGAGGATACCTTATCACATCTTTTACTCGTTTGATCTACGTTTATTCCTCTTAATTGTATGGTGATGCTTTTTTTTTTTTTGGCAAGCAGACTGATAAAATATGAGTAATAAAAACAGTCCATTAGCATTTTCCACATGTTACTCCTAGCACTACTGAATTAAAGATGGAGAGGGTCTAAATCCAAACTACATAGCCAAAACATGGAGAGATTTTTGTGGAAAATCAACACTGAAACTAATAAAGGTTTTAAATGCAAGTGTTAAATTCTTAAGTAAACATTGATCAATCATACTTAAAGCTGCTGTGATCAATATTTTAAAGGAAAGTTAATACGCTTTTTCATCTTTCCTGACCTAGAAATGTTCTTACGATGTCAGATAGTCGTGTTAAATGATGCCAGAGCGTCACATAATGAGGTATATGCATTTGGAAATGAGTCCTGCAGGCTGTTTCAGTTGACTCTGCATGCTGTGTTTTCCAGTGTTTTTAAACAGTGTTTTTCCAGTGACATTAACGCACACTGGACCTCCTTACATGGGCATGCAAGCTCGTGTAAACAGCGCTTTGCAGGCCCCTTCCACCACTCTGCCCAGACACCGCTGTGCTCTGCTCTCTGCTTCAGGGATTACTGTCAGCACTTTCTTTGAGAGAGTTCCAGCTGATTTGTGCTATTTAAATATATCTCTGGTTGATCTTCTTTTGCTTTTATGTCATTCTATACAATGTTCTTTTTATTTATGTAGAGCAGTCTCTCTATATAATATATCCCTGTACAGTATATTCTTCATTCTATTCAATACATGCACTATGTAATTACAATAAACTTCTCATTTCTGATGTGCAATTATGGTGTCCTGTTGCAAGTGAAAGATGTATATAGTGTGCATAGACCATGTGTATGGTTTAAAGTTAAATTCCAATTCAGATTTTTTTTCATAGCTTTTGTATTCCCTATATTTCAATTCTACTTTTCTGCATTTTTTGCACTTCTCTCTACTCTCTACTCCAGTTGAGCTTTTGTGACGTGTGAATTTCCCCATTGTGGGATCAATAAAGTCTTATCTTAATCCACCATCAAGCAGGTCCACAGGGTTAATGTCTATATGGCAGTTGTTTAAATTGCTGAGGAAGTCTGTAAGGCACACTTTAAAAAGGATTGAGGCAAGGCAAATTCTACAAGGATTTCTTTAAAAATCCTAAAAATCTAAAAATTACAGTTCTGCAAGTTTTAAAATTTATCCTCTTTAAGTACCACACACACACCTCAGGATTGCGTGTAGACAGTGACAGCCCGTGTAACTTTATTCACTTCAGGATTTCCCTCTTGATCAGAGTAAACCTGAGACTAACAAGACCGCTTATTTATCTCCAGTTTGAACCACTCAGAGAAAATAAGTGAAATTTCTCATATTTCTCACATTGTGAGATGGTTCCAGGACTGATCAATGGTAGTGCTGAGCTCTCAGTTTGACTCCCAGGTCACAGGAAGAGGAACAGTTCGTCCCAGAATTGTCAAGTCAACCACAAATGCCAGGGAGTTGCAGATAAGCCAGGGAAAAACTGGAAATGACAAGGCAGAATTTAACAGCATGTCATTTGGCCTGAAACATTTTGTCAATAATTTGCAGTGTGTCAGAAAAAAAAAAAAGGTTGAGCAAAAATTAAAGACTTGGGCAAGGTGCCTCAAGTGAAGCTACTAAGAGTGCATATATGAAGGAAAGGTTAAAATACACTAAAATCTTGTACATTAGGACCCAAACGAAAGAAATAAACAAGGTTGTTCGTAGTATAAGAGAGTCCCTCACATCTGACAGACATGACGTCCATCTCACCGTGTCTTAGTCGAACAGAGAAGAAACTCCAGTGGGAAAAAGCCAAAAGATAGAGCCACGAAAAATGCATCAGCTCCATGTCGCTGCTTCTTCCTGTTAGTTACATCGTTTCTTTTGAGCTATGAGGCTGCTGAATGGCTGCATCGATTGCAGGATGCCTATGTGTGCTCCGAGCTCCTGGGCAACATTATCGATGGCACTATTTGTCGCTTTGTGACGTTTACCTTTGTCATGTGGCGCTCGTTGCTTTTATGGACTATTTTTACGGCTCGCCTTGGAGTGAGGCCCGCAGGAGTAAATCATCTGTGCGCAGTGTATGTTCCATTATTCCCTCGCGCTCCCAGAGTAGATTTGCTGACAAACTTGTATCAACAACCCAGGAAGTTCCGTCACGGTCATATCTGTGTAGGAAGGTACAAGCTGTGCGTACTGCTCAGTCTCCCTCACAATAATGCGACTGTCACCTTGGCCTTATATATTGAAGTTGCAGTAAAGGAGATTTGTACTGCACTGTTGCTTAAAATGACCCTAATATATCTGCCAGGGGGTAAAAGAGAAGAATTCAGGCTCTCACCAACTCCCCTTCATGTGAAGTTTCCCGTCACTTCCAAAAACTATTTGCTTGGGCCCAGACCAGAGACTCCGCCCACTCCACTTGATTCTCTTGCCCTGTGTTCAAATACCCATACTACTTTACTATTTAGTATGCCAGAAAAACATTTAGTATGTCCCAGTGCTTAGTATGTGAAATGCAGTAAGCCACAAGTACCGGGTTGTCTTGCTACATCTGGTCAGACTTTGCAGTCTGCAAGCCAGCATGATTTTCTGGCCACTCTGACCCACAATCCTCTGCGCAGCTCAGATATACACAAAGCTGAGACAGATGATTGACAGAATGACGTCGCAAAGCATCGCAATGACATGCGACAGCTTTTTTTAAGCGCGAGTACTTTAAGTTTTGCGACTCCTATGTACAATTCAGGTATTAATATACTATTGCTGCAAAAGCTGAGTGAATAAATGAGTGCAAATGGTACGTAACATCTGAACAACCATTACTTAGAATGGCTTTGAAAGCATTCTTGCTCAACTTGTGCTCCAAATTTTCACATTAAGGCTGCGTCGGATATAGGAGCATCAGAGTCATAGTTGAAGGCGCACTATCGTGACGGAGAACTTTGTCCCAAGTGTAATCATACAACATGCAAGAGTATGTACTTTGTGAGGGCAGGGGCAGTATGTACTACAAGTAAAAAGCAAAAGTACGCGATTTGGAATGTCTGGAATTGCTTCAACTCTGAGCCATTCTTAGAGGGAAGAGATTAGATTTTTTTTTTTTATAACCCTTTCTCATTGGCTGTGTCCTTTAACTTTAATTGGCGAGGACAGTCATGTCGCCTTCTGTGAATTTGATATGGACAAAAGTCTAAGTGAGACAACAGAAATCCAAAAATGTCTCCACAAGCTGTTAAATAATCACGTAGATGGTGTTATATTGTGTTGTGATGGGGGTTCTGTCCCACAACGCCTCATGGAAAGAGAAATAAATGTGTTTTGCTTAAAAATCACATTATCACCGAGTAGAAAGCTTGACTTGCAGCCGTGCTTCCTGCTTCTCGCTGCAGGACAGACGCCGCATGAAGCATCAGTACTAACAATGGGCAGCAGCTTTTTCTCTACGTATAGGCTGAATTCTGCATTTTTTTTTTTTTAGAACTCCTATCAAAGACACCACTCTTCCTGTAATGTGGCTGTCAATTGAAAAGTCAGATATTTTTCTCCATGGACAGCTCAGTCCCGCCCCTGGTTCTCCACCCCTAGCGTCTCATTGGATAATCCCCTTTTCTAAACCGGAGACCCACAATTTCACAGCACAAGGCCAGACCAAGAGAATCAAGTTTGCTCAGTGGCATGGGCGGAGTCTCTGGTCTGAGCCTAAGCTAAAAAAAAAACTAAAAAAAAATTAGATTTAATTAGCTGAATAAATCAACTAATTCTGGCCAGTCAGCATTACTGTGCAATGTTAGCACAGTATATTTTACAATGAACATGATCAAAAAATAATATTTCATCTCATCAGATTTTATTCCATTGTCCTCGCCCTTTACATTACATACCCAATACCAAAAATACAACACAATATTCACTAAGGTTCTACAGAAATACAGAAATAACCTGCTATGGGTTAACAAGGTAGTGCAACTTAATACAAATCCATCAAAGAGACAGTCACAACACGTGTCTTGGCATTGCAAACACTAAATAGGACTACATGGTGCTAAGACAAATGCTGGTTAACTTACATAACTTATTACTTATATTCAAAAAAAGGCCACACAATGAATATTAACAAGAAAACAAATACGCTATAAACAACATCACAAGTTTGCTCTACTTAAAACCCGTCTGATCATCAAACACTCGCCTCCCGCAGGTTTGAAAGTTGTGCGATAGAGCTGCCTTCTAAATCTGCAGAGGGCGAATGAGTTTGACACTCAAGCAAGGCTTCAGGGGAGGTTCACATCAACACAAAGTCGTGACAATTCATCTAGAAGCAGCGAGGCCGGATAAATACGTTAGAGTCAAAAAGAGAAAAGGAAAGGAAAAAAAAAGGGAAAAGGAAACATTAAAATTCTCCCACATCCACCCTCTTGTCCCTGAACTTGCTCCTGGCCTTGGTCCGAGCCTTGAATGCAGCCGAGTTGTGGAGGTGCTGGAAAACGGAAGACGGGAAGAGAGAGAGTCGTTTAGTGTCCGGAACGTATAATGTGACAAGTGACGACCACAATGTGACGGCTAGAAGGACTTGCACACATACCCTTTCAAAGCGAGAGATTTTCATAGCTTTCATTGTGGCTGAATCCACTAACATCGGTGGTCCCAGTTCAAACACGTCTCTGATGAATTCGTTGCCCTTGTTAAACAGAAGTTTAAAAAAAAAAGACAAAAACATCAAAACACATTCTGCCAACGATCAACACGAGATAATACAAGCATGATACAAAAATCAGTGTTCAAAAAATGGTTCAGTCCACATGCTAAATACTGAAGCACACAGCCAGATGATGTCATCGTTTCCACGTCTAATAACGATCCAGTCAGACTCACTCTTACAAACCAGGAAAAAATATATTTTTGCTATGAAAAAAATGCATGTGCATCTTTTTTGTTGAATAAAATGACCTTGAATTGGTCGTGAAACGGTTAAGATCAAACAGCCACATGATGTCACCACGTACAAAAACGACTCCACTTCTTTTTAATACGGAAACAGCGACGTCTTTCTTTGATTCGGCCAACTATCGAACAAACAACCCCCTAATTTCTCTTTCTCTTGAATCCTCTTGAAGCCAACGTTACTCCAGAGGATCAACTTTTCTTGTGTGATGGTGATAGCGTCGACAACACGTGTATTCAACCTCCCAAAACACCATTCATAAACGCCAGTTTCTACAAAGAACGCACAGTGAGTGGGTGGTGCAGTGGTGCAGTGGTGCAGTGGTTAGTGCGCTGACCAAAGGACACGGGTTCAAGTCCCGGCAGTGTCTTTTCAATTTGGCTTCTCTGCTTTGCCTTCTACTGCCGACATCTTAGCAACATACTGTCATGTGTGTATATTTTGTTTGTTTGTTTGTTCTTCAAGTTTCTTCTTTTTTTTTTTTCCACATATTGTTATTAATTGCCATCTGGGTCGTGGTACCAGCATTTTTCAACGTTGCTCGTTTCTCTAACCGTGAGGCGACCGCTGCCCAAATTTTTAAAGTTTACGGGACGTCTTCGATTCAACTGGATGTTCAAACTGCAACCTTTCAACGTCCAAATGTTTGCTGGGTACGTAGCCATGAGGTGCTGTCAAAAGAGTGTGGTCTGAAATATGCTCCATTGTCATTGTTTCATGCTGCAAAATGTTGCGGTTTTCCATTAGCGCTGGCTGCCAGCCACACTGCAGAAGCTGCTTGTAATGGCTTTTCTCCGCACTACACATTACCCTAAATCAAGTGCTAAGTGTTGCCTTCATGCATTATGCACATCACTGTATTTTAGTGTCGTGTGATGCTCCAGCTCCTCCCAAACTCGTAATTCTTTAGTTAAATATGGACTACCATGCATTAAACATCAGTGTTGTTCAGTCACACTTGCGTACTACTACACTGATGTTTAACATGTTCTTTAAAAGATACCTGAAGGTGGTAGTTCATCCCAGAGCCCACAAACTCTCTGAAGGCGTCATAGGTCCTCTTCCTGACCCAGCTGTCAATGGTCATGCGCTCCGTCCCAAAGCGAATGGTCTCGGACTGGAAGTCTCCCTCCTGAAAGGGTACAGACGGACAGGAGACAGTTGACTTAAACGTCAAATAAACGCGGCGAACGAGGTGCCGTCGACAGACCCTCGCACCCACCTCGACAGCCTTGAGTACGTCCCTGAACACCGAACGCTGCTTCCTCTTGTCAGTCTTGGCTCTGTGCTTGTTACAGTCCGTGGCCAACGCGTTCAGTTTGTCGCACAGTTCCTCCCAGTCGTCAAACTCAAACTCCTGGAGACGCACGGAGAGACGTGTTACTTTCATCACCGCAGAAAAAGACCAGACAGGTTATTAAATGCAGCCAGAACAGTCAAGATAACATGTAATTTAAGGCGAGAAAGACAAAAATTACAGTTCTTTCTGCATCCAGCATCAGCAGTTTAGTCACAATTAACTGCACTATAACTGTACTTAACTGCACTTTAGGAATGATAGGATCAAGGATATTAAACATGGAATGGCTTCACACTTACAGAGTCCATGTCTCTGGCCAACTCAAACAGCAAAGCGATGGTCTCCCCTGCAGCGATTCTCATGTTGACATCCTCACTCTCCAGCAATCTTGGCAGTTTTGGCAGATGTCTGCACAACAAAATCATGGATCTTATTTTTCCCCCCCATACATGCATCTGTTCTTAAATTTTCAATGTTAACGACAGCCTACGTATGGCGTATCAGCGACTCCTTTCCTCAGAAATCTCGAAATTTAGGCATTTCATCAGGACACATAACACAGTGGGAGCTAGAACTTCAAGGTACGCCAGCAGAAGTGGAGGAGAGAATCCTTTCTATCCACCGCAGTTCAATGAATGCTACTCGCCTCAATACGGTTCAAGGCAGCTAGGCCTTCGTACTCTTCACCGTAACCTTTTTGCTTTGTGTGACAAAAGAAAACAAGAGCCTGGATCACTTCATCTGTTCTGCTCATCTTCAAAATTAGCCACCTTCTCGTGCCTTTTATTCCACTTTCTTTCAAAGGCCTTTCACAGAAGTTTGGCTCCAGACCCTCATCCTGTCATCTTTGGCTCAGCAGTCATGAAATCATCTTTTATCATATTTTCAGGGAAAGCTATTTCCCTTTGTACATTGCTGGCTAAATGCCTTATTTTGCAATTTTGGAAGTCAAATACTGAGTCAGAGGTCAGTCCTCCCACCCAACAATGGCTCAGGAATCTGGGATACACAATGCGTTTGGAGAGATTGCTTAACAAGCTGAACAACAGAAAATAACAAATAAATGGATGATGACATTTAACAGTAGCCTTTCTTTAGCCACCTCTCAAAAAAAGAGACAATTTCAGCACAAATGTCACTTCTTTAAATATGATGTTAATGCAGCTGTTACCGACAGAGATGCTCCGAAAAAGAAAAAAAATTCACTTTCAGTGTTTGGACGTATAAGTTAAAAGACCGAACAATTTAACAAATTAGGGCGTTTTTTTGATGACGGCATAAAACAGGACCCAGCGTGGAGTGAGAGGTGCACGCCATTATGGTAAAATGAAGAGAATAACTGTTAACAGAGACTGAGCTCGCTACGATTAGGCCTGCTGAGTACGAAAAGGAACGCTCTCCACAGTCCCAGCGCATCCGCTCCATCTGTTGCAGCTTGAAATAAACATCCACGGCCGACATCTTTGAAAAAGGCAAAACAAGATTGCCAGTGACAGTGCTGGAGCAAAATGCAATTGTAAGAAAAGCACAACTAAAGCACATTTCTTTAATTTATGCAGTGGTGAAAAAACTGGCAAAATAAACAAATTGCATTTGGTTTCGGTTTTCAGCCAAGTGTTTCATTACACAAATTTTTCTTTCAGTGCATCTCTATTTATTGGCCACATCTTGCAACAAGCTGGTTCTGTACCAATCATTTGTTAGGTTTTTGTTTTTTTTTTTTAAATAAAAAGTCACTAATTTTATTATTTTCTTTTCTGTCTTGCTAGAATGTTCATTTTTCTCCCCTTGGTGTGCCTTTAATTCCCACGAGTAGTCCATCTCATATGTATTGCTTTTATTTCACGTTACGCGCTCATGTTGCTCTTGTGTGACGCTATCTTGCTTCGTGGCTCTGTTCTTTAAAACGTTTTAAACTTTCAGGGCTCATCGGGGTCTAGCTTGGGATAAAACTTTAAACGTTTTAGGGTGGGGTGGGGGGGTGGGGGGGGCACTCAGCAGTTTACTTACTTGCGCAGGACGTCTTTGAGCTGGCTGGCTGTGCAGATGGTGAGCAGCAGTGCCCAGGACAGCAGGGCGTTGGTGTGGAGCTGGCTTGTCTGGGGGCTGATCAAAGGAGAGGCACCATCCTGCCGAGCGTAGGACCGGGTGAACAGGTTCTCGAAGCACTCCATGGTGGCCTGCACATCCTAAAGCAGGAAGCAGAAGCCAAATTAGAAGACTCGAGGGTGAAATGCAAAAACGGTCCAAAAAAAACCCCAACAAAAAGCCACCAGTCATGACAAATAACATGTTTACACTTTTAAGTGTTAACTTAGGCTTTGTTTGTGTTCAGCTGCCAGTGCTGCTGATAGCACGAATGTTATGACTGAGAAAGACACAATGCCACAACCAATAATTAGCACAAATAAACGACTGACAGACGGTTTGAGGAGACGTCGCTGCCGCTTGCCCTTAAGCCCGGGCGTGTCAAAACCACAGAAAAGACACCAAAAGCGATCAAGAACTTACCATAATATCATCTTCTGCAACTAAAGTGCAGAGACCCAGACTTGTCGCCACCTATTATAGAGAAACAAAGATTTGTTCAGCCGACTTTCCAAAGCATTTGCACTATTCCCCAATGTCGTAGAAAGATACAGCTCTGCCACTGATAGTGTGAGATACTCACTGCCTGCCTGGCCTGTATGTTGGCCGATCCGTCCGCCAGGATGTTTTTGAAGATTGGTTTCAGAGTCTTTAACACCTCCTCGCTCTCGATGCCCGAGCCGAGCTGGATGCACAGCAGGCAGGCTAAAGAGGCCGCTGCTCGCTGCTCCTCCCCTTTGCCTGACACAGTGGAGGAGGGTGGAAATAAATCGTCTTTTCATCAAATCATCCAGGAAACGTCAAACAGCTCCTGTCGTAATAAAGTGACATCACACAGATCTTGTGCGGTACCTTTCTTGAGGCAGCGCTCGATGCTGTCCGTGATGGTCATCCTTCTCTCCGAGATGAACTCGTACAGGATCCGTGTGGCCATTGCCGTCTTAAGCCCATCCAGTGCCCCTTGTCTGGTCTTCGCACTGAAATTACAGATACACAAACATTCATTGATGCCATTATACGAATAGTTATCTCCCTTCAACCTGAATGACGAGTGACGCATGACAGAAAAATGTCAGAAAACTACTTCAACGAAGAAACAAGAGAATGTGCAAAACAGCCACTGCTTTAGCCAAGAGCTTAAAGGAAGCACTCATTAAACTCATGAGCAATTTCAAATTAGAAGTTTAATTAATTTATTGGAATTACGGTTTCTGTTTGTTTTTTTAAAATCTTTTACACTAAGTTTACCATTAGAGTGTGTGTGTGTTATTGATGTGAATGAATAAATGTCCACAATTTCATGAGAAACAACATAATTGTAAATTTGCTGATGCAAGCGACATTGCACTAACAATTGCTTCAAACAAAATAATGCACAAACCATATTATAATAAGTTTTGCATTGCCGTAACTACAAACAAAAGACATGACTGAAAAAAAAAAAAAAGTCCATTTCAGATATGTTGGTTTCTGTTTTTTGTTTTGTTTTGTTTTGTTTTTATCTACATGTTTGAAATAAATTTTTCAGCTCAAATTATCTTAGTTCTCTACACCTGAGAGCAGCTGTAACATCATTCAATTTCCCCTCAAGGATCAATAAAGTTTTCTGATTCTGATGCGTGGCTGTTATTGCAGGGGTCATCTTTACATCAGAATGTGCATGCGCACAATTCACTTAAATCAGGCTACTGAGTTAGCGTTGAGTTAGCTTACCAATGATGCATAGAAGTCGTTCTAAAACTGCTCTGCTCTGCATTTTAGGTTAAGTGATGAGTTTTGTAGTTTGTTTGGTTTTATTTTTTTTGTGCCAACTTTCCCGGCGTCTTGGGCAAGGATGCCTCAGCGTGCTTGCATTGTCCGGGAGGAGGGGCGGGAGTTTTTGTGAAGTGGCGTGCGGGTGGTCCCACACATTAGCAACCCCACGGAATGTTCCCCCCAGATAAATTTTCTCTCTCACAACAGCAGAATTTCAGTTAAATTATGGCCAATTTCATGATGTTCCATTTCTAACTACAGATTCTGCTTTAATTGGCCATTTCGGTGATTCTGATTTCAAGGGTATTGCTCTCAACACCGCACATCTGTTTTTGTTGAATTGCTTACTTCTTTAGCGGGCAAAAGATATTAAATTGCCCAAAACTAATGTGATTCCTTTCCTTCACAATCTTTGCTTTCATGCAGCAGCCTTTGCAGAATGAAGTCAGCATGGCTCATGTGAAAGAAACTATGCACCAACATGTTACAGCTCGCACTGCCCTGATTGGATGATGTGTATCCAACCGGTTGAAATCGTCAGGGAGGAGTTTTACCTCTTATCCACAGTGCTGTCTATGAACCCCTTCAGCTTGTACTGGAAATCCTCCTGGGCTGCGTCCTCACCGGCCTCGCCACCTTTAACCACAACAAGATGTAGTAAAACAACACTTGCCTCCCAGTGCTGATTAGAGCGTCTCGACACAAAACACCGGATCAGTTGCACTTTGGCCTGAATGAGCACAAGCTGCAAACACGGGCCCGTGTGGACACTCCCACGCCGGCAGAGCCAGCACACTCACGTGACCAAAAAACAAAAAAACAAAACACATGCAGTACACGGTTCCATTGTCAGGTGCACACACACAAACCTACCTTCATCTGCTACGCTGACGATATCACTGAAGCTGCTGCAATGACTGAGGGTCTCAATGGATGCATCCTCATCACTGAAAGGCTGCACATGGCTGTGCTGCCCTCCTGCAGGTAAAAAAAAAAAAAAAAGGTTTGGAAATATATAATCCAAAAAAAAAAAAAAGG
>JAQLOL010000015.1:8563730-8580465 GCA_029783665.1 Naso thynnoides | reverse complement strand
AAAAAAAAAAAAAAAATGTTTGGAAATATAAAATCCAAAAAAAAAAAAAAAGGCTTTAGTACAGTGCAGCACGTCTGCCTGAGTTCATTACATAACCCAGTCTGCACACAGGTACTGTAGCAAGTATTGCCGTTATCTAATCTGTCCTCTGCACACCCTGTCCCGCTGCATTTTCATTATCGCATTCCAAAATGCACCACGCTGTCGGGGTCAAGGGCGACGCACGCCGTGTAAACACAACAGTATGTTCAGGTTGCAGGCACCTCCGTCAACACAAGTTATCAGCTGTGACGTAACAGAAGTTCTGAAAATTTTCCCATCAGGATAAACACGTGCCGCAGGTACAGTCCCAACTCTCAAGAGAGAGCGTTCATGTGACACTGAGGACAAGAGAGAGGCCTATTTTTTCCTGGTTCAGTCCACACTAGATTATCAGAGCAGAGGGGGAACTTTTTATGTGGAGTACTCACGGAACTAGGGACGCATGACATTATCGCCATGTTATCGTATCGGCGGATATTGGCTTTAAAACTAATTATCGCATATCAGCCAGCACGTCGACATCTGCCAATATAATAAACAACAAAATAACAGGCTACTGTTTTCTTGATTAAATGCTGAGTTGACGCCTCGTGTCACATGTTCCCTGAGGACACATGCCATGTCTGCTTACTTTGTCGCTTGTGAAACAGGCCAGATTTCGCCTGGTTGTGGGTTTTGTTATGATTGTCTCGGAAGGAGCAGCATCCTGTTTCAAGCACGATCTATTTTTCTCTTCTTTAAAAGCAATTGTCATAAATAAACATGACATGTTTTACATAACACAAGTTCAAGTATTTTCCTTCTTTCGCACAGAGAATAAATATTTCATCATTTTAATTTAAGCTTTGTATTTTATGCCTGCGTGTGCCGACGGGCCAACACGGTGAGAGTACGCATAATGATGCTGTACTTAAATTCCAATACATAAGAGACTTGATGATCTTTGCAAGTAAGTGTGGGGAAAACATATACGTATATAAATTGGTATCTGTATTGACTAGTCGCCAAATCAGTTGTAAAATATCAGATAGCAGCAAAAAAAAAATCGTGCATCCCAACACAGAACTGCTGTGGGAATAAGATGTGCAAACACAAAGGACACTTTGTTTTAAACGTCTTCCTGACAACAAGATGAGTGTGGGAGAGCTGCGAAAATTCACAGCTGAAAAAGGTGTGAAAACCTCGAGTATGTTCATTACTAAACCAAAGAGCTTTGTTTGTATTAGTTATTAAAAAAAAGTCGAATAGAAACCACATGGTGTGCAGGAAATTTCCAGCCATGCACCGTAACCACACTCAACCTTAGGCCTGATTTCACCTCAGTAAGACATGTTTATCAGCGTAAGTACACGACGTTTTGTGATCTCAACCAAGTTAGATTAGAACTGAATATTACAAGCCAGGAAATGCCATAAGAAGCCGAGTCAACTGGTTTAAAAAAAAGGCCAATTTTGTCACGGATGCTATTTCTGTTTGTATGTGTTGACGTGGACTCTTCCCACCACGACAGCTGATTTCTGAGAACCTGGCGCCGCCTTTTTTCCACCCGAGCCTTAAGAGTCCAAAATGTCCGCCTCCTGCCGGTAAACAATAATAAGCCCATAAAACCCATACAAACACGCTTTCTCTGCCTTAAATACCACTTTAAAGTCAGCCAACGGCGGTCGGAATAAATACGTTAGCCACAAATTCCGCTTAAGATTTATCGAGGTCAAGCCGCACACAAGCCGACTTCACTTAATAGTTGTAAAGCCCACGTTCTATACTTGTAATGTGTCTGTCACGTAAAGTTAATTAATCGAGGTTATAACTGAGGTAGAAGCTGTCAAGTTGTCATGAGTAACGTTACAGAAACTTTACCTAGCAACCAAAACTGTATTTTGCTGGCTAGGAGTTGACATTAGCTAGCATTAGCTTGGCAAACAACTTTACGACGGTGATTAGCTGGCGTTACATTTGACTATCAATTAAAACCAGTTTATAATCATTAAAAAAATGACTAAGTCAATAAACATCAAAAGCACATTGTCGTATGATGCCACGTTTTGCTAGCAACACTAATGCTTTGTGTGACTACGGCTAGCTAGCTTGGTGTTCGGACGTAGCCCAACCTTCGACGTTTGTAGTCCTTCCTGTCAACACGTTCAACTACTTTGAACGGACGGACAACAAGAAAAGAACTACAACTACCGTCCGCACAGAGAAGTCAAATAAGACAGGCCAAAGCAATGCGGCCGCTCGCTCGCTTACCCCTGCTATTCTTCTTCTTGGTCCTTGGCATTTTCGTGCAAACAAATGTAGAATTTGATTAAAAATCAGCCAATACACGACCAGCTTTTATTGTATTGTCTCGTAAAATGAAAATATTCCCGTGGCACAGTGGATAAAAAGGAATTGAGAGCGATCTTGGAGATAGTCTGCTGGCCGAGACGATACATTTTCCCTCATAAACCAGGGCTGCGTAAGGAGAGGGCGGCTCCGAGCATTTATACCGGCTGGCATGTGACGAGGAGGTTTCCCGGCATCGTCGACCAATCCGGGAAGAGGAATGAGTGTCGCGTGTGTGAGCGTGTGAGCAGAAGTGTTGCTACTATGCCTGTTAGGTAAAAGGTCTGTCTGTTCCTGATCTGCTCATGGTCACCACAGCTTTAAATGGAGCTTGAAGCAAAAGCCGAACTTATGTATGAGTTGTAATAAAAACAAATAAACAAATACATTAAAATAATGTATATAATGTTCACTTTTTTGCTCAGAACACCTGGAAGGGACTAATCTGTCAACTATATTGGAGCCAAATTTCAAATAAACATAATATAAGAACTGAAAATACAGTTTCATGTGTTGCTGTGTATTCAGCAATTCGTGTAGCGCTCATTATAGCTACATTAAAACATCAACTATTTTATTAATAATAATAGTAATACATAATAATAATTCTTTTACTGAAGAAAAGGGTCTGCATGTTTCTGTATTCTTGCACAGTTGTGTGTAAAGGTACTTTTTGATCACATATACTGTGAATTGATGCGATGTATGTGATGCAATCTGCATCCTCATGGACAAGATGGCATAGCCTGCTGTCGATTGATTTCCTCAATGCAATAATCACATCACTGATAAGGCTCTGTGATGCAGCTGATGTTGTCATTTAATGGGTCTGTGATGCAAGTAGATGTGGTGGTCGTTGTGTGGGATGTTGCTGTAACAGATTGTTCTCCACTCCGGTTATGCCGTTATAATACAATACTTGAGAAACCGTGATTATAACCTCCGTATCACTGCTAATACTGTGACTAGAGTCCTCCGAGACAGAATGCATGGTATGGATTCATTTAGCAAACGGGCACTATTGTATATTGTAGTCATGCTGTGGTCGCAACATGCCAGATGCACATTAGTTCCTTTTTGTGGTTGTGTTTTTCTTTCTGTTGTTGTGTTTTCTCCTTTTGCAGCTGTGTTTTCTATTTGTGGTTGTGGGGGGGTTTGTTTGTTTTGTTTTTGTTTTTGCAGTCGTATTTTCCTGTTTGCGATTGTGTTTTGTCGATGTGTTTTACTTTTTTTGCAGCTGTGTGTTCATTTTGTGATTGAGATTGGCACTTCAGGGCTACCGTTCATCACAAAAGAACAGTTGCACAGCAGCACACTGATTTGGTACTCCTTTTAGACTCTCAGAGGTTCACTCAAAGCTGTTTTTGGCCCATTTTTGTGATAGTGTTTTGCAAAAATGAGTTTACATGTCCCTCAGTCCTTGCAGGGGTCACACTCTGGCAGCTGCTCTTGTGTGCCTTTGCCAGATTTTCTTTTTGACATGTATTTTATTGATTCTTGAGGCTTTATCTCAGGCTGGAAGCAACAACAAACTTTCTACTTAAGCACAAACATAAATAATATAAATTTGCATTAAACAAGATCAGGTCATAGTGTTTAATAAAATGCAGTTCAATGTAAAAACACTTCAGTGCTAATGCTCTGCAATCATTGCCCTGAATAAGATTTATGCTCTGTCTGTTCCCCCTAGAGGAGAGCAATTAATATAGCTCTTAAAACTGCTTTAAAGTGAAAATCTATGTAGAGATTTCTTCATTTGGTTGGATATGACTGAAGGTGAATTCAGTGATTAAAATTTGTTTGTCAGCGCGAGGGTGTGGAAAAACTAAGAAATAAGTGATATTATAGGTTTTCACAAACCCGGCACAGCTTCAGTCTCATTGCTTTATTTATAGCAGTGCAAGGAATATGGATTTTTCCCAGACTAACATTGCAAGAAGGAATCAATTCGATCTAGTAGACCAGTTTCACAGACAGTAAGTGGCAGTTGCAGTAAATAACAGATCTCAGGAATGAAGGCATTGTGTCCATTCTCAGAGCTGAACAAACAAAGTTTGAAAAGAATGTTCATGGTCAATCGGATTCCCACGGTCTACAAGTAAGATGTTGATTCTGCAAAATCGGTATCAGACTTTTATCCATTTGTAGTTGCTAACAATTGAGCTTAAAAGAGATGCCTGCTCTTATGAAGAGTACAAATTTATTTATATTATAGGAAAATATTAGCTGTAGAAGACGTAAGATTTTATATGCTACGTGTTTGCAAAACCTCACTGCCATTGATAATAACCATTGGTGCTTTTTAATTCAGTGGTTCATGGTAAGAAATGCTAAACCTCCGTATCTATTTAGTACTGCTGTAGTCAAAACCACACTAACCGAGAACAAGACTTGACAGAGACCAGACCAGAGTGTGCCGGCACCGAGTCAAGACCTGCACCATTACTTGGTCGCACTTGCCACGTGTTTTCTCATGTATGTTGTTTTTTGCATACAAATTCTCCGAGGTTAAGGTAGCCAAACTTAGACAAACTGCCGAAAGATATCGCTTCCCAGACAACCACAACGCTTCTTCTCGTGTTATGTCAGGGAATCCACTCCCACTTGAGTGAAGGGTGGCGGGCAAGGGTGGCAGCCGTCATCAGGGACAAAAAAAAAAAAAAGAAACTACAAATTACATCCTTTACTGGTTGCGCTTAAAGAAGGAAGTTTCACATCCAGTCACAGTAATTATGTTCACAAATAAATCTGTTGTGGTTTCAATAATAAATCCTGAGTCGCCATGTCCGAGACTAAGACAAGATCGAGTCAAAATGGGCTCGAATCTGAGACGAGATCCTCAATCAGCGGTCCACTGCAACAACACTATGCAGGACAATAAGAAGTAGCCTACGCGTAAAAATATTTAAATGCAGCTTTTAAAGCATTGAGATACTGAGATAATGGATTGTAATTTGCTGCTATTATTCTTGGTAGATTTCTATATTATAAATAAAAGTGTTACATTTTTGTCCGTATTCTGTTTAGCAACTTAAATGCAAACTTGAATTTGCTGATAAAGCAAGCCTGAACTGATACACCCAAGTTACATCCAACTTACTTCACAGAAATTTGAGGTCCAAGAGAGAACAGCATCTCATAAACTGCTGCCTAATATCCTCATGAACGTGCATCAAAGACTTGGCCCGACACACAACTGAGTTCGAATCACTCCATGTAATTATCTCTCCTGGCCTTGATTATTTCAGTCGCTCTGCGTTTTTGCTCGACGGGACAGAAATAGCTCACTCTTTCTCGCACAAGTGGAAAAATCTCACAGATGCAGCCTCCTTGCTGCCATTCCCACGGCCCAACTGTCAACAGCATTCTTGCCAGCTCAGGCCTGACAAACATCAGAATACAGCTTTGCAGAATTCAGAGCTGACTTTTATTTGTCATGCACCTCACGTTCATCTATTGGGAGGTTTCCAGAGCTGTTTCCTTGAACAAACACGCTCGCCGGGCCTACGCACTGATCGTAATTGTCAGTTTTTGCCTTTCTGAATCTGTGTAATTAATGAAGTCGATTTCATCGTGTAGTTGTCAGTTCAGATCCTATTTTCTCAGGAGAAGAAAGTGCTTTGATCCAAAAGACGAGACTCAAGACGTGGGCGGACTCAAAAACACATTCAGTAACTTCTCCAGCCTTCACTTAACCAAATAGTCCCACAAAATGGCAAAAAAAAAAAAAATCATTTTATAATCCAAGAAGATCAGAACCGTGAACGTTCTAGACAAAAACTTACAACCATGTACAAAAAAATGTACGTAGAAATAGTAAATAGTGTTTGCCTAATCACTCGAGCAGACCACTGGCAGCAGGAAGGAACAGTTAGTCGCCCACACACACTCCCACTCCCACTCCCACTTCATGATTGGATAAAATACAGAAAGTTGCATTTGCAGTTACATATGTGAGTCTCAACAAACAGTTAAACCTAAAGTTTCAAAAACTTGCAAATGCAAAAAGGTTTATAAATAATGCATTTTCAGAATATTTAGGTATAGCAGACAAAAACAAACCCACTTCATCCTTGAAACACTGCAGACAGTCATTCTTCTTTGCAGACCATCCAACCAAGGCATTTGCACATAAACACTATAGATATATAAGTAAGCACATGTGGTCTTGAAGCCTTAAATATCTGAGGTGACAAACACTTTGCACCCTCAACATGGCCCACTGTGACACTGCAGGCTGACTCATAACCAGAAGAGGCTATATGTAGCCCTGAGGGCACAGAGCAAGGACAGAACCGCAGCATCAGGCTTGAATAATTCATTATGTGTGAAGCTGGGGTGTGCTAAGTGGCCGCAGTTATACGCAGCGTGAGGTTAAATGGAAAGCATTCCACAATATGGCAGATTTTACGCTAAATTATTAATTGAGATACAATTTTTGGATTTCTAATGGTGCCCCGAAACTCCAAATGTGCTCATCTAACTGTTAAATGTTGAGTTTGTGACTGTGAACACACTGTGAGTTCATCAGTGCAAGCACATTAAAGGTTCTCTGGTACTGGATGTGACCAAAAAGCTGACAAGCACTTGAGGGAAATTATAATCCAGCAAGATTTTACAAGCCTTCTTTGGCACTAGGGGGAGCCATTCTGTTTGGAATTCAAAGGACACCCTGCTCTCACTGCAATACAGCAAGAGGAATTCTAAGAAATGTTTTTTGATGCATAATTTATGGAGTCAGTGAACTGTGCTCGCTGCCAAGCTGCGTCTTGCTTTAAAACGTTTATTTATGCAAACATCCAATGAGCACAACCGGTCAGGATGACTGTAAAAGTAACATTTCAGAATGTATGCTGGCTGATGAAAAAAGCAGATGATGTTTTGGAGGTGGTGGGAACTGGTTTCGGCGAGCTCCTGCAATGTGTAGTGGAAAGAGGGAGAAATCACCTGCCAGTAAACCAGTGTGGGAGTGAGGAGAAACAGAGCGGCCCAGTCTCACCTCGCTCTGCATGCCTGGCACGTTGCATCAATGGGCACAAGCTCCAACCTAATGCCACAGGAATACAGATCATTACCAAAATAACAGCAGAGAAAGAGAGAGAGAGAGAGAGCACTGACAGCAGATAATAGGAAATGTCTGAATATTAATTTCAAGTGCAATGCCTCTGTTTTTAAATAATTCATCGATGGCATGGCCTGGAGCTATGTGGTGAGGCTGCATGGGTTAAGCCTGCTGGGGAGGCAGCGAGGCTGGGAAATGATCCCGGTCTGATGGAAACATGATGTTGAAAGTTCAGCAGAGGTGATCCTTCAAAAACCTCCACAGGCTCTCTTTGAAATTTAACAGTGTTCTTTCCCCTCCTTTACAGATTATTTATTGAGGACAACTTAATCACTGAATAGATCTCAAGGTGAAGTGATGCTGACTTCTTGATAATAACTATCTGGCTGCAAGAATAACAATGCAAAGTATTTATTTTTGTAATGAAAAGACTTTCAAGTGTGTAGCTGTTGCTAAAGGTAATGCACTTACGCAGCATTTATTAAGCACATGTTTTCTGAGTTTAAAGGAATGCTTTGTATCTTTGGAAAATACCTTCATTTACTGATTTTGATAATTAGATGGCAAGATTAATACCACTCTTATATCTGTACAAATATGAAGGTACCACAGCAGCCAGTTTATTTAGCTTAGCATAAAGACCAGGAGCAGGGGAAACAGCTAGCTTGGCCTGTCAACCACCATTTTAACCCCTAAAAAAGTCACCCCTTCAGGTCAAGAAATCCCAAATATGACCCTGTGTAAAACAACAACTCGTCCTTGTCATTTTGGTTTTAGCACAAATTAAATGAATGTGACATCACTGCCTCATTTCTACTTGTTACTAGTGTCCACAGATCTTTAAATGCACCGATAATGCCCCTTGTATCCAACATAAGGAAATGATTTCTTTACAGAAGAATAAAAAACGTAACTGTAGTGGAATCAGATTCACGATGTGTTAAAGCAATGATCCCATTATTTTTAACTATACAATCTCACTTGGCAATCCAAATGAGCAACTGAATTGAAGAAAATAGCCTGTCAGCTATAGCAGCTTCCCATAAAAATGAATGGGTTTTCGACTGACTCGCCTCTGTTCACACATTTAAGTGGAAACAAGGCATATGTGTTAAGTCATGAGCTTTAGATGCTAGTAGATGCTAGTGCAATATGGAGAGAACCCAGCTAGCTTGTTTCTCCTTTTTTAAGTCATTAAGTTAAGCTAACCTAACTAGCTGCTGGCTGTAACTTCATTTTTACCAGTCAAGCTTGAGATTGGTATCAGTTTAATCACCTTATTCTCTGCAAGAAAATGACTAAATAAATTCCCTCAAATATCAGACTCTTCCCTAATGACATTTTATAAATTCTCCACCAATGGAAATGAAAAATTAAATAAAATATTATATAAAAATCTGACATAACTTGCCATGGTGCTGTATTTGCATGAATAAATATGTAGAAATTATGCATGTTTACTCATTTTTTGCGTTCTTCGCATCCCATTTTTGTTTCCCAGTTTTCCCTACAACAGTGGTTAAGATTTGCTTTAGGAATCATGGCATTTTCAGCATGCCATAGCTGCCATACTGTATCATTACACAAATGCCACTCAAAATTAATTTAATTCAATGTGACCCGTAGCCTATAAAAAATAGGTAACTGTGGTCATTTGGCATCAACTCTGGCTTGTACACATATTTTTATTTCACATTAATTATCACATATTCAGGAACAAAAAAAATGCTTGTTGATGGAGGCAAAATGCTCAAATTAGAGCACCCAGCTCCTAATTACAGTCTGTTAGTCACTGGCTGATGCCCATATTATTTCCCCTCATTTTGCTGTTTTGAGAGGGGTTTAGTGCTTTATCAGACAGCTTAGTATGACAGCTAGGCTACGCTTCTGTCGTTTTAATTACCTCTCCATCCCGGCACACATTTGTCTTACTGGCTCACATATTGCAAGTCTACAAACTCTATCCATTAACTCTTTTGCACAAGGTGTCAGGGAGAAAGAGGGAGTTTCTAAAGGTGAGGTGTGCAGCGTCTTTACCAGGATCAATGGAGGGGAAGGAAAAAAAGTAAAGAAAGAATTCGGGAAACGTCAAGACAAAACACCTGTATGCCTAAACTCTCCTCCTTTTCATCCAAACTTCAAACCTAATCATACTGAGAGCTCTAAGTCACGGCCTCTCTTTGAATAGCTATTTGGGAATTAATTTGCTCGTCTGCCAACGCAGTGAAGCATCATCATTTATTCAAATCTCCAAAGGCCACTGCTTGCGATGGCTGCACAGCAGGAAGTTGCTTGTTATCTTCTGCAAATGTTGTTAAAATTCAACCATGTGTATACTTTAGCACATCTCAAACCACATTTTTAAACCCCATTCATGTTGAAAAAAGGGTATTGAAACAATTGGACAAGTGAAAGTTGCTGTATGTCTAATTCACCCTCAAATGTCTCTGTTAATTTAGCAAAAAAAATGCTGAGTGGGAGAGAGTGAAGAGAGCCGGGAGCCACTGAGATGGCAGTTATTATGCCTGGAAAAATAGTCCCTTCCAACTGCGTAACCACGTAACTGATGTGGCCAGTGTTGACAACGAAAAATGTCATGCGGTAACACTGGTATGATCTTTCAAAGTAAACTTTACTTTTTATCTCAAACAAAAGGTGTAATCATCAGTTCAGGAGCAGAATCTGAATAAAAATCTGCCATGAAAGCCTTTTTCTCCCCATACAGTACAGGCTTATCTGAGGCCTGGGAACCCACACACAGCATACACACACGCGCACAAAGATGATCAGGTAATGTCATTGTCATCTGGCCATCTCATTAAATAGATTAAAAACACATTTAGAGACAGGTTGTGGCTCTGATGGCTTTGCGTGGGGGGTTAATGGCGCCCTCACACACTCTGCTCTGGCCCCATTACCCGCCGGTAGCCGCTATTTTCCACCTACACCACCGAGAGTTGGGCCACAAAATACAGTAGCATGTTGTAAGCACCGGCAAACCAAACAGTTGTTTAGAGGCAGCATTTTGATCTGAGATTGTTTGCATCCAGATGTCTTTTCACCTGTGTTGTCATTGTGTTCTCCACTTGTCAAGTCTTAGAAGCCATTTTAAATGTGAGGTCCATTTTGCGGGTTTTGCACAGACAGATAGACAAAGAGCCCAGGGCACTGAATCAATAGCACACTGAGCTACTACACAGCCTGTTCAATTCCATTTCCTCAGAAAAGCCCCTTTTCCAGCAGGGAATTTCCTCTGATTTTCTCCCCTTCCTCCACTGAAGAGGGATTGCGGAAAAGGTCGGCAGGGAAGTACATGAAATAAGTTCAGACATCCGATCTAAAGGTGAAAAGGGGGGCGACCGGTAGGTGCAGCCATCCCAGGAGCTGAGCTGAGCTTACAGACGAGTTTGAAGTTAAAAGACTGCTGAAAGATGAGCTGGAAACGATTTCAAATTTCAAATTATTAATCATTTCAAATCACCTCTATAGTTGAAATCTGACTTATCATTTTGTACATATTATGATTTATGCTAGTTTTCACTTTTAATTCTGGCTGTCAGCCTCACAGCACAGTGCAGGAAAAAGAGCACACACTCAGTAAGACATCCTCTTGAAGAAAATACTGTAGGTAATCATGGATGCTGCTGGCGTGTGCGTGTCTGGGCAGGCAGCAGCCTCCCAGACAATGGTGTTCCATCTAAAGAGGAGACTATGCCCAAAGGCTATTAAAACAGGCAGAGGATCTGCTGAGGAATCTCTAGCGCTTTAGCTTGCCTCAGCAGACGACTGCACCTCATTGTTATACCTTTACCTTCTGTCCCTCCTGAACCTCTGCATCTTCTGCATCATTTCTTTTCCCGTGCGCACACACACATACATCCTTCTCTTCACTTCCCCTCCCTTTTTCTCTCGCTGTTCCAGTCTGTCAGACTCCAGATGAAAGACACACGAGTTTGATCTTTGCAGCAACTTTGTGCGTGTTTCCGTCTTGTCGAATTCCACTCATCTTTGAGGCTTCAGCGCAGCGCTTCAGTTCTGTAAAATGTTATTTTGTACAAGCTGTGCTGTATATAAAATGTTACTATTTCACAGTCTGCTGAAAGCTTGTATTTAACATTTCTGTCTTTATCTCCTTGACTCGAGACAGGGTTTGTTTTGTGATTTTGTGCCCATTCATGGCGATGAGGGCTGCCTCTGTTTACCATACCACACACTGTTAATGCACCTGCACTCGCCCATACAGAGGGCATCTAGTGTGTATTCATTTTCCAGCCCATAATAAAATCCATTTTAAAGGAAGGACAGTGCTTGAATTGTTCAGTCATGAAGCGAGTAACAGCAAAGTCAACAGAGTTTAATGGCAGTATTGAGATATTTGGAGGGAAAAACACAAACACTGGGTCATTCATGGGAGTTACAGAATGGACAAGAGTCACACAGAAATACATGAAGCTAAGCTAGTTTGAGCTAATACTGGGAAGATATGTTTTATCTTTTTTAAGGCATAACATTTATGTTCAGACGTACCTAAATATTAAGAATTTACGGGGAGAAATATATTCACGAGTATGTGTGTATTTGTGTAAATGTTGTGGTAGGTAACTTCTGCCAAGAAGCTAGCAAGCTAACATTAGCTGTAGCATGAGATTCGTTGGGAAGCAACTCCGCTGCTGCCTCCCCTCCCTGTTTTTGCTCCGGCTCGTGTTTTATTTCGTTTGTTGTCGCTCTCTCTTTTAAGTGGGTGGGACGAAATGATTGCAGGGAAACTTGCAGTGGTGTAAACTGAGCGTAAGGTATGAACAGCACATCAGAGCTCTTATCGGCGTCACCTGTCACAAAGAAAATAGAACAGGAGCCATTGTTTGGGGTTTTTTTTTACTAATTCTGAATACAGAAGCATGGGGAAACACAGATTTCGCAATACTCTCAGTCCACGTCACTTGCTATTAGCTATTTACGGGTATTATGTCATTTTTTATCAAATAGAACACAAAAAGTTATTGATATTCACCCCAAAATTTCCATACTGCAGCTTTAAATATCTGAAAAAGTGTCACTTCAAAGCAGCAGAAAATAATCCTGGCAATATAACCAGGGTTTGCTCGGACTGGACCTCAGACTACAAATTTTTCACAGAAGCTGTGGTATAACTGGGAGCACAGAGTTTAAAAGAATTTGGCAAAAAAGATTTAATTCAAGAGACAGCTGAGTTGCATTGTGGGAAATGTAGCTGCAAGAGTTGCTAAAGACACATGCTCAGGACTAAAAGTTACAATTGTGTTCCTCTGTTGGTTTGATTTTGACCATTCTTTTTAAAATCTGTCTGTTGCATGTCATGCAGTCAAAGTGCAATAAAGTCTCTATGATGTAAATTTAGTCTGATGATTCAGATTCACTATTTTTTCTCACATTTATCGGGAAATAGGATCTATATTTGTTGAAGTCACGTCTTTTTGACTAACAGTGACCGCACACCGGATGGGGACTCAGTGCTTCCAACGAATCCTGCACATTCAAAAAGATGATGCAACACATCTGGGTACCTCAGTCTGTTTTGCCTTTTTTCCGTCGATTACCACCCATCTGCAATCACAAATCACTCAGCTTTGCAGCAACCCAATGAGACATACTGTGGATCACATAATAGTTGACTTTGGTCCATTAGCACGGACAAAAAAGTTGGCAGAGACGAAGAAGTTCAGCTCCAAAAAGACAAGACTTCAAAGAAGACACACTGAGACACGGTCTCAATATGGTGTCCAGTTTCCTTCGGCCACGTCTGTCCAGGAAGTTAGTTTTGGAAACTCCATGCTGTCATCTGCTGTTCAGCAAAGTTTCTGTTCTTCTTTTAGACTTCTCCTTTTGGCAGCGTCATTTGCTGAGATAAACACAGATAACAGATCCCAGCAACCTCATCCACCTCTGAGGCAAGACACAGCACAACACAGGTGATTAAAAGGACTGAGGTGTGTGTGTACGTGCCTGTTTGCGAGTGCCACAAAAGGTCGCAGGGATGCAGCCAAGCAGACGTTCCTCCGAGTTGCCTGGCAACCCTCTAGCCGCAAAGAGGGGGAAGTGTGGTGCTTTTTATGACGTCTTATGTAACTGCAGGGATGAGTGTGAGGAGAAACAATGAAATAATCCCACAACTTGTTCTCTTCACAGATCCTGGGAAACAAAACTGAAAGAAATAATGAGTCGAAGAGGGCTAGATTGCACTCACTGTGGCCGCACTGTTCAAACACTTTTAACTCTCTTTAACCTGCCACTGAGGTTACACTTAAAAGTCTTATGGATTTGCTTTAAATAAACCCCACAAATGGTTTTCACAGTCCTAGTATGTATATAATCAATGGACTGCTAATCCTGACCCGCTTTTGTGGAGGTCAGCAATAACTGTGCGCTGCAGGGTGGCATGCAGTCAAGCCATGAGAACCTCCGGTGAACCTGCGGTGAAGCCTGGTAGGGGGCATCCCTCTCTCCCCCGCCTGCCTGCCTGGAGAGCCGAGAGCTTGGGATAATCACAGCCCATGGGTACCCTGAGCTAGATCTGCCAGCAGTGTGAAGAATTATAACACCAGGGTGGAGAGGGAAGAAAAGAGGGGAAGGGGGGGTGAGGAAAGAGGGAGTAGTGAGTCCTGGGTAAAAAGGAAAGAGGGGAGAAATGGGGGGAGATTGCAGGTAGCAGCTGGAGATGATTACCACTCCCAGGCAGAATCTCTCACCATGCTCCAATTACCCCTCGCACTTGTTCATGTTGTCACCCATTCACTTATTCACACCTAAACCTCTGCGGATGGACACCTGTGACACATGGGAGTGAGTGAGTAAACAGTACAAATAACTAACTATAATGTCAGTTGCATTCTGGGTATTTCCTATTGCTGGAAAAATACTACAATAAACAAGTTTCGAGCCTGGAGGAGACCAAAACAGAGGGAATAGGAGAGTAAATGATGGACTTTAAGCCGCAATTGGTAACTTTGGTGTTAATATCAATAATTTTTGTGTTCTATTTGGAAAAAATGGCATAATACCCATAGACAGGTTTTAGTAAGTGACGTGGTCTGAGAGTATTACAAGGTCTCTGTGTTTTCCCATGCCTCTGTGTTCAGGATTGATAAAAATCCTAGCAATCCTATATATCCTGTTCTATTTCCCCAATCAGTGACACTTTTTGTATTCTCTCTCCTGATTGGCCGGTCTACTCTGTGCATCTTAGCGACGGTAATGTCAGTACGAGCTAATTAGTTTCTCACGCCTTAAGCTCTGCCAACAACAGAATGTCGGCAAACGATACCATCTGTTGGCTCGAGCTCGAGCTGAGATGGACCAGTTTACTTCGCTGTAACTTTCCCTACAACCATTTCATCTCGGTTCAAACTGGACTTAAATGAGAGAGCGAAAACAAATGAAATAAAACCTGAGCCAATGCAAACTGCTGCAGTGGAGTTGCTTCCCAATGAGTCTCATGCTACAGCTAATGTAGCATGAGACTCATTGGGAGCTTAGCTTGTTAGCGTATTAGTAGAAGATACCTACATTAAGTTTGTCAGGTGCGCACAAAATGCTCCAAATGTATTCTGTTGTTGCTATTTTTCTGGATGAGAAAAGCATTTCTTTGCTAACATGTTAACTATGATGTGATTATATGCTAAATGGCGCATTAAATGCTGGTGTTACTGCCCCCAAGTGGCCAAAAGTAGAGTAAAACTCCTTTAAAAGACTACAAGTTGGAGGTAAATTTGTATCAAAAATAACTGCTGAAAGAGCAGAAAAGAAGAACTTCTCCTTAACCTTTCTACTGCTACATCATTTATCTTAAAAAAGAGCCAGAAACTGTTTGATGGAGTCTTTGTTGAATGTCTTAATAATACTGTAAGGCATAAAAACACCTTTAAAAAAGGGCATGAAGAGTGCCAAACATACAGAATAAACTAGATGTTAGATTTATTATAAATGTCACTCTGCACACGTTCTTTTATTCTATCAGTACGTGCATCCAGGCATCTTGATGGCAAGCTAATTTCCGACACAGACACATCCCTCGCTGTGATCTCCGTCTTAGCTCGAACATTATTGCCAGAGGCCAGGGACAAAGATAAGTAAATCTGAACTTCCTGGCATCCTGGCACCTCAACCCTGAGCTCTGAGGATTGGGTGGACAGATAAATGGCAGGAGTATATCAAATAATTGTTGGGAGGTGAGGAAGTGATGTTGTGAATGCACAAATTGGGCAGAGTGCCAAAAAAAAAAAAGATGTCAGAACGAAAAAGCGGTCCTGGCAGGAAGCATGGGGAGGTCAAGTCAGCAAAGCAGGAGGGAGATACAGATAATGATAGAGACAGAGAAATATAGTAATGGCTGTGGGCAGTATTTAAATGAGTCTGTGTGGCGGTCCAGTGCACAGATTGACTGTGAATTATTACCACTGTGTGCTCACTGGAGCTGCTTGCCTGCTAGGCCAATGGGCACACAGTAATTCAGAGAGACAGAAACAAAGAAAAGGAGGGCAGAGAAAGAGAAAACCCTGAACAATTTAAGTACGCCATAAATTAAATATAAGCCTTTTATTACCAGTGAGTGTAGCGGTACAGCATCATATTGTGTCTCACTTGGCCGTACAGGTTCACAGAAGCTGTTGATGATACAACCAACACTTTTAATAATGTAAAATGCCCCAAAACTTAACTCAGTATGCAGTGGGAGCTGCAGGTGAGGATGCCGTTTGCAGCACAACAGAAAATTGAACAGTTAAATGAACAAACTGTCTAATGGGCAATGCCTAAAATTTAAAATCACAACTTTGTCTCATTCAAATATCACGATAGACGATATTATCATCCAGGGGGGACTTCTTCTGCTTTAAACTGGAAATTTTGCCAAATTGGCAAGCTGGTGTTCTTCTTTAAACCAAGTCAGCCATGTCTGTCTGTTAAAAGGCTGCATGCACGCCTCCATCATGCCAACTGGCCTGTGATACCCTCTCTGACTCGAGCAACGCAAGCTGCCTCTGCCGCCATGGCAGCTTTGTGTGCATTTTCCTTTCAAAATTAAATGCCCAAAGATGTTGTAGCAGCTCAGAAATATCACAAATGATGGCAAATATCGCAGTATTCAATACTATCCAGCATCGGCCAAAGCCTAGCAAACATATGATCATCCCTCTTTCTTACAATGTTTGCAGTGTTGCTTTCCATCTTATCTCACTCTGCCTCCCTTTTCCTCCCTGGAGTTCTCTCTATTTGGCTTTCTTGTGTATAGAAACAGAGTGAGAAAATCTCTGTGTGCGTGTGTGTGTT
>JAQLOL010000015.1:8542043-8563630 GCA_029783665.1 Naso thynnoides | reverse complement strand
GTGTCGGTGTGTATTCATACCAATTGTCCATCCAATACACAAAAACCAACACACACACACACACACACACACACACATACACACACTCACACACACACACTTCAGAACTCAAACAGAAAACATACTAGTGTGTCCTGTCTTGGTGCTTGTGTTTGCTTGTTAAAATCCCTCCCCGGACAGGTTTTGAAGTATGTAAAAAATACTCAGCTGTGAATAATATCTTGGTTTTCCTGCATAAAAAAAGGGAGAAGACTGGAGGCACCTTTACTCTTTCTCCCTAATTGAGAAATTCTGACTCTATCAGTCGCAGGGCTGAGGCCCAGTCCGCTATCACTGCTGGTGCTGGGCGGCCCAGTGAAAGAGCGGTGGGCTTCAAGATGGCCAACATCAGAGATTCAGCCTCAGAATGAAGCTCAAACATGTGTGGGACTCAGATGTGGAGCCCATTTTGCCCAAAATTTGCAACTGGCAAACAAGTTGGAATGCTAAGTGCAGTTAGTGTCTTTATTTACGTTATTTGTTAGCTTGTAACTGGTAGCAGCAGACAGTGGCTACACATATGCATACTCTCATTTTCTGGGGGGGGGTTTATCTGGAATCAGTAGCAGAGTTTCTGACATACCAAATCTAGTTTTCAGGTATGTTTGAATCTCAGATTTTAGAGAAATGCAGACATCTCTTCCAAACCCCTCCACAAAACAAACTCTGCAGAAATATATTACCATAATGTCAAGGTTTGACATTTTAGAGGACAAAGACTTAAGAAAAAAATCACAAAGGAAAGCACTCTGATTATCTGCAAAGTGTAAAATTATGGATAAAATAAATATGCATGCACATGTTTTTTTCTTTTTATGCAGGCATGTTTACAAGCTACTGTATTATATCAGTTATTTATTAATTTATTCATTTATGTACTGGTGCTGTCTGGCAGAAACCTTGTGACTATTTCTTATGTTTTCCTTTTTCCTATACAACTTAAACACAGACTTTTTATTTAAAAAAATGTCAGTAATAGTTTGTGTGTGATTAAATACTGTTATGGTGATTAAACTGACACTTTTTTCCTTCCATACGAGAGTTAGAGGTCAAGGTCAGTGGTGTGGGGATCAAATTTTTAGCTCAAGAAACGCTAAAACATTTTTAGAGGAGCAGGAAACTGTCTCAGGAATAAGAAAACAGCTTAGACGCATGGTTTATTTATGGTATAGTAATCTGTGTGCTGCTCAGACTGTTTGCCTTCCATTAAAGCCCGAGTTTGTATCAGTGGGGATCAAAATATTAATCCCATTATATAAAGAGATGAAAGGACTATATGATACGAAAGGGCTTCAGTTCAGTTTATTGGATGACTTTGTCTGAGGTGCTTTTTACATGTCACTTGTCTTTTATCTTTTGTGTTTTTCTGTGATATCATTACAGTAAACGCATCTTGTTTTCTAATTATAACTCCACAGTTCCTTCAGTTCCACCTGCTTGATTTCAATCATACCTTTTCCACCTGAGTGTCAGAAAATTGCGCCTCTGAATTCTCTCAATTAATGTGCAAATGAATAAACCATTGCTAGACCAGAAATAGCATTCGGCAGCATTTATCCATGCATGTAAAGCATCTCATTTCAAGTCACATCAGAGGAAAATAAACCCTGCAAAGCATAAACAGCTCGTCCTCCTGTTTGTTTGCTCTGTAGGTGCTTCCTCGCCGTGCGCTCAAGCTGAGTGATAGGAGGTCTTGTTTTGTTGGGGAGTAAACAGCTGGCTGAGGAAGCTTTGTCTTTTCCCACCTGGATACTTTGTTGGCTGTCTGGCTGCTAAAGGAAACTCCATAAAACAGTCCTGGCAACGAGTCAGCATGGCTTCCCTGCAAAAAAGCTTAGTTATGTGTCCAGCTTTACTTTTTTTTTTTTCTTGTCTGCATGTGCACTCTGCTTCTACTTTTATCTACGGTATGTTTAAATCTGTATGGTTGCCTCTATGTCTGGCTCTCGCACTCTCCGTCTCTCCCCATGAGTCTGTTTTCCCTCCTCCTCTTATTGATTCTGATTTCGGCTCTAACACAATGTTCGAGGCAGTGTCACTTCCCGCTGAGGCAGCCGGGTGTTTGTGTGCATGTGTTTTACCCCAAATGTGTTTGCCTGTGTGTGGACCCCCCTCTGTCCCTGCTCAGGCAATAGAAAGAGACAAGATACTTGTCGCTTGTTGACACTAATCTGCACCAATCTTTTTAAGCTGTCTTGTTGAACTAAACCAATGTGAGTGCTTCAGAAACATGGCTGGAATATCTACTTCTTAAGCTATTTGTACCATTTAAGATCATCTGTCACGCTTTATATATCAGCGCACTTGCAAAATATGTCAAAACAAATGGCAACATTCTGGCACTGGCATTGGGATTTCACTGAAATTATTAATAACTAACTGTTAGTTTTCACTTTAAAATACATCTTTTGCAGAGAAATGACAACCAGGGAGGCAGCCCACCCCCCAACCCGCTTCATAAAGCCTCAACCCTCTCCAGAGGCTTGCCGAAGAATCCGTAATTTTCCAGCTCTCTCCTCCTCCAAGGTGCCTTCACCGCAAATCCGCCCCGGTAATGTATGCGGCAAGCACCCAGATCAAAGATACTCCGATCATATTTTGGTATGTGCATTCGAACATGTATGTGAGCCGCTAACAGGCATGTATGCATATCTTCAAAAGCGCTGTGACTTGGCCCGAGGCAAGAGGGCAACGAATACAGGTTTTGATGTCAGAAGCCTGTGCAGTGTGTGCTGCCTTCATGCACTCGCATTAAGCGGCTACAGCATGAAGGTGAATCACCTCTCGTTACGCCTCAAAAGACCCTGTCAGTTTGTGGCTGCTGGCCTTAAGTAAATACAGTTCTGTGTAGCATGTTGCATGTCCTGCTAACACGTTGCTACGGGCCTCTGGGCTTAAAATAGGTAGAATAAATGCCTTTATCACACACAACATATATGTATTTAAAGAGATAGCATATTTGCTTTCTTTTGGTTGATTAGAAGAGAAAATCAACGCCACTTAAATGACTATAAATGGTAAATACGAAATAACTGAGAGCAGCTTGTCAGCTGAGATTAGCATAAAGATTAGAAACAAGAAGAAACACTTGCCTTGGCTAAGTTCAAAGGTAAAAAAAAAAAAAAAAAGCCAATCACCTCTAAAACTGACTCATCATTAAATATTGTCTTACTGATACCTTTACCTAATTAGGGGCTTTAAAGGAGGTCATGTGCAGGATCAGTTCTGAAAGAGCAAAGACTCCCGTCATTGCTCCTCCAAGAACCAATCTGGCACATATCTCCCTGTAAAACTGCAACTTGTTTGAAATTATGCCTCTCAGGGCAATATTAAGCGCATTTAAGAGTTTAGCTGCTGCTGATGTGCTAGAAGATGTGCAGACATGCATGTTGAAACTGCAAGGAACTGCAGAGAAAACTTGATATCTGGTAGTTCTGCACATCCACGGCCTGCAGTTCTCAAACGGCCGTTTCACATATAGTGTTTAATGCGACCTAAAGAGTTCTGGGTCTGAGTGCGGTGTATTTGGGCACCTTTATTTGGGCAACTATAGTCAGGTGTGCACCAAAACGGCTGTGCTGAGACCCACCTGAAGATGTGTCCTTAGTCCCCCTGTGGCACGCTGCAACCTCGATCCAACCCAACCACCTGGTGTACTCCACAAGTTTGAGCTAAAAGGACTTTTGCAACAAACATGGCCAAAGAGACAAGAAAACGTGAACTCTGAACTTGTCTTAATTTCTACTTTTTTTTTTTTTTAAGTTCTGACCCCAGATGTTCTGCATGGAAACATGACACCATGATGCTCAGGATCAAAATTCTTGCACCCGCCCCAGACAGATTTTCACCAGTGACTGCACTGAGCTTTTCCACATAGCTTATGGTGTTGATTTGGACCTGCTAAACAAAGTAATACCTGAAAGCAAACAGAACTAGCAGTCCGCAGCAAGGGTGCGCACCAGTGCATGTAAAACTAGCCTATCAATTATACTGTTTTAGTGTTGTGTTGGTCAGCGGCTGTCGTTAACTTTAGGCAAGACCAGGCTAAGTGTTTCCCCCTTTATTCAATTTTTCATGCCGAGCTGAAATTTTCCTCTCACAAATGCATGTTTAACCAGAAAAAAAATGATGTGTTTAATCAGACTGTTGCTCTGTCTTGTTCCTCTGAGCTTTATCACTGTTGGTATTATATTAACAGAGTCACATTAGAGTGTATTGTACCACTTCCTGGCACTGCACTGCACTCATTTTGATTTGGTCTTCATTTTAAAGTGCTTTACGTCATGTTCGATTAATTACAGAGTGGGCTGAGCATTTACTGAAAAATTGCAGCAATCATGGCAGGGAGCTGTTAGAATAAAGAGCAGGCTGATGTAAGAAACTGAGCCAAAGGGGCTTTTAAAGGTTATGTCATCATTTGTGACAGTTGGAGGAGAAAAGACTATCCGCCGGGGACTGTGCTCTGTCCGTCAAGCCAGAGATGCAGAGATGAGGGAGGCGGATAAGAGAGACGCAGAGAAAGAGAAGCAAATGTGTTTGAGTCAAATAAGAATTTCTAATAAAAGCAATGATCTCGACAATAAAAGAACTCGAATTGTCACTTTTTATCTGCTGGATTAAAGGTCGGCCTGTCATCCACAGTCTGCACAGGTGAAGCCTTGTCATAATATATGAGAGTTGAAGGGTTTCTATTTCCCGCCAGGGCACAAAATCAGTGTTTTCTATATAAACACCACCACAGCACATACAAAAATCGAAGCCCTGCTCACCTAACAACAGGCAAGTTGGACACAATCTATTTACTTCCCCCTCTAAGGGACGTGAGAACAGAGATAGGCTGTCGGGATTAGACGTGCACTACCTGAGGTGATAAATCATAATCATGGGAACAAAGCCGCTGCTTGGTAACCACTGTATATTTCTCCAGGTGCCTGGCGTCTGTCTCTCTGTCACACCTAACCTCTCAAACATCAGTTTGTCCACCAAGAAACGCTCATATCTACTGCTATATTCTCAACCTGCCGCTGCAATGGCGTAAAAAGTCTTCTGTGCATGCTCTGCCGCAGAGGACACCTGACGGTCAACGTTTGAGGGCAGCAAATCAAACCACAAAGTGCAGGCAAGCCTGACTCCGCAGCACAAGCAGGCCTGATATCCAGCTGCCCTGACATTTGGAAGAGAAGCCTTTTTGATGTGGGAGGCAGAATGGAGCTGTGTTTGTTTTTCCCGTCTCTCTGCTGCTGCGAATCGCTCCAGAGCTGTCTCGCTCTCCCCGCCTCTCACTGCATGTCTGTCTTTGTTTCTGTCAGTTTCATAATTTCACTCCTTTCTCTCTCTCTCTTTCCCTTTTCTTGCTGGGCCTGCGTTTATGATTTCCATGTTTTTCTGCATGCCCGAAATAGGCCCGGGATATCTCTGCATTGCACTCCCATGTGTGCGAGTGAGCAATTCACAGACCCTCTCACCTCACTGTCAGAGGGTTATCAGCGTAAAGCCTGGTGTGTCTCCCACTGAGCCAGGAGCTACAGCTATTCCCTCCTCAGGCTTTTATCTGCGCCTCAATACAACTGCACTAAACGCACAGACACGTATTATTTATTCACAGAGGTTTCCAACTTCGTCACATTCAGTTTCTCCTAATTTTAACCCCAAATCTTAACCACCAACATGAATCCTCTTTGCATCACCGAGAGCATTTGATGCTCAGAGTGCTGCTAGCCATTCAGTGTTAATGAATGTCGATTTTTCAGTGGCAATTATTTGGTATTGACGGGTGTTGATTTTGGGTGTTGTTTGCCAATACAGCTCTGGGTTGAGCGTCCGAAATTGATCCAAAAAAAGCGCTCATTTGACTCTGGCGAGGTGAACATAAGAAAAATAGTGCTGAACTTATGTTATCAGTGAAATTAGCATTGAATATTTAACATTGACAAGGAGAAAAATACAGTGTCATTGTCAGAGCATTGGCAAAACAAAGCCCTGCGACTCTTTATGCTGTATGAATGCATAATTCCATGATTTCTATTCATGCTGTGTCGCTCTATTGTTTACGACTGTGCAGCACAAAGGCCTGTAAATGATATACGTAGGATGTGGGACAGTATTCCTGATTGGGCTTCCCAAGGCTGTAAATCCTGGCTGTTTCATATCCTGCTGTGATTTGTAATTCTGTTGACTTATCTGTCCAGATCAGTCTTTCCTGTTTCTGGTTTTCGCTGACAGGCTTAAGACACTCTGTAGTTCTCAAACACACACATGCACACCCTCAAATGCACACACGAGAAAAGCTTTTTAGTCTATGACAGCTGAAGCATGGACGCAAAGAGAAACACAACAACTTCTACCAGTTGCTTTTAAGTGAGAATAATAAAGATTGGAAATTTTAACAACTTTAGTCAAAAATCAAAATCCTTCTTCAAGCTAGCATTTGGGCTACGAAGGCAGCACTTATAAGGAACTATTTTTCCAGGCGTAGTAACTTTCGTCTCAGCAGCTCCAGGATCCCCTTTCTCTCTCTCGCTCGGAGATTTGTGTTTAAAAATTTACAACTTGTAGCTCTTGAGCCTCACGCCGCTCTTTTGCCCCTCTGCAGTGACTCTCTGTGACTTTGACAAAAATTTACATCGAAATGAATTACAGTTATTATTTTTAACATTATTTTTGTAATGCAATCATATCATGTGAGGCTTGAGCAGTGTTTTTCAGCTTCCACGTTTTAGATGTGTCCTTGCTCCAACACACCTGATTCCAATGAATGGCTCGTTATCAGACTTCCGCAGAGCTTGATAACCAGCTGATCATTTAAATCAGAGACACATCTACAACAGAGCAGGGGGCCTCAAGAAACAGGATGGTAAAGATTGTAAGATTGTAAAAATAGAATGAGATCTGTGCTCTCAAGCTGTGATTTTGTTAACGAACTGAATGAGCGCCAGCAGATAATTGTGTGTAATGATCTGGCCGGAGGGCTGATTGCTCTGTGGCTGAGGATGAACTCACACTTAAACTGACTTTAGTCAAAACTGAATGGAAACTAGTTTATATATTTTCTTGCCTTTTACTGTTTTAATGCTACACTGCTGCAAAATGTTTATCAAAGTAGGCTACTTTTTTTTTTTTTTATTAGTTTTCACAAATAAGGTTTGTTCAAAAGCCCATGTGCCTACTAAGCATAAATAGTCCAATGTAATACCTTCATTATGAGGCTGAATTATGTTTTGTGGCTCCAGACATATTTTCATGGCAAAGAAGGGGGGCAAAATGGCTCTTTTGACAGAAAAGGTTGCTGACCCCTGACCTAGAAATTTTCATGTGTCCCATTGTGAACTACATTTGTAGAATAAAGGACCATCTCTGCTAAGGGTAAGAAGTCAAAAATAGACTGAAACGGCCCTCAAAGCAGCTGCCAGACCTCCCTACTTTCAAATGAGCTCACCATAATAATAATGACAAAGATAATCATATAAGGTCGGAAATCCCAAAACTTGATTACCACCTAGATTTAATTAACTGATCCATTGACTGTGGGTTGTCTGTCCACCAAATTTCAGTCAAATAAAATCAAAACAATGCATAATTAGTTAGTTACATAACAAATTAATAAAAAAACTGACAATATAATTTAGGCATTTTGACTAATTCTTCAAAATTTTAGGAGCCACGAATGCTAATCAGAATATCCCATAAATGGCATGTAAACAGTCACAAATAAGGACATAAACATGTTCTTACATTCACTTTGATCACACATGTCATAATAATCTCTGTAATGTGAGCAGAGCAGTATGGAAACTCATACTCTCCTTGCGTATCAACTCTTTCTGCAGCCATGTTTTTACCAGAGATAACATAACTGCTGACTTTCAACCAAATCCAAGCATTAGCAATTACAGTATGTAATTCTGTCCCCTCGGGTTTGCTAGCGTTGCATGTTGTCACAAGTGTCACAGGCTGTGGTTAAACATGTCAGCATGTTTTTATGTTATCAGCCCGTGTAAACATGCAGTCATGGTAATCACACCCTATTTTAGAGCACCGAGGGCCAAATGCATCAGAAAAAGTAGAAATTAGCTCAACCGCTAGTGGATCTTCCATGCCACCTTTCTGTGCGGATTACTGGGATGTAGGTGGGGCGGTGACACTCATCGCAGCACAGACTGCTCCTCGCACCAACGCCCACAGACCAACAGGCCGGTGGAACAGCTAAGCACCAACCAGAAAAGAGCAAACAGCACTTAGCTGAGAGCTAGTCGGGCTATTGCCAGTCTGTGGTTGTGCAGATATGAGTAAGACGGATGATGACTAAGCACAGAAACAAAAGATTGCATGTTTGTTCAGTCTGAAATTGGACTCTGCATGTTGTTTAATCTGGTGATGAATCTTCAATTTGAATCACAGTCAAAACAAGAGAATCAAATCTGGAATGTGTGTTCAGCTTCAGTGTTCACTTTACTGTTTTTTTTCCTCTCAATTATTTTTCTTTTTATCTAGTTTCTTTTTTGTTGATTTTCTGTTAATATTACAGCACTTGTGACAAATATTCAACTTAACTTCTGTATTCAGAAAAATTCACTTTTAGGCCATAAAATATTGTTACTTCCTGTATAGCAGACACGTTTTCATTGCACATTCTGTTGCTGTTGCCATACTGGCCATTTGCTCATTTTGCTTTTCTAATGTTTGTCAAACTTACTTATTTCCAGAGCAGTGATTTGTTAGCTTGTCTCTTGTAGATTTTTATCATTTCTAGCGAGGTTTTTAATCAAGTTAACAGTTTTTGGTGGAAAAAATGCCTTTATCTGACTAAAATGTATCAAGCTGACTGATTTTGAACAGAAGCCCCTTTAGAATGTCTTAAAAATGCACTTGATGGTTACATATGGTCTTTGTAGAAGACATTAACTTTTGTATGCTAGAACCTGATAGTTCTTTATTACAAGCCTGATAAATTGAATGAAAAATGGGGGTAGACTTTTTTCATGCTAAAATAACCCCAAAACGCTAAGGCAAACATTAGACTATTATAGAAAAATACAGCAGATGTCAATATTGTAAAGATCTTTATGTAACCTGTGCTATGACAATAATTACATAGGCTGGTATTAAATGCTCTGTGGTCCAACAGTGACGTAAAGCCGGTTTGTGCTACATCTGTAAGCTGCATAGTTAGGCAGACATGCTAACATTTGTAGCTTTGGTTAGCTAACACTGTTCAAACCAAACATCACAATTTTTTAAATTCTTCTGTTTTTGTTTCTTTGAAAGGCTGAATAAAAAAGACAGTCCTCCAAACTCTTTAAATTAAATCTGTTTTGCTGTGTGTGTTTGTGTGAGTGTGCTGTCAGCTGATTTGATGAAACATGTATGTAGGTCGGTGGGTAGGTGTGGGGAGGGGACACATTGCCGAGGATTGCTTTCAACTTGCTAAAAGATACAGCCGTTTATGACAGCCATCTGTCCAGCATGCGTGTGTGTGCGTGTGTGTGTGTGTGTGTGTGTGTGTGTGTGTGTGTGTGTGTGTGTTTCTGTGTGCATACACTTGCAGGCACAATTATTTTTCACTGGTGGGTGTCGGGGTCCAGGTGGCTTTATACTGTAACATTGCACCCACAGTGTGCAACAGCACGAGTGGATGTGGGAGCCCAGCAGCCCATGTTAGTCATAAAAATGCTTTTATAGACGGGCAATCTGGGGGTGCATGAAACGTGAGAAAATGTAGCTTTTTATGATTACAACTCATCTTGGCAATGAGAGTCAAGAAAAAGTGATTCAGCTGTTTGGTTCAAACCAGTTTCTCCTGATAGCCATGGCAACCTCGACAGATACATCTATCCTAAAGCTGGGGTAGGCAATGTCTGCAAATCAAGCTAGCTGTAGCATGAGACTCCTAAGGAAGCAGCACTGCTGCACACTCCCCTCCCTGTTTTTGATGTGGCTTCCATTTTATTTCGTTTGTTGTCGCTCTCGCTTTTAAGGCCAGTTTGTGCCAAAGTACACAATGAGACGAAACAGTTGCAGGTAAAGTTGCAGCGGTGTAAACTGGTCCGTCTCTGTTCAACTCAAGCCAGCTGATGGTGTTGCCTGTAACTCAGTTTGTCAGGTCACCAGAGTAAGGCATGTCACTTGTTTCAGCAGTCCATCAACTCGTAGCAACGTCACCTGTTGCTAAGAAGTGTTACATAGAGCAGCCAATAGAAACACACGCTCTGAAATGACCTGTCATTGGCTGAAAAGTGTTGGCCACAGTATATTTTCTGAAGCCTGACAGAACCAAGGACAGTTGAGGAAGTCTAATGTTTTCTCAGACAACTTGATCTGCAGTATGTTGTATGGTTCTTATGGAATTTTTGCCCGATGATACCAAAATAAACTGTCTACCCCCAGCTTTAAAGCAACAATATGTAGCTTGACCGGGACCTGCCCCTTTGAGAAACGAAACTTAACAATGCATGCGAATAAGTCACACAAAATAGAAATTTTAGTAAAAACTGGGGCATATTTTATGAGAAAATGTCCTCTGGTTTTTCCTCTGATGTCCCTCCGACTGCTCTGTCTGTCTGCAGCCTTTTATTTAGCGGAGCTGTAAGTCAGTCAAACATGAGAAAACACTGAGAGAACATCTGGAAAATTAATCTTACATTAGCTCCTCTGCTCATAAAGAGTTAGACACAATGGGACACTACAAGACCTGTACTTGTTAGAGTCACCATAAAGCTAAGACCACATGAGTCATACAGTGCAGTGGAACCAGTGTTCAAACGAAAACGTCTTGATTGTCACCAGAGTGTCAAATGGTCTCATCATAAATTTTGCAGCTAAAGGGTTTGTCTGTTAAGAGGCTTCCTGGAGGTCAAGTGGATGAAAAGGACCACTTTATGGGCTAAAGTAGATAACAGATGACTGAGCTGCTCCTTTTAACTTCACTTGTTGATATCTTGAAAACAAGATCAGGGTTCAGATCCCTTGGGCGTCAAAGATCTTTGAGAATTTGTTGGTCCCAAAACACTATTTTGCCTAAAGGAGCAAGGATTTCCCTTCAAATATTACAAAAGCAGCTGGAAATAAGCATAAGTCGAACATTTTAAAAAATAGTACTTGTAGCTTGTTTAATGGGAAACGTTTTGGGTGTATCAGAGAAGTGGTTAAGCTAGATCAGAGACATCATCAGGGAGGGAAACACCTTAGTTTTCAGTCTTTTGATTCCCTTGGAGAACGCTTGCAGGTGACAGGATCCATTCCTGTACTGCAAATCATATTTCAGGGCTTCTGAGTGCGTTTTTTGCATATCAAACCAATAAAAAAAAAAAAAAAAATCATCCATACTGCATTCATACTGATGGAGGGAAACGGAGGAGGTCTATTTTTGCATCCAGCCAAAACAGGGTTTGAAGTGAAGGCCCAACGGAGAGGAGGAAAGAAGTCGAGCTGCTACGGCGCTTTCATCCAGTCTGTCGTATCTGCATATGCCGCTTTATCATTCATGTTGCTCAGATGGAAAATATAAAGAACGCTCATCTGGCAGAGCTTTTGACAGGTTTTGATGGAGTTTTAGCAGCAGTAACGGTGCAGTTTAAAGAATGGCAATATGGGTTGGTCGGTCCACCTCTTTGATTCACACTGAAATATATCAACAACTGTTGGAGGGTTTGCAAAGACATTTTCTACAGAAAAACATGATTGTTGCTGACATGGTGACTCCCTGAAAGTGCAATATGTAACATTTAAGCACAATTACAGCACAGTTCCTATGTCAGTTAAGTAGTGCACTTCATGTACATGGTGCATGTGAAGTTTAAACTGTGCTATGGAAGCACAAGAGTGTCTAGCGTCAATTAGATTTAGGAAAAAAAAAATTAAATCCTAACAGACCAGTGAGACCTGTACATTATAAACACTGTACTTTTCATTGTGATTCATCAATTCAGATCGGGTCCAATGACTTGAAGTACTTATGGCCACATTTTTGTCACACTGTTTGAGGCAACGTACTGTAACTGGGGCTAAAAAGTTACATGTAAGATAACTTTGGTTAGGTTGGTATTATTTCATAAATTTTTACATTAAAGATTCATATTAAAACACACCAGCAACAAATTTGTCTGCATCTAAAATGTTACAAATATTCTGCAATGTCTATGGCACCCAATAAGCCTATTTGCTCTTTTTGAAGACCCAAATCTTTCTGTTTTTCAGGTGACAAAAGTTTCATGTTCACAACAGTTGACTAATTTCCTAAAACAGTGGGGATCTATAGGGTTTTGGGGGTTTTTTGTTTGTTTTTTAAAATTTATTTTAAATCATACGTGAATGAAACATGAGTACGCAATTTGTTTCATTGGGACTATTTCCAGTTGCACATTACAATGTGTTTGGTAACTTAGCAAGTACTTAAGGCAACAGAGCAGCATATGTGGGATTGACCTAAAAAAAAAAATGTGCCCATTTCCATTTTCATTATAATTAAAATTGAATTGATGAGTGCGACCCTCCTGTGGCTCATTCATGTGTCTTAGTTTCTGAATAACAATGGAGGTTTATTGCACTCTTGCACTACTTCTCTAGTTATTTGGTGTCTTTTATGCCGAAATATGGCTTATCTCCTTCATGTTTTCAGACTGGACTGGTGATGGAGCTCCTCAGGCTTCAGAAGGAAAACCTCATCCCATCTCAGGTGACTGCTGAAGACATGATCAACTTTATTTTGATCAAAGAAACAACACACTGAGAAAAAGGTAAGTCACTGAGTCACATACACTACAACTAATACACCTTGAATATTACTCCATAATAAGAATATAATTACCAATGTGTTAGAGCAGTGTAGTTACACCTTTGTTTTCTTTCTCTTCACAGCCTTTGGGAGTCTGTACTTCAGGACTTGGAAGAGGAGGAGATCAAGCCTCTTTTAAAGCTGGTAAGGCAATCCAGGGAGGGTTGCAGTAGTTTACACTAAAATGTTACATTATGTCGATTTTTATATGCTAAATGCATCAAAATTGAATTGTATCTATTTTCTTGTTTTAGGTATGGGAGGCCAATGTCAGCAACAAAATGAGGGACCTTGAGTGTGAGGCCAAGCTTCTCCTTGACTTCCCCGAGGCCGTTCCTCCTAATTTAAAGTAAGTCACCTTTGATACACTTTTATTAACTGTTCAATAGCAGTGGTTTTAATATGACTGTAATAATTAAAGGATTTTAAAATTAATTTAAATTACTGTGACCCACAGACATTCAAAAGTCCTCAGTATAGCGCAAGACTATGCCAAGACTCTCATGAAGGAGCAGAGGAAGGCACCAAGCTCCACTCAACTTGGCCCAGAGCAGGTGGTGTTAGAGGTTGTCCCCAGAGTTCTGCAGAGTCTTTGGGTGATTCCTCAACGCCCCCTCTGAATTCACCATCCAAGAAGCTGAGCAAGTTGTCAGTTGGGGTAACAAAGGCCGTTCTGGACAGAGTTTCATCTGCTCTTCCAGTGGTGGAGTCGAAAGCCACCTTCTCCCGTTCCATCAGGGACGACATGGTCCTGTCTATCTTAACAAGAATCAGACAGACGTTCCAGCGAGAAATCCTTGAGGAGGAGGTTTTGAGCTTCTCACCACTGCTGCTCACTGAAATCGTGGATGTGGCAGTGAAACACGTAACTGAGAAGTTCCCGTCCAGGAGCTCCAAAGTACCTACTCGTCAGAGAACTTTTGCCACCATGTCAGCAGTGGATCTGTTTTTCCCTGATTTTTCAACAAAGGCGCCAGCACCAAGGACAGAGACAAAATCCATTGTGGTGTCACCTCTGGCAGCTCCTCCAGCCTCCCCAACTAAACCTCTATCCATTCCTAAGGTTCAGGGCAGGGAGGATATCAACAAAGAGTCCAGCCTTGAGGAAAATCCAAAGTCAACCAGCGAATTTGAGTCTGCAGCAGTTGCAGCTCCTGCAACACCCCCTGCTGGACTTCCAACTTGTAAGATTCAGGCCAGGGAGGATGTTCTGGATATGACGAGCCTAGAAAACGACCTGAAAGCTGCCACAAACAAAGACTGTGTTGCAGTTACACCCCCTGCGGAACCTCCATAAACTACGGTTGAGGCCAGGGAGGGTATTATTAAAGAGTCCAGCCTTGAGGAAGAAACAAAGGCAGCCAGCGAACTGGAATCTGCAGCGGCTCCAGCTCCTCTTTCACCCCCTGCTGAACCTCCAACTTGTAAGATTCAGGCCAGGGAGGATGTTCTGGATATGACGAGCCAAGAGAACGACTCGAAAGCTGCTACAAAGAAAGATTCTGCTGCAGTTACACCCTCTGCTGAACCTCCAACGCCTACAGTTCAGGTCAGGGAGGATGTTCTGGATATGACAAGTTAAGAGAAGGACCTGAAAGCTGCCACATACAAAGACTCTGCTGTGGTTACACCCCCTGCTGAACCACAATGCAATCCTGGGGTTCAGGCTAGGGAGGTTGTACTGAAAAAGTGCAACTCAGAAACTGAGCCAAAATGCACCAGAGATAAAGACTCCGCTGCTAAGACCACAGAAACAACAGAGTCAACACTTAAACCCACTGAGCTGCCACATTCACCAGCTCCTCCAACGTACAAAACTGAAGCTCTTTCTACTGCTGAAGTTGAGGACATGGTGGATGATCATAAAAGGCCCAGCCTGGAGGAGGAGGATCCAAAACCAACCAGAGAACATGCCTCTGCTGTGGTTTCAGCTCCTGTGAAACCTCCTGCTGAGTCTGTGCTCATCATTGTCGACGATCCGGAAGATTCAGAGGTCGAGACGACAACGCTGACCAGAGTTATGGGTTATGTTCGCTGGCTCTGTAACACAGTGTGCTGTTGTTTTTTAAAAAAATAAAAATAAAAATAAACAAACAAACAAACAAACAAAAAAAACAACCGGATGTCGTATCTCAATTGTTAAAGTGTATGACCATTAAGGGATTTGGATATTTTTCATCCACAATTTATTCAGTCGGTGAAGTTAACGCAACTTAACACCAGTTGCCACCTGCCATATCCAAAAAACATGACGTGCAGTGATTAGCATTTAGCCTTTAGCCCAGCATGGCTAAAGTGTTTCTTTGCATATGTTTGAACTTTGTGCTGCTAATGTGTTCATTTGTGTGTAAAGACATGCTTTTGTACAGTTATGGTTACAGACTGCTCCTCCTCTACACTTGCACTTGCTTAAATAGAGGCAAAACATAATATCCAAGGGTAAAAATTACTTTGCCTGGTAGCAATATTTTTCTGTTCAAGTTTTCTGTTGATATTGTAATAATATCATAATTGTGAAGTTTTTGACCATATCTCATGTAAACTGATATGTATTACTAATATTATGACTTTCAGGCTACAGGTACAGGGTGAGCCAGCACATTAATTTGAAACACTCAGCAGGCAGCTTGACTGGAAAAACCAGAGCTGGACCAATAAATAACCCCGTTTCTATATTAATTTATTGCCAATTACTAAACTGCAGTATGAAAATGTCAAACACATGTTAAAGGTTATTTAAAAAAAAAAACTGAAATAATGAACACTGGAAAAATATGCTTATTAATTAAAAAAAAAAAAAAACTAATATAAGAGTGTTAACCTTAAAAATCCAGCATTTGTCCAGTTGAACAAGTTGTTTTGCAGTGAAATAAGAGTGAATCTGCTGATCCCCATTGTTCTTTTTATCCACTTTTTAAAATATACTATTTTTTTCAACACTTAATTTTGAAAAGTGACTTCATAAATAATGCCATAAAGTAACACAACGATTCAACCTTAAGGCAGGGTTTTGTCACCATGTGACAAAACATTAGCTTATAGCAGACCTGTCCAACATGAGTTTTCTCAGTGCCCCAGTACTAAAGTATTTTAACAACTATCGGATAGATAGTCATGAAGTGTCAGACAGACATTTATGGCCCCTAGAGGATGAATGGTGTTTCCTCTAGTGTCACCATGAGACTGACTTTTACAGTTTTTAATATGCTCAGCAACAACTGTTGGTTGGATTGCCATGAAGTTTGGCACAGTTTGAATTAATCATAACTTTGGTTATTCCCAAAAGTTTTACTTTGGTTAATTATTAAATACCTAAACAAAAAACATTCCAGTTAGTCACTTGGCACTTATTAGCATATGTTAGCATGCTAATATGCTAAAATAACATTGAAATATTATAACTGCTAACATCAAATATCAGCGTGTTGGCAGTTACATTGTGTGCTTGTAAGCACACTGATTAGCATTTAGCCTTTAGCCCAGCATGGCTAAAGTGTCTCTTTGCATATGTTTGAACTTTGTGCTGCTAATGTGTTCATTTGTGTGTAAAGGCATGTGTGTACCAATTCACATGTTCAGAGGAATATGTATGGACTTCTATGGGTGGATTACACTCTAAGAGGGTATTAAACATGATATAGAAGGAGCAAATGATAAATCCTTATGATGCTACAGTAAATGTGCCAATATTGTTAAAGTTCTGAAAAGCTATTAAAGCCACCAGCTATATGCAGAACCTCCTAAGAGGTATTGGACAGTGACTATCTGCCTCTTTAAGGTACAATGTACAGAGTGGAGGGTTTTTTCTTGTAACCATTGCCTGTTTTCGTGGCTATATTTAGAGGCCTGTTGCTACTGGAGGTGAGGATATTGCCTGCTGCGCTTAAGCTGAGGGAGGCATATGTTTTTCCCCCATCTGACCTGCGTTTCCTGGTGTGAATTAAATCAAAGCTGAGAAGTGCTGAGAAGAGGTGATAGGCATTGGTCTCTTGAGATAAGCCAATGTCTTTTTGTTCCAAAAGGCCTGCAAAGTAGATCCAGCTGGTGACATCTCAGAGTTTGTGGGGTAAACCGAATGTAGCCTAGTTATATATTTGCTGTTGTTTTTATTCATGGTTTATTTTCAGTTTTAAATGCAAGCAAAACGGTTTATGTAGCAAGCAGAGGGCTCATAAATTCAATATCCCTCCCATTACCCCCGCCACTTCTGACAATAACACGCTACATCATGTCGTTTAGGTCGCATTCCCCTGTAGGCAGTCAGCAGCTCTTATCTGTCCCATCCCTGTTTTCTTGTTTGCCTTGTCAGATTTTTTAACTTCTATCACAACCAAACTGCGATGGCAGCTGAAGTTGGCGCTGTAATTCACTGATGTAGAACACAGTCTAGTTTCCACTTTCTAAAAGAGCACACTGGCTCCAATCTCCTGTCCTCGCAGGGATGAATCCATTGGGTTTCTGTCTTACTTTGCTCCCCGGCTTATGATTTATTCATATGCAGAGCAGAGCATTCGACAATCCCCCACCCCACAACCTATACTCACACAACCCCCCACCTCTCCAATCAGAAATATCGAAGGGGGCTGCATGGGGATGAAACAAAATCATGTAAAATTAATCCAACTATATCTTCAAGATTAGTTTTCATTTAAATGTATTATTCCGTGACATTGACCCTACATTCTGCATTGTTGTGTAAACTGAGAGAAACAGGGCAGATGAGAAAAAGCGATGACATGCAACCCATGATGATGCCCAAAGCACATGGTATGTACTTTAACCTATGAAGCCAGCAGCATCCTCGGGTTGCTTGCTTTTTCATGGCACACCCATTCATAATTCACCATGTAAACTACAAAGGTGGATGGCAAAGTGGACATGAGAACTAGTGATGACACCAAGAGAAAAGAGAGGCACGTTTGACACTTCAAAGCATGTTAATGCACCTTTGCAGCATGGGAAAAGAACATGCATTATTATGGGATTCTGCAAAAATCCTTTGTACTCAAACACAACAACAGCTACACCTATATGATGTGAGACAGAAGTGAAGGACAAAAAAGTAGGGGTGTATGGAAGCTATGGATTTGCTGGATTGTGAGGAGAACCAGCTCATGAAAAATGTGTGACATTGGTTGTACACGCACTTAACCCACATGCAACACATGAATGAACTCAATCTCTCTCTCTCTCTCTCTCTCTCTCTCACACACACACACACACACACACACACACACACACACACACACACACACACACACTCCATACTGACCTCATCCAGGAGATGCGGTCTTGCCAGAACTCATACATTATGTAACTTGACTTTCCTGGGAGCTTCTGAACGGACACACTGACAGCAGGACGGAGATGAAAAGCAGAGTGGGGCAAGAGGAGGATACAAAGTGAAAAGATAGTTTGCACTCAGCAAAGATAAATGACACAAAAAAGTTTTAAACTTTTGAGAAACTTTGATTTTAAGAGGGCAGGCCGCAAAGCTCCTTGCAAGACGGCATCAAAAGAAAATGAGCCTTGAATTTCAGGTGACAGTGTCAGTTTGTGGATTGCCATTAAAAAGCTGCTCACAGTTTGGATTCACACTGAAGCTGCTATAAGAATGATAAATCATATAATGTTATTGGAGCTTTTTCTTTAATGGCAGTTCTACATCTGTTTCCCCTTATTTTTTTGATGCCAGTTTTGATATAGTTGAAAATTTAAACCCCTGATTAAACAGCCTCAAGGTTTAAAATTCCCTGCAGTGGCTCTAATAGATATCTTGCTTTGCCTGAGAAGAAGCAAAACACTCACTGCAGGTTGTCAGAGTGGGCTGAGGTGGCATCGATGTAGCCTGTCAGAACTTTCTGAAAGTTGTCCAGACTTTCATCGGTCACAGACATCTGCCTCTGAACCAGCAGGATATTCTGTTGGCGACGAGACGAGAGGAACCAGATAAGACGACACATGAAACAACCAGCTGCTGTGTGAGTGTGTGTGTGTGTGTGTGTGTGTGTGTGTGTGTGTGTGTAGGTGACAAGCTCATATTCCCTCCTAGGGTCCAGGCGTGTGTAGATATTGTCAAAATGGACACTTCAGAAGCATTTGATGAGAAAATCATAAAACTTTCCTGAGTCTATCTCACAACCACTAACAGCACATGAGCTATACATAAACAAATGCTCTTTCACATGGTTTTGCTCTCATGTCAAACCCCTTTTTCAATACATTCGGTTTTGTTTATCACTTTTGCTAAAAGTCTCGGTGGGACAGCCTCACAAAGCAAGATGGAGACACAAACTGTTAAATAATCAAGTGAAATTTAATCCAATGATTACCGTGATTGCATGACAGAATGCAAACACCATACCGGCACTGTAATAATTGTGTTGCCATGATACCTAATCAGTGTCTTTCAGAGTACTTTGTCACTTTCTTCATATAACATACTGATGACAGCAGCTGAAAGACTTTTCCTTCTCAACTATATCAAACTCACTGAGTCAGTGTTGCAAGTTATATTCATATTTGCACCTTTATTTCCCTGGTGGAGTCGCCACAGCGCACTCCTTCTACCACTTATCAACTAAATGAACGCTGAAAATATTTCAGTCTCTAAAATAACCTGCTCTCAGTATCATATTGTGAACTTTCTGACAGAGGAAAAGGACCCACACTTTGAAATAAAATACTTCTTTTCTTTATCGATCAATACATCCTGACAACGAGCAACATCCCAGCAACCAGCAGTGATTCAGCGTCCTCCAAAGGGATTCTGGGCTTGAACTGAGGTCCTCTGCCTGGTGTGTGGTTGCACTGCATCCTATCGACCTGCTGCCCTCTTTACATTCTCAACAAGTCAATGTAATCGTGAGTCACTGCTGCGGTTATAAAGAGATACTTGCTTAAAGCATCTTTTATAAGCACTGTTCCACAGGCTTGAATCTGTCTATAGGGTTGCTTCTCCTACATGTCAAAAAGACATATTTTTGGTTCTAAGTGTCACGTTGGGTTCAGTTTTTTTAGGTATCACTCTCTGAAATCTTATTTTGTCGCAACCAAAGTACAAAGGTCCAGGACTGAACTTAATCTGTGATGCTCACATTAAAAAAATGTATTAACTCACAAACCTCCCTGGGAAGAGCAGTCATTGAAATTTCTGCAAAAATAGCAGCAATTAAAACTAAATTTTTTCCTTATTATTTTTTTGACATTTTACAAGAAGATACTTTAAAGCCTTTAGGAATTAAAATCAAAACGATGTACATGATTGGGCTGTGTTTAGTCAGTCTGAATGGGTCCGAATTAAAAAAAAAAAAGTTGTTAAAAATCGGGGCGTGCTGTATTTAACCAAATTATTTGGTTCAAATTGAGCCCAAAAAGATTTGTTAAAAATCTGTCTGTATTTAGTCATCTTATGTCTACATTTACCCCAAAAGTAGTTGCTGAAAGGGTGAGGGGGTTAGGGTAAGGGTAAGGGGGTATCCCTAACCTCCAACCCAATTATTAGCTATTGTTATTACACAAAAACTGATGGTTGGGTTAAAGTAATTACATGTGAAAGTTTGAACACCGTGTTTTTACATGGTAAAAGCATAAAAAACATGATTCACAAGATACCTTTGGAAGGGATTATTTTAGCTGATTATTGTTATTATATTACACTGAATAAATCATTCCATTAAAGGAGAATTAGCGATTCAATGTTATTTCTATTATCTCCAGCAATATATTGGCATCAACAGAATAATGATGTCATGGGGTATGGATCATTTTGACACGATTCAGGGATTTGAAAGTATGTGTTTCTTCTAGCGTTTATGTAATTTGATACCTATCGAGCAATGTTTAAAAAATGAAGTGGTCTTTTTTTGTCATTAGATTGAGACACTAACACAAAAAGTTTCTAATTTTCATCTGCCAATTTGTTCTGTAAATTGTGTTACTCCTGTCAGCTGTTACTTTGTCAACTGTGTTGGGCATGATTTTTGTGTCATAAATATTTAAAATGTTGGCAAAATTGTAATAAAAATGATTTAGGTCCATTTTTAGAGAGGGAAACTTTAGATAATGGCTTTTAATAAATCTAAAATCAGTGTAATGTGGATTTATGTTTAAAATAAACAAACAAAAACAAAAACAAAAACAACCTCCTCATCCGTGATGACAGCATCCCTCCAAATGTCCATTATCCAGCTCAAAATTCATATTTTCAAATCTATTAGACATCCTCAAAACCCCTGGAGAATAGACTCAAAATTTTAAAAAGATGTTTTTTGTTTTGTTTTGTTTTTCAAATCTGTCGTAGGCTATTATGTTCGTGTCTTCTATGACAGATTTTATGTCCATAACACAGTTAGCAAAATAAAAAGTAAATTTTTTATTCTCATTTAAATATTTAAAAAGTCATAATCTTGGGAATTAACGATTTCAGCACATTACAGGGATATATTATGGAAACAAAATGGTTATTTAGTAAAAAATTTGAAAAAAAAGAAAAAAAGAAAAAACCCTGATTATTCACTTTCTGTTGTTAGGAAAAGTAACCTTAATTATAGAATCGCTCATAATTTCTTCAGCAATGCTCTACCTCAATTTAATAAACATTTTACTCATCAGACAACTTCAAAAATCTAAATGCAGGTCTATAGGCCTATGCGAAAAATAGAAAACTAGCCAGATATATCCACTGGATATATCCACTGGATATATCTCAGATATACAAGACTGATTGAGGGAAACACCGCTGTGCATGTGTATACCATCAGCGAGTTGAATGTTCCAA
>JAQLOL010000015.1:8529200-8541943 GCA_029783665.1 Naso thynnoides | reverse complement strand
TCTCTCTCTCTCTCTCTCTCTCTCTCTCTCACACACACACACACACACACACACACACACACACACACACACACAGACACACACACACACACTGAGACCTATGTGTTGAGTCTTTCATTTTTGGCAGGAGAACTCCCTCCAGTTTTCTCATGTAGTATTCTCATGTATTTTTCATGCCTTAGTTGTCCCAGTAGAGAGCCTAGTGTGTCCAAGAGAGGACTCTCCACTGTTACAAGGCCATTTTCTGCACTAATACCCTGAATTTGGGGGTCTGATTCTGGATGAGAATGAATGAGCTTTCTTTCTTTTTTTCTTTCTTTCTTTCATCAAAAAACAAAAAGAATATTCTCATTTCTGTAAGGATGTTAGGCATAATGGGATCTTTCTATCCTCAACGACATCACTGGGTTCAACTACAATTCCCAGAATGCATTGATCTTTTCTCTGTGCTGGAGATGCTGCATTCAAGTACTCCTCGGGACTTTTTCCATCCGATTTTGTAAATCTCAGCTGCCACAGACTTGAAGTGGTTATGACATAAAATAATTTAACCCAGGCTGGTCAGCTTGGGGGAATCCTCTATGTTTTCAGTTATAAATAAGTTAATTTATTTGCAGGGATATGACAATATGAATAGATAGACCTTATGTAAATGTATCTAATTTTTTTAGAACTTGTTTAGTGTTCTAAAAAATGTGCTTGGTGGATTGACTGGCAACTAATTAACCAATGATGGAAAACCCATCATAGAAAATAGCTAAACAAGCTAGCATGTTCATGTTCAAAGCAGCTATACTTGTTTCATGTTGGCTTATAGTTTTGCAGTGACATATTTAAAGACAGACAAGTAACTAGGGTGGACTGCATTTAACTGATTAATTGTTTGCTAGTTAGCTTGTGTCTTTTTATCTGTGGTAGGCTAAAGTTAATGCTAACGGTACTAGCCTTTTGTGCTACAAGCGCTCTAGCCAGTTACAGCAATTCACTGACTTGCATGTAGGCCTATTTGTCTGTTTCCTCTTGTTTCAATTTTGTGTGTGTGTGAGAGAAGCAAATTCATATTGGTAACATATAACAATGTAAAATAATGCTTAGCGAAGTGTTAATGCAATTACTTGACTTATGTAATGGCTAGCATTAGGCTAAGTAGATATCCATGGGTTTCACAGCAGACATCTTAAAGACCAACACAGGTGTGACCAATGGCGACTTCATTCCATTAAGTGTCACAGGAAGCCAAGTCAGTGAGTGAGCATGCAAGTAGCAGAGCTCTGGAACAAGCTCACCTAATAAAATGATGGGTTTCATGAAGGTCATTTTAAGTTGTCGGAGAAAGAAAAGCGCAGGTGAAACTAATGACATTATGACATGTAGGTGAGCTCGTTCCAGAGCTCTGCTGCTGTGCATGCTCACTCATTGACCTGGCTTGCTAAGACACTTAATGGAGTGAAGCCATTCTTTGGTCACACCTGTGCTGGTCCTCAAGATGTCTGCTGTGAAACCCATGGATATGTAATGTTGGCTGGAAAAGCTTTGAGAGCACTTTCAGAAATATGCCAACACTTAAAAATAGGTTCACGATAGCCAGTTGTTTTTAGTAGGCTAGTTCAACACACCTACATAAGAACATCTAATAGGCTACCCAAGGTGTTTTTTGTACTGAAATAGGCTAGCTGAAGGAATTAAATAACAATATATTTTTTTAAAAATAGTAAAAAGATCAGATAAGGTGAACAGCTTTCATTTTCTCCACGCCCTCGTGTCACAGAGTAAGGAAATGACGTTCAATCTCGATTCCGCCGTCCCACAAAGCGCGCCGACCTCGCAGTTGTCACATTTCCTACAGCGCCTGAAGGCAGCACGTCTCCGTACCACTACGAGCAGCAGCAGCAGTAGCGGCAGCAGCGGCGGCGGCGGCGGCGGCAGCGCTTTCTCTCTCCGTAACCTAAACAATGACTCCTACTACAGACCGGAGCAAAGCACGCCAATAGAATGCGCCGCGCAGCACCAGAACCCTGCGTTTCGCTGCTATTCCGACCACTCACTTAAATGCGCCGACCGTAAACATGTGGATACCGACGGAGCATGAAAAATACGGCGTCGGTAAGTTTATTGCCTTTATGTTTTTAAAACTGCTGTCCTCTGCGCTCTCTCGCATTCAGTTGTAGGGCATGCGTGAATGTGTGGATACGCTTGGCGCTGCGATGGATGATCTCCAGCACTACGAACTGTTAGACTGAGTGTTTTTGCTTTTGTTTATTTATTTATTTATATTTATATGAGGCAGCATCAGCTCCCCAAACAGCCCGTGAGGAGAGCTTGGTTTTCATCTGACTGCCACATTGCAAAGCATAGGGTTGTCGCTCTCTGACCCCCCATGGTTTGCCAAATGAACAGCCACATTTTGATTTGATTCCCCCCCCCCCTCTCCTCGTCTTGCTTTGCCCTATTTCCCCCATTCGCATTGTCCGGGAATAAACTAACGGGCTATCTTGCCTGAGATGTGTGTGTGTGTGTGTGTGTGTGTTTTTGTTTTATTTGTCACACTGTGCCTGTGAGAATGGTGGAAAAAAAAAATCCGCTTATTACAGCCAGTCGCTGTATGTCTGCATATATTTCGCTCAACCTCTAGTAATTCCTCGAAAGAAGCACAAATCTGAGCAAAAACAAAGATTTATTTTAGTGCGTGTGGGATTCAGATGACTGTGGACCCCGAGAGGTCCCGGAAAATATGTGTATCCTTCATCGCATTGTTTCAGGCTGTCGATGGGGGCTCTGGATCAAACACTGAAGTGAGACAAACAAGCGACAACAACGCAACCGATGCCAAATGTAGAGGAGAGAGAAAAGAAGAAGAAGAAGAAGCAGAAGAAGAAGGAAAAAAAGAAATCCCACACAGACTTTGTGCTGTTGGTGTGGTAGGAATTTCTTCTTCGCTTGTCTGCAACAAGAAAAGGGGCTCATTGAGATGCGGCCGCAGAGAGGCGGCTTAAATGTCTCATAATTATATTCCCCAGAGATATCGGTCTGCTCTGTGTGTGTGATGCTCTGCTCCCTACATGATCCCACAGCCTCCGTGAAATCGAGCCAATAATTATTTTGTAATCTGTGCGAGGATGCCAGGAAAAAGTGGCCAGTAAAAAGCCTCTTGAAACTACTGTAACTGTGATAGAAGAAGGGATTACAGGCTGTTTTCCCCCCTCCCTTATTATGCTTTCTTCCTTGCATGTCTGGTTGCACGACACAGCAGGCTCCCAGGCCCTTGTAAATGTTACTTACTTTCCCAAAAGGTGCCACCCTGACCTGAAATCAGCGAAGCAGAGTCAACCAGAAACAAGCCTCTGGCCTGTGTGTCACACTCAGCGTTCTGGTCACTTGACCGCGCGGCTAAATTTTCCCCTCCTATAGACTTTTTTCCCCCTCTCTGTCTATGTTAAGTGCAAAACACCTGACCTTAGTCACTGTGCGGCTATATTAAAGTTAATCCCACGCAGGGCAGAGTACCCTGTAGACCACATAGCTTCCGTATTCTGATCATACGCAATAGATATATTTAGTTGGCACGGCTGAACAAGAGGAAGACATTTATTTTGAAGGCTAAACACTTGCCATTGTCCTCACACTGCTAGAGGGGGCTCCGTTAATTGGATTAAGGCTCTTTATCCCATTTTTTTCCCCTCTCAATAAGGGCAATAAGACTCATTTAATTGACTGTGATTTATTTTTTAAGACATGTTTTGGCAGCGGCAGACGTCTTTGTGGCCGGGTCCCCTTTGAGGAAGGAACTTAGATGTTTTCCTGTTGTGAAATTCGAGTTACATGATACGCACTCACATGCACGCAAGGATGTAACTTTGAGAGTGTTTTTTTTTTTTTTTCAGTGTGAAGTTGGCAAAGGTTAATGTGCTTTTTGTCCTTGGTGTTGTTTGGACTGTGCAGTCTGTATTGGTGTCAGGAGGGAATGTCATTCATTCGGTTCAAGTGAATCAGTGGAGAGACTCAAGAGAGGCTATTGAGTGCTTTCAGGCCAGGTTATGCTTATGCAATGAAGAGCAAGTTTGGATAATGTGTTGTCTGACCATGTCGTAAAGCAAAATAGCACTTCTGGACTGCCACATTGGAAATTGGGGCAAAAAGTATGGGAATTTTGAGGCAGATGTCATTACGGATAATACGGAGCAAGAAAATTCCATCATCTGGCTGAATGTGGTTATCAAATACTTGTGACAAAGATATGTAATAAAGGCAGGATATCTTACATTTTAACAAACTTTATTCCAAACATCAGTACACTGAATGGTAAACAGTTATTAGTTGGGCTGCCAATGCAAATTAAAAAAAAAAAAAACAAAAGATGATTAAGTGCTGAATTTCAAGGGTTGATCACAGTTAATCACATATTGTACTGCATGTTAAAAATTCTATTATTTTGCATTTCACAGCAGTTTTTAAGTCCGAATTATTTATGTAAAGCTGTTTACAGTGTAACTTGATTTGGAATTAGATGCCAACTGGAGTACGCCCCTTTTATGTATGTCTCATGCATTTACAAGGGAGAGACGGGCAGAGCTCGCCCACTGCTAAGTAGCTTAGCACAAACACTGGTAATCAATAGGAAATGCTAGCCTGCCTCTGCATGAGTCCTCAAATACATTTTAACGCCAACTTTAAAACGGGCCTGTGTGCTTTTTGTGTTGTTGTTAATTTACCACTAAATGTTATTTTTCAACTCAGATTAGCACTTCATTTACTTTCCGTTTTTTTAACAGACGTTTTGTTTTGTTGACCTGCTCTCAAGCACATCCACGGTGGTTTGTGCATGTGCCCTGAGGTTAATGTCTGTACATATTTGATTCTGAAATGACATGAATTGCTCGTCTGAGTCCAAACGTAACGTGTTAGATAAACAAGACAAAACAAGCACACAGGAAAAGTTAGATTTGTTGGAAAGTTTATCTGCTGACTTTAGGTGGAGGCAAGCTAGCACTTCCCATTGACTACAAGTATTTAAGCTAAGCTAATTAGCGGTGAGTGAGCTCTCCCTGTCTTTTCCTTGTTACTGCACGCAGAGTTGAAGGAATGGTATCTATCTTCTTGTCTGGAACTCGAGAAACAGGTAACAGAAAGAAAAAACGAGCCATTCAGAAGTGTACTGTTCGTTCTTCTCTATGACTGCCGGTAAGCAGAATACTGCTGTGTCGGCTTGATTGAGAATATGTCAAAGGGACAAAACAGCAGCATGCGATCAATGGAATTTTTAAAAAATAACTTGTTAATCGTGGCCTTGTAGTCGATCGGGAATAACGATGACTGCCCTGCGTATTGGTTACTAAATAACCGACCGTCCTTTGCCTGACAAAGTACATAATAACATCATTTTAAATCACTATACCAAGCATTTTTTTGCAACCTTAAAAACAGTTTTAATATTGATGCAAAAAGGAGAATATAGGCCAGTACTGGCCAATAGTATTGGTAAACAAACCAATTGATCAGGCAGGCCCTAGTAAAAACTTTTCTCTCATTGAAACGATCCAAACGTGCTTTAACAAGTATGAGCACCTCTCCCAAATTCTTACGTGGGAAAGATCAGAGGGGAATGGGATTCCTAAAGTGACCTCTTAACAACAACCTGGGGCCTTAAATCTCAGCCCAAAACCTTCTGAGCAGCCCCGCATACATAATATAATATTAGTCAGATTACCCAAATGAAATGAAAGACTTTGTATTGCTAAAACAGTTTGCAGTTTAACAAGGTTATTGCAATGTTATTTCAAATGGTATTGCAAAATATTCCATCAGCTGCAGGGAAAAAAGATAACCAAATGTTTATCCTTGTTTCAAAACAACCCAACAACAGCAATGACCATTGAGCCCCAGATGGAATCTAATCCTAAATTATTCATGCCGGGAGGAGCAGCTGTTGCTTTTCTACAGGTCTCCACAACTTATAACAAAACACTACCTGACTTGTACCGAGCCAAATCACACCGACCTTAGTCGAATTAACATCGCTGAGCTGCATTTGAATGGACTTTTCTGCTCAGTCCTGTTGGGTCTCTCATGAATATCCATGCCGTGGAATCGCTGTGATATCTAAATATTGGTACAAGTAAGTCGCTACCTCAGCCATTTTCAGACGTGATCTCCTCCAGGTGCTTTCAGTGAACACTTTATCCCCTTTTGACGTGGAGGCCGACTAACTGAAAGGGCTTGGAAATCCTTGGATCCTTGCAGGAACATTTGATCTCGGGCCAAATCGAGATGAGATCAGAACGCCTCGCTGTTTAATTGGAAGGTTGCGCCGTTTGATGTCCATTCGCCTTACCAGAGAAGCAGGGCCCCGGGAGGGCGGGGTGGGGGGTTGGGGGGGTAGCTGCCGTTGATGAAATATGAATGGACTCTCGAGGAGTTGATGTTAAGGCACCCATTAGCCCACCAGTGCAGTGATTACTGGTTTTTAACCTGAAGCAAGAAGGCTGGTAGATTGATGAGATGATGTTAATATCTGAATTCTAAATGGACTTGGGATATGGAGACATTAGATTGAGCCAAGAGGGTATCGAAGTCAAAAATCATGAGATCAGGCAACAGGATGAGAGTTGGAGTCGAGATAACTGAATCTTGCATGACAGACTTATCCAATAATGTCTTCTCAATTCTCTGAACCTACTTTACATGACAGATAATCTGTCAAAATGTCACTAGAGACAAACACACTTTGACTTATTCACCGACTGCAGAAGTTACTCGAGGCTGCATTGTGTCATGTTTAGAGTGGGCGTGGAGCTCGTGCTGCAGACAGACACAGCGAGGCCTTTCTCCTCATTAAGGCCCTCTGATACAACCAATCAAGCATGTCATTGCTCATCATAATTTGGACACATAATTAAACCATTTTTAACGAGCTGGTTTGCGTGCAATTTGAATTCTCCACTGATGGCTGGAGAAGCTTGATTTATCACGCAACCCAGTTCAGTTCCTCGAGTGCCGGGGAAGGAAGCGGAGAGGAGCGTGAGATAAAGACGGAATGGAGCGGCCGCCTGATTGAGCGCTCCTGCTCGAGGCCCGGCTGCGATGGAGGGCCAGCGTCGGGCCTGAGGGTTTCCTGCTGTTCCACGCCTGACATCACTGGCTCCTCCCTTGGGGGGATGTTGCTGTGGTTGATAGGGGGTGGAGGGTGCTGGCGCGTGTCAAAGGGTGGACTCATTGTCGGGGCGTCCGCCCTGCCCTGTTACCCCTAAATCCACCCCCCCTCCCTTACCCTCCCACTCCACAGGGGATTAGCAGGTTGTTTTGGAGGGGGCCCCGAGGCCCATTCCACCATTATACCCATGATTCTCTAATGCAGCAAGCCCCAGGGCGATGTACGGGAAAGGACAGTGGGGGAGGAGGCGTGGCGAGGTGAAGCCTACCAGCTTGTAATTGCTTCCTCGCCCGCTGCCTCGTCTCCATCTGCAGAGATAGCACCCCGTCTCCAGTGTGTGCGCGCACATTTGCACACACACTCACCCGATGCAATCATTCAACCTGGAAGGAGACTGTTGGAGGCTCCCTTGTGAATTGAACAGATGCATAAAATAAGGAAAAAAATAGAGAGCGAGAGAGTTAACCACTCAGCCCACTGCAACACACAAGCTGCTCCCTGGTGTGTGCATGTAAGGGTTAAATAAATCTACATAGACATGTGACATATGACGGTCTCAGTGAGCATTTTATTCACTGCTGATTCACCCTGACAATAATAGTCTTTGTGGCACAAACACGGCCTGAGACAGGAGGACGGAGCTGGAGAAACGCCACTGCTGGTTCGTTTGTGTTATTGAATGAAATCACGCTCTATTTGTTATGGAACCCTCAATTATGAAAGAAAACACCGAAACCGCAAACACTGTCTGTTTGTTTAGATTCAGTAACACAAAACAGGAAAGGAACACAAATAAATCATCCCAGCTGCATTTTGTGGATATGAAAATATTTGACCTCTTTTATTTTCACTCCTTCCAGTTTTTTTGTCAGCACACACACTCCGGGGATTCCCTTGTAATCCCATCGGAGTTGGTGACACAAACAAACCAATACGGTGCAATCGTCCGTCCATGTTCATGTATAAAGTCCAGACAGGCAGCTGCGGGGAGCTTTTCCTGCGTTTCCACTCCAGTGGCAGTCTAGTGTGTGTGCTGTAGGGAGACGATGCTTCAACTCTGAGATGGCCCAGTGATTTTCTAGTTTACCACAATGCATATCAGTCATTATAATGGCCATTATTTCACATGGGCTTCACATGAGTTATTGTTTGTCTGATAAATGCTAACATTCTTCTGGAAGCTTATTTATGCTCTGTTATGATTTTTCTTTGCAAATTCTTCTTTGGGGGCAACAACATTTGAACACTGGAAAGGCCATGACTGTCATTTTGACTGATTTCACATTTATTTGTCATAAAACTTTGTTGAATTAGCATAACAGTGCTGCTGGTCCCTGCCATTTTTCCTAAAAATGTCTGTATTTTCATTTAAATTGTTAGTTATACAAATTGCACTAAAGGCAAAAAAAAATGTGATCCATAATATGTATTTTGGCCACAAGTGGACATTTGATATAGTTTTGCACGGTGGCAGCTGCATCTTGGTTGCTTGGCAACTATTACTGTCTCTAGAGCAGTTTACATGGCGCAAATTTTCGCACCAAACGATACACTTTTGTTGTGGTTCGCCTTCCTTTTACATGACAACGGCGGGCTGGCGCCCCTGAAACCACAAATGTTTGAAACCCGGGTCCAGAGTGGAATCTTTTAAAATCGCAACCTTCTTTCCGGCTGTGTAAACTGGCAAGCAGAGTACCTGTGAATGCTGTGACAACGCTAATGCTAGCACAAGTCAGTGCATTCCCCTCTAGCCACCACCAAACTCTGATAAAACACTCCGCAGTGCGCCAAAAGCAGGTTGAATATGACGACAGTCAATCTACAGCTGAATTTCTTTCATTTGTGGCTGCTTGCCACAGCTCTTTCAGTTGTTTGTGTAAATGCGGACATATTTTGAAGAAGCAAAGGAACACCTTTCAGTTTTTTATAGGGCTTCTTCTGTGTAAACTTGGCCTCTGTCAAAAGTAAAACTTAAAAAGCAGCTGTGAGTTCCATTCCTGGATGCAACCTTGGTCCCTCAAAGCAGTGCGGCGCACGGCAGCGGAGCAGAGCTCACCTGCATCAGCCGGGATCTGGATGATCTGTCTCTAGCGAAAGTGGGCGTTTCCTCCTCCTCCTTATCATATCTTTAGGTGTTTCATTTTTTAAAAAGATATCTAACAAATTAAATGCATTATCTCTCTGAAGTGGGTATCTATCATGGAATATGGCGGTCAAAATGACCACTCACAGCCTCTTTAGTGGGTGTGGAATTCTGGCCCTTCTAGTGTTAATACAATCCACAGTTTACTTTCTTTCCTTTCCTGTGCAAATCACATTCCTGTACTTTGAGACTGATCATTGATATACTTTTAAAATCTCAGCATTTTCTTTAAAGTGGGCTAAATGTTAATTTTTTTAAGCAAAAAAAAAAAAAAAGGCCAAAAATTCACTGCTGTCAACTTCTCAAACTCAAAGACTGGTATCTTGCTTTGCCATAACCATCAGTAAATGAAATCCTGTTGGGTTTTTGGCTTTTGTTTGGACGAGACACTGCAATCATCACAAAGGGGGCTTTGGGTGATGAGATTTTCTTCCTCTTCAAGACCCTTCCGGTCAAATCCTTTTACCTTTTTCGGCCGGCTTCACCTTGCAGCAGGCCTGTTGTGATGTAGCACGCTTGCAATTCTCCCTCCTCGATATCAATCCTTGATCCCTGTGTGAGGGAGGTTAATGGGATACGTCCTATTAGGAATTCAGCAGCTCAGCCGACACCTTGTGCAGCTATAGCGGAGGCGAGTGTAGAGTGTGGATGTGTGCGAGCGTTTCTGTCATCTGTGTGGGTCAGCGGGGGGAAAAAATGACTGACATACCATTTTCGCAAATGAAGGGCGTCTGCCGGTGACAATCACCTTGATTGGCGGCTGTGAGGAGCTGTTTATGCGTCAAGAGACGCTTGTTTTCTGTGCTCATTTGCAGCAGAAAAACGATTGCCGGCACTGGTCCAGCATCAGTTATCGGTGTGCCGTGGCTGTAATCCAGGCTGGCGTGTATTGACCACGAAGGAAGTGTACATTGATTTGTGTGAGCGTTTGTGTGGCTGACCCAGTGCATTGTAATGACCTCAATGCTTCCATTTTCCCATAAAGCTCACGTTAGTAATAGCTTCCTCTGCTCACCCTTAAGTTACTAAACCCAGTGTGCTTAATTCATTATTAACATGCTAATAAAAAGGGATTGTCCTTTTCTGTTCAGGATAAATCTTCTAACATTAATGTATTATTGATAGCTAATAAAGTGTCAGGCCTTGCTTAAAGGACATATGCATAATTTAAGAATGCAAAGAGCTAATGGTCTCGATCCTCAATTACTTTGGTGATTCTTACATGTAGAATTGAACTCTTACACGCTTGTTCACACAGTCACAGTGGTGGATGTGTAACCAGAAGAGACTTATACTTAAAGGGGTTGATTGACCCCCATCCGACCAAATCGGCATGTTTTTCCTCAGCATATTTAATCTACATCCTACCCTTTTTGTTTATTTTCTTTATTTTGACGCCACCGACATGTCCAAATCCGCTGTATATGTTCACATAATGCACATGTCCATATAAACTTTAAACGTTTAAATATATATTTCAAATTCATTTTGTGTCAGTAGATACAAACATTTTTAATACTGTTAACAAAAATAATATTTGTGCTAGTCAGTCGTCTTGTTTTCTACCCTTTAGAAAAACATTCATCAAACTTAAATTTAGAATAAATCCATTCATTAACTACAAATGTTAAAGCTGGGGTAGGCAGTTTATTTTTGGTTTCACAGGGCAAAATTCCATAATAACCTTTTAGCGTATTAATTCAGGCGGCCTTAGAAGAACACTAGAGTTCTGCACCTTTCCATGACTCTGTATTTAGACTTAAGAAAATGAAGACCATGACGGCACTTTCGGCCAATCACGGGTAATTTCAGAGAGTAGGTGTCTCTATTGGCTGCACTTTCAGCAACAGGTAAATTTGCTACATGTTGATTTTCTTGTGAAACAAGTGCTGTGCCTAATGTTCTAAAAATGGCCTCCTGTGGCTTGACAAGCTGAGATGTAGGCGATACTGTCAGCTAGTTTGATTCGAGGTGAGACGGACCGCTGCTGCAACTTCCCCTGCAACCGTTTCTTCTTGTTGTGAATCTTTGGTGTAAAGTGGACTTAAAAGAGAGTGACAACAACAAAATGAAATGTGAGCTGGAGCAAAAACAAGGAGGGGAGGGGGCAGCGGAGTTGCTTTCTTAAGAATCTCATGCTACAGCTAGCTTGATTTTCAGCTTTCACTGCCAGAACAAAAGAAAAACAATCACAAATTGATTACAACTAATATCCAATAAATCGTGGTTGCATGCAGTTGACATGACGAGTAGCATCCCTCAGTGTAGTTGACTCATTCCTTTGCTAACAGTTCAACAGTATAAACTTGCTGACATACATAGATGCTATAATAAATGCATCCATGTGATACGTTTTTCCGTAATGGTGCACTGGGCTGGATAAGACACTTGCAGTGTTTGCTAAGAACAAAAATTTATTGAATTTGTGTTATTTTACTAGTCAAGTATGGATGAAATTCTACAATTGATGATTAGATATTCATTTGTGTACATGCCCTACAGAGATAGTTTAAAAAAAAACTGCCAGTCAAAACATGCAGCCCCTTTCCTCTGGACAACATCAGCGTCCAGCTCAGGTCATTGAGGACACTGCAGCCCGGCGCTTAGGATTAATGTCAGCCAGAGAGACAGAGACAGCGACAGCGGGTGAAAGGTCCTCGACTGAAAGCTTCTACATAATACTGAAAGGAATATTTGTATCTTCGAATGAAATTGGTTCATTTTGCTTCCTCTTTCCTCTTCTGTATACCTCTTTGCCCTTTCCTGCAGAGTAAACTGTTTCCAGAGATCACACTGTGATGATGGCCCTTATCTCACTTTCTGCCTCTCTCCTCTCTGGCATTTCTTTTTATTTTCTTTCTTCAGGTAGCCCACTTCCCTCTATCTGTGCTGCAGTATGTTCAACCGTTATCTCTCTTCCACATGTCTCTCCTTCTCTTTTTTTCCTCCTCGCCTCCTCTCGATCCATACTTACCTGTCCTAGATATCCCCAGATAGTGCGTGTGTTTGCCACTTGTAAATCAAATAGTGTCGCTCAGTCCTAACACACCCCTTGCCCCAAACACTTAGCCGCAAGCCTTTGCTTTACACGGTCACGCCTGAGTGTAGGGTGTACTAATCCTTAATAAGAGAGAGGAATAGGGCGGAATTTTAGGGCTAAATGTTCCTCAAAATGTTGGTTTTTCACATGCACACCACAAAAATGTGTTTGTAAAGATGCAATCCTTGTTTTTCTGTTCTGAGACACTTGAAAAGGACAGAGAGTTAAGGGCAAGGTTATAATAGTTTTTAGAATTTTTATTAGTTTTCATTTTTACTTTAGTTTTAATTCATTTTTCAAGCAAATTTTGTAGTTCAGTATAGTTTTGATTTCTCGAAAATGCATAGTTTTGGTTTACTTGAACTGGTTTTAGTGTTAGTTTTAGTCTTTGCCGCTTTCTCCTGACTTTAGCC
>JAQLOL010000015.1:8490750-8525071 GCA_029783665.1 Naso thynnoides | reverse complement strand
CTTGCCAAATTTATTTGCTTGGCATGCTTTGGTGTCCTCTATTAGCAACAATTCTACTTTGTAGTTGGATGCACTAAGGCCTTGCTCAGACCCAAACCGCATGGCGATCCAAATCCGATTTGTACAGGTGTGTCTTCAGTCTGGATACTTTGCTTGCTCAAATCAAATATCAGATGTCTTTTGCATTACTTCATGGAAACTGGGTGCCTAAATGGAGTGTCTTGTTGGACAAAACTGGGTGCTAGACGGCCACAGCGCCTGACAAATGCCCCACAACACATTTGAAAATCTGCACGCCATCTCTCCACGCTGCTTTGTGCATGGTCCAAACCTCTCACTGCACGGTGAAGCCCGCCACGACTGCAGCATGGAACATTATGATGTTTATCGGCATGTTCCTGGCTAAGTCTGTCTGTTGCCATGGAGTTCGGCACTACGTGACAGAGCGAGTCTTTGGGTAGCGAGATGATGTATCTACATTTTTCCAATTGTCGTAATTCTGCATTAAAAACCCATGCAGATACAGAGCCGTGTGTAGACACCACAAATCTGATCTAATCACTTGTGGATGACACTTGTGGATGGATCACACACACACACATGCACACACAAACACAGTCTTTTACCCATTAACCAATCAATTTCCAACAACTGATAGAAAAGAAGCCAGAAGTTCAGTCGACTAAGATCAAAGACCTAGTTTTTATTCTCCTGCCTTTAAAGAGAGATGCTGCTATAGAAATAGTTGGACATTTCGCATAACACGAGTTTGCTTACTTGCTTTGATAGATAAAAAGATTAGCCCCAGTGATTCTGTCTTCATCTCTTATTCTCAACATAATTTTGAAAAAGCATATGTCCTAAAATGTTATTCAGAGATGTGTCCTGATGTTGCACTAACTCTTCGATAGCATAAAGCTAGACAGCACTAAACCAGACTTGGTATTATTTTCTTTCCCTCGAGCTAGGCATTCCTAAAAAAAAAGGCAACACCGAACCACGGTAGGATTGGCTTGAAGTGGACTTGTTTGCCACAAGCCTAACCTCTCTCCGAGCATCCACCTGGTGCCTTTATTTTCCTCCTTCCACCAGTTGCGCCCTCAGGGGAGGGAGTCTAAAGAGCTAAAAGCGGAAAGTGGTGCGGCTAAAAGCAGTTGAAATGGATCCTCTTTGTGTGGGGGCAAGAGGGGAAATGCAAAGGAAAACCCCCCGCTGTGGAATCCTTTGTGTGGGGAGTAAGAGCACTTGGTCTGGGCGATGATGGCGGATGTACAGTTCAGGCAGTTGGTTCAATCCCGTAAAAGAGATGAGGGGAGAGAAGTTATTGTTTGTATGTGTGCTGCTCTTGGACAAAACATGAGCACAGACCATGATCCAATAGCAGCTCCCCTCCTCTTGGATGGTTCTCATACCTTTTGAGGCCTCTGGCTATTCCTGCTAACAAGCAATTTGTGTTGAGAACTGGCCTCAGATAAAATATGTACACACACTGGCAAGAAAATAGCACAAAAGCCTGGATGACAGTGAGAAAAGGCTCACTTTTGCTTGTATTTATTTCAAACGATGCAGATGGTTTTATTTGCAAGTGATAGTATGATCTTGTAGAGGTTCCTGTTTCATTCCCAAGGGCATCTGTTTCAAAAATAGCGTCAAAAAAAGTATCCCCATAGTGTAATCTCTGCTGTTAATGGATCAATAATGGAAATCTCTTTTTAGACCACGAATCCCCCAACTATTTATCTACAGCTTAATGACCTGTCATGGGTTCCCTTTTGACCTTGATGGTCATTACAAAGCCCAGTATCGTCTTTCAGCCTTTGAGCACTTGGAGCTTTTTGAAGAAAGATTCTTTCATGTTCTTACAAAAGCTTAACATGAAAGAGCAGGGAGAGGGATAGTGTAACATCAGTGATTTATGTCTCTTTTCATGACTCCGGTCCTCTTGACTTTGACTATTTTTTTCCCAGCACATGGAGGGCCTGCCGGTGCGCAGCTACAGCAGTGAAAGGAGGCGTATTTGTTTTCCACCACTCCCCAAAAAAGAAACTTAATTGGAGTGGTGGAAGCAACACACATTCTTCACAGCCGGCATACATGTGAGGGGCTCGCAGGGCTGGAGCAGATGCCCGAGTCGAAGCAGAATCTGCATTGTCCTCCTTCCTGTCTCTCTCTGTCACTTCACTCCGACCAGCTTGGGCCTTTTGCTGTGCTGTGCAGACATAATGAGTATGGGGATGCTAAAAATACTGACGCACAAATGGAGCATGCAGCGCTGCACACGTTTATGCCATATGTTTTAGCCTAGCTGCTAATGCTTTTGTTATCTTCTGAAGCAGAAAAAGGAGGAACTTGTGGTTGTAATGAAAAGTGCAGCTGTTTCCTTTGAGTCTTCTTTTGATCATTGACCCTGGATGACAGATATTCTTAGTTCATCCAGCTTTTTGCATTTAAATGTCTACAGGTACAAGGATGCACCAAAATTTCACAGGCAACAGCTACATCACCTCCAGCGTGTGTTGAGTTCAAAGGTTAGTGTGGTAATGGTAGTGATTGAAAGGGCGCTTGGAACCAGGCCATTGATTTGTGGGGGAATGTTTCCAGGCATCATCATGGTGATGCGTCACCCGTAAGCTCCCAACGGACCCTCATCTGGACTGCAGCCATAATCCTCTTTGCACATGCTGTCCTGATGCACCAATAACCTCACCATCACCGCCACCTATGAGAATACGGACAAGGTGACAGTGGAGATGCATATTTTAGAAAGAGATGTGTACAATGCCATTCTCCAATGTCACAAATACCTAAATACAGATGCTAATATCATTTGAACATCTTAGAATCTGAGAACAAATACGTCATACTAACATTTTTATACAAACTTATTAGCGTTTTCATAATGAAAAGAGAAATGCACATAGTTTTTTTTTTTTGTTAAATCAAACATTAGCCTCTCATTACATAATCTTATTGCCCGTTAAACTTGAGTGGTGGGGGTTCTTGAGGCAAGACCAGGGAGTAAGTTCCTTTTCTTTTAACAACTTGGTTGGGGGAAAAAACAACAAAAAACCCATTTTCATTGATTTTTCTTCATGAGTGAGCAATTTTGTCATCATAAATTTCTGAAACCCACAGAAATGTGTTCAAATGTGCAGTTTGGTCAAATAACAGGCCAAAATCCAAATTGATTCAGCTTATAATCATATTAAACTAAACAAATTGGAAAATTAAGCTGGAACTGTTCAGATATTAAGCAAAATTATTGGAAAAACAATGACTCAAACAATTTTTTTCATTATGAAATTTGCTGCCAGTAAAAATTCTGTCAATACATTAATTGATTTATTGTTAAAGCAATTACAGATTTGGGATTTTATAAAAAATACATGCATCGGAAAAGTTTGCTTTTGAATATTTTGGTATTTAGGGCCCAACATGAATCACAGAGTGAATGTGTGGATGGGCAACTGCATGAAATTCACCTTATCTTGCCCCTATGATTGTCAGCTTATGTTGCTTTCTCTTCGCAAAGCCAAGAGACAGATTTGATGAACTCTAGTCAAATGAATAATACTGTCGCTGTAGTTGCGCTTGAGGATCCATACAGATGAGGAAATGGTCTAAACAGTGCTCTGTGTCAAGAATATGCAAACGCAAACATTGCCTGCAAGGATGACACTTTTGCATTTAACTAGCTCCAAGGCTGTGTGGAATAAAATGTGCCGGTAGGCTCCACTACAGGCCTAATGTTTTTACGAGTTGGTTACACTGAGTGATTTAGTTCACATTATTGACCCGCTACTGGCAAGCTGAACAGACAAACCATGGCAATTTCCTTAAAAACGAAACTCCCACATAAAGCATTAAGCTAAAAGTTACTGGTAACTTTGTCGCTCCAAAGTTGTGGGTGGTGGTCTCGTAGATGGCTGAGCAGATTTGATGTGTTGCCACCATTATGTTGTATAAATGTAATGATAATATAAATTCATTCAGTAATGCTATCCGTCAGAAATTTTACAGTTTTTTCTCTTAAAGGGGTAACCGTTACATGTCGGGCTGGGTATTGTCAAGGACGTCACAATATGATACGATTCGTACCTTGATACAAGGGTCACGATTCGATATGTACTTCGATACAGTGCGGTACAATGCGATTCCGTACATAATGATACATAATGCCATATGTTGCAATACTCAACATCAGTTACTCAAAATTTAAAAGTAGTGCTGAAAACGCAACTTTCTGCGTACCACTCGGGTAATCTAATAATAGGCAGGCACATCTTACTGTACTGGGAACTAAGTTTACAAACTATTTCGATTAATTTTAATGTTCCAATTTATTGAAGATTAAGCGCATAATTTTCATACACTGTGAGAACCAGGTACAAGAGAAGGACCACGCAGAGAACGCAAAAAGTTTCGCCTTCTCTGTGTGGTCCTGGTAGTCTCGATATTAGGGGATGGAATATCGATATTATATAGTTTTAAAGAATATCAATATTATCTAAATATTCTTTTTTTTGCACAGCCCTAGTTACATCCCCACAGAAAATGTGTAAAAGAGAATCCCACTTTATCTGGAGCAGATACTTAGCTGATACACCGGAGCATCCCCTTATACTGTATCTGTGCGTGCTGTCTCAAGTGTGATCTGCCAGGCTCTACCGAGTACCAACAAAAGAAAGTGATGAGAATATGCAGGAGGAGAGGAATGAAATGCAAGCAAGAGGTGGATATGAGTGAGATGGATGAGGAGACACAGTGAGGCGGAGAGACTCACATGTGATGGTTTGATGGCTTGTCAATTGACGGTCCACGCGGAGTTCCTCCACAGTTTTGAGCTGCCAAGGCTGGTGGAGCGCCATCCCCGCGTGTCTCTATCTGCCTGTTTGTGTTTCAGGAACTCTCTCTGTAGCTCATTAGAATCTTTATACTTTCTTTCCCCCCGGGGAGCACCGGGCTTTGAACGGGCACACAAATGAGGCTACCTTTCTACTTTGTACAATGGTTTTCGCTCGCAACCGTGGGAGGAGAAAAACAAAGATGAAATTAATCACTCCAGCCTCGTCCCTCCTCCTCCTCTCATCCCTCTTTTCCCCTTTAAGTTCAGAGCTCCTCCAGACTTTTTAACTAGTTTTATTTAATTACACTCGGCATTAGGGTGCACACAACTGCCGTTGACCTAAATCAGGAAACTGGGGCGTTTTTTCCCCCTCGCCCCCTCCGACTTCTTACTCTACTCTATTGATTTTGTCTGTGTGGACAATGAGCATGAGCAAATTAGCTGAGCGAGCCATCAGTTTGACACATGCTTTCTCTGTCTGCCTATTTTACTGCTGCATCTGAATCAGAAACGGCTCCCTTTTCTCCCAATTTATTCTGGAAGATCTGTAGGGGGATTGGGAATCTCGTCCATAGAGGGCTTCAGACGGAGACAAGAGCTGTTTTAAAACAATTGGAGAGCAACCTCTTTGTTCATAATAGAACTGTCCTAGTGATGGCAAGATGAGGGCGAAATGTGCAGCAGATTTCCGAGCAAAAGCAAAACTCACAGCAAGCAACGGGGATGTTATTGTGACAGCTGAGTATCGGTTAATTGTTTTTGTGGCGCAAGATGGCATGAGTGGCTACTCTCTCTCTCTCTCTGTTCCTTTCGCTCAGTGTAGCTCTTGGCTGTGTCACTTCCTATGTGGTTTGCTTTGACAAACGTGGCTCCGTTACGCAGTTCTTTTCGCCCGAGTTTTGAATTCTGGAAGAGAGCGTTCCAAAAACCGCGATGGTTCTCTCCAGGTCTCCGAGCCCCCAAAGTTCCCCGACCCCTGGAGTAATCCCCCCTTGATCCTCCAGCGGCATGCGGCGCACGGGAAAATAGCTGCGACGACAGCTGAACCCTTTAGCGCCACAGGAATGTTTGACCACGTGCACACACACACACGCACACACACAGGCCATACATTCAAACATACAGTGCAGCACAGTGCAGAACAGAACAGAGCTTCATTCTAAAGGTGGCAGTTTTGGAGTCAGTTGCAACCTTGTATGTGTCGACTTTGAATGAACATAAAAGCAAGTTTGAGGCCTGAGTCACTGAGGGAGAGAGTGCGATGCAAGGTATCAGAAGCACGTAGAAGGAAGGAAACCCATTTCCTACAGAGAGCCATTAGCTGCTGTACGAAAGCCAATTTTTTTTTTTGTTTTGTTTTGTATGTGAGTTGACTGTAGCTCCTAGTAAGTCGGCGTATTCGTCATTTAACTTTATTTACCGATCTGCTCCACAACTTGTCCATGTTTCTGTGTGTGTGTGTGTGTGACATCCATTATTGATCAGTCCACATTATAAAATGTCAGAAACCCTTTCATGCCAACAAGCCGCAGAATCCAACCCTCATTTTTCAGTTTAGCCTCTCTTTATAGGAAAGAATGAGAATCGGTGCCAGTATAGACATGGACGCACACTCACACACACACACACACACACACACTCCCACTCATTCCCTCTCCATATCTCATGGAAAGCGGAATGCATATCACATGAAAACATTTTATTTTTGTTCCGAGGTTTGGACTCGGTGACTGATTCTGTGCTCGTCATATTTCTCGGTTCAGTTGCCCCTCAACGCTGTCGCTGGCTTGTCATTGTTAGTTCAGCTCTGTTGTAGTTTGATTAACTTGGAAGGACTTTAAGGGGTGCATAAAAACTTTTGCCATTGTTCATAAGTATCTGATACCAAATAGTACACCCTGTGCTTGAAAATGTAACTACTTAATACCTCTTGGTTTAGACACCCGCAGGACACTAAACTGTATTTGTAACAGAGTTGCAGATTTCATTAAAAATCAGGCTGCAAACTTTGGACATGCGAGCAAACACATTCAGTCGGATACACAGGAATAAATCTTGATAAGGGGCTTATAATTTTATGTTGATTGTACAGCCAGCCCTCTGTATTAAACATGAGATCATTGGTAAATTATGCAACAACCATAGCAATTTATTGTTCAGACATTCCTCTTGGCGTTGACTGTTCTGCGCTGTGGTTTTTGTTATGCGGTGTATAAATTATCGTAACTTGCTGTGGTGACTTGAAGTATTGGTGGCTTTCCGTTGCTGCTCAGCCAGAAGTTGATTGCACAAATTCTGTTGAGGATTTAGTGAACTTGTTCTGACTGTCTTTGGTTTTGTGTGAGTAATGGACAGGTTTTTTAAACTTGAGACATTTGAATCTCTATTTCAGTTCCATTTTGCGTCAAAAGATATAAAATACATTTAATAATGTTAAAAAAAAAAAAAAAAAAAATTCCAGTCTTCTTGTTTTCTGCCATTTAAAAAAAAGCAAAAAACATTAATGAAACTCAATTTAAGACGAAATACATTGATTCACTACAAATATTAAAGCTGGGGTAGGCAGTTTACTTTTGGTGCCTTTGGGCTAAATTTCCCTCATAACTTTTTGGCATATTGTAATTCAGGTGGTTTGAAAGCACCTCTCCTTGGCGCTGTATTCAGACCGTGACGGGCACTTTTCAGCTAGTCATTGGTTATTTCAGAGAGCGGTGTTCCCATTAGCTGCTCTTCACTGCGCTTTGTAGCGACGGGTGACATCGGTACAAGCTGATTGGTTGCGGGAACGAATGACGTGCGTGAATCATGATTATTTAGCACGATTATTCTTGGCTTTCAGAATGTCATGCATTTATTGAGCATTGACAACACCGCTGTTTTTACTGTTAAATACAATTTAAGTTATATACAAATAAATAAATAAAAATTAAAAATAACATTGAAATAAATCTTAAATGTATTAAAACAAAAATAATTAATTTACAAAACAGCTTCTGTTCGCTTCACTTACCGCACAAGATAAAATGTGAGTAACATTTATAAACTCATTATGCAGCAGAAAATCATTTTTCTCTCGATTATCTTGTTCTTATAACGAAACAGCCCGACTGATGTTCTGAAACTGACCTCTGGTGACTCGACAAGCTGAGTTGCAGGTGACACTGTCGAGTTGAGACGGACCAGTTTACACCGCTACAACTTTCCCTCCGACTGTTTCATCTCGTCATGAATCCTTGGTTTAAATTTGCCTTAAAAGAGAGAGTGACAACAAATCAAATAAAGCGTGAGCCAGAGCAAACATAGAGAGGGGAGGGTGCTGCAGAGTTGCTTCCTTAGGATTTTCATGCTACACCTAGCTTGATATCCAAACATTGCCAACCCCAGCTTTAACTACAAACGTCAATATGTTAAATAATATGTATTATAAAGACACATGGTGACAAACAGGACCTGCATGAGTTTCATGTTAATTTCGTCTCTGGCTCTGTTGCTCTGCCTCTTCCTCCTCATTCTTCAGCAATGCATTGATCAGAAAACACTCGGTGAGGAGTTCAGTTTTGATGTCAATATTTTGTCTTTCACTGGCGATATTTTAAACGTCTATTGTAGTATTTCTCCAGGCTGAAACATGAATCATAAGAAGGCTTTTATAGATTATTTCCCCTCAATAAGGTCTATTTTGAAGTCTGGATTGATAAGAGATAAACGTGTGCACACATTCCCAAAAACTTCCACTCTTTGGGTGTCTGATCTGTGCTGCTCTGCAGCTAGTCTATCTCTTTATCACGGAATAAATCATCCATCACGTCTTATTTTAGTCTAGCATCATTCAAGTCTCAGTGTTGCTTCACAGCTTTCCCTTCAAGTTGTTAGCTTAGCTGCTCTTTTCCCATTTTAAGGAAAGAGGGCATATTTAAAGCTGCAAATTGTTTCTTATTGTGAAGCCCTGACTTACTGGCTGGCTGGCTGGCTTAGCTGATAATAAGATATGCTCCAGTGGCTTGTATTTGTGTAGCACCTGCCATCTGTGTGTCCTTGAGTGGAGCCACTGTGTGTGCGTGCATGTGTGTGTATGTGTGTGTGTGTGTCCCCGAGTTTCTCCACGCCGCCACTTCCTGTGAAGTCGTCTTCAGTTGCCCTGGCTGTGCTCTGAGGCTATCACCGTCTGTCACTGTTTAAGTGTTGGTGTGTGCGTGCGTGCGTGCGTGCTCTTAGCAAGGGCACCGTGTTCTTGCATGCGCATGTCCTGTTCGTGTGACCGTGCATGTTTCAGTCAGCGCCTCTTTCCCGCGTCTCGACCCCACACGGCGAATCTGAGCTCACTTTTCACTCACTCTCGTGCTTTTCATCCACTCCCCCGGTGACTCAAATCACTCACTGATGCTTCAGTGCCTCTCCTCTCAGCCTCTCCCCTTCTTGTCGCTGTGCTCAGTGTTTTATCTCCTCGGGAGGAGAGCGGAATAAAGGCTACTAGGCCAGGATGTGAAGTGAACGCACGGAATAATGACTACACAGCATCTGGGATACTCGTCCAATGGGATTCTCTCTCTCTGTCGTTTGTTTCTGATGCGTCTTTCATCCCCTCCGTTTTTGTGCTTTATCTTGTTTGCAACATTCTTGGCTAAATAAAGCTTCGGCGGTTGGCGACAGACTTGCCAACTTTGAGCAGACATGCAAACAAGTAATGTAATTGCTTGAATTATCTTCAGCACTGTAATTAGCTGCAGCCCTATCATCAGCATTGTCATTTCTCCCTCCTCCCCACTTTCTTTGTCTTCGTCTCTCTTTTTCTTTGCACTCTAGTTGCTGCATCTTCTGGGAGGCTTAGCATTTAGCTGTAGCAGCATGGGGTCATTACTCCATGACTCACTGATATCAAACGGTCAGTCTCATCAATAATGGAAGACAAATGATCGGCAGAGGGGCTTGGATGAAAATGGCTGCTGTAGTTGAAGCCAGTATTCACCCGTCTTCTTGCTCTGTGCTCCTCTTTTGACAACATTGCTTCCTCTTTTAAAACTTTTCTTCCACATCTCATCTCCCAACGCTAAATTTGACCCACTTCCTCGTCCTTTCAATTCTCTTTCTCTTCGTCCGTCACTTTTCTCTGCATGTTTTTATTGCCCTTCGGCTCAGCCGGATGCTTCAAAAGTCTTCTGTTAGATATGGCTGGCATACATGTGCAAATACATACTGCAGGCCCATTAAAATGCCACATAGAAACTAAGGTATGTGTGTGTTTATAGCAAGAGGCCGCGCTGTGGTTTTTCACAGAAACGGAGCTGTGAAATCTCTTTTCATTTCCTCACTGCCCTTGGCAGCAGCCCCTATACCTTAGAGAGCTCGAGAGCATTACTGCCCCTATATTATCAGGCGTGCATGATAGAATTACCCTTTAAGCACATCTATGTGTGTGTATCTACTCCCATTTAGTGACAGGAGATGACGGGTGGATCTCATTCTGCAGGGAGGAATGCTGAACAGTAGTTTTAATTTTAGCTCAGAGGAGGTGTTTTTCTGCGCTTTCTGAGTTGCTGGAAGTTCATTCGTCATCTGTGGGCTTTTGTGTCACGTCTCCAACCCTACAATTGAGAGCGCGGCGGTGATGTTGTGGCGGCGTGTTGCCTTAACAACAAATCGGTGTTCAAAACAGCCTGCATCTGCGCGCAAGTTGTTCCCAGGCTGCTGTCGTGCAACGATCCAGCGGGTTTGACTAAGACGAGAGCCTCCATATGGATGTTCATGGCTCAGTGAATATTCAGAGTTGCCGGGCGAACCCCTGCTCACCACGCTAACAACATGCACGTGGTGGGTGTTTGTGTGTGCATGCATGTGTGCATGCTGAGATGCTGCATGCGTGTAGCACGTTTTTTTGTCATCCGTGCGGGGGGGGGTAAATATTTTTTTTTAATGAGGTGATAAGCACCAGCTGTCCAGTGTGATGTTAAAAGAATCGAATGGTATGATATCAGCACATTAACACGGTAACACACACTGAGGGTACAAGCACACTCAGCTGCGCACCTCATGCATCACCCTCTGGCTTGAAAAACCTGCAGGAAGGATCGAGGTTTGAGTTATTTATTGAAGAAAGCTCAAAAATCACAGTTCACCAACTGAGATAAGGGAATGTACACGAAGATATAGAGTACAACACACTTTGAATGCATTTTGAATGAGTTACTCACAGGGTTTGACCATGTGATTCTCTGTTTATTTGCCCCGAACAGCCAGAATACTGTACATTAGCCGTAAGCTAGCAAGCAACTGCTGGCACTAAGGGTGTGTGTGTGTGTGTGTGTGTGTGTGTGTGTGTGTGTGTGTTAATGTGGCCTCTGACTGAACTCAGCACTCACCAGATTTCTTTTATTTGTTTAGTCATTTCTTTTTCCCTTATCCAAAGTTTAATACCACGATATTGTCCAACCCAAATACCGTCACCCTGTTAAGTCACCTGCTTGCAGTAAAGCCGTCTTATGGCCTCATTCAAATACTTCTGCTTGCCATTTTTTTCTGTTTTAAGCCTAAAATATTGTCAAATTGGTGAGGCGGTACTCATTTGCAAATCTAAGTCCTCCATGTCAGTATATTAAAGTGCTGCAAGCATGCCTGCATCATGCACCTTGCCTCCGCCACCATGGCAGCTCTGCGTGCATTTGCTTTTCAAAATAAAAGACATAAAGCATGAAGTGAAAATATACTCTGGTTTGCTTTTTCCCTTATTTCTTTAACGTGTGAGTTTAACTCGATGCTGAAAATTGAGAGAACGGTTCGTACATGGGATCTCCTTCACTGCCGCTTGCCTCCGTTTTGTTCGAAAACGTGACAGTAAAGTCAGCGATTCGGATTGTTTTCCTTCCTCGGCACCTGATTCCACTGCCGCAGCTCTGTGTTTATTTGCATTTCAAAATAAAAGCCCAAAGATGCCATAGCAGCTGTTCAATATTCAATATTGTGAAAAGCATTGCAATGCTGGCAAATATCGCAATATTCGATAATATCTAATATCGGCACAAGCCTACTCTTCTCTTTGTAAGTTAATCAAGTAAATTATATACAAGTATGGATTAATTACGGTAACCTACATGTCAGCAACGCTGTTGCTGTCTGCTGTAAACTGCTCTAAACTCCAAGCTCTCTTCCCCCTTTCAAACAGCTCCGGATCAGATCAGACTGTAGTGAGACCCCAGTTTTTTTTTTTTTATCCCTCCAGAGACTCCGGTCTGCCTCCAGAGCTTCCCTGCTCTCAGCAGCTGTCGTTGGGTGTCTCTCTGGTCTTCCCCACATCACACTTTTCAAACCTCCACCATTCGAGCATTACACGTACAGCGCACACACACCTCTCCACCGGCCCTGATGTTGGTGTTTACATGTCTGAGAGAAGACGGGAGCATCTCTGTTCCCCTCAAGCTGACATGAGGTACAGGGGCAAACAAACTGAAGTGAGGCACACGAGAGCTGACAGCCACTTCCTCTCTCTTTTAGTCACTCTTTCCTTTGTCCCTCCTGTTCTGTCTTTTGTCTTTTCTATTGGCTTTCCCTGCTGCTTTGTTTATCACTTGTGCCATTCTGCTGTCTTTATCTGTCCTTCACCTTCTCTATATCTGTCTCTCTTTATCCAAACTCTCCTCTCGCTCCCCAGTCAGCACAAATCCCTCTTGTGTCTGTTAAACCACAGGCTTGAGGCTGTGGCTGTGGGCTACACGTCGCTGTCTCTCACATTTTAACTCTCTTGACAGAAACGCAGCATGAATAGAAATGTAAACTAAGCGGCCATGGTTGGTCTTACCTGCTCTGCTTGTAAAATCCAATTGATTGAGCTTCACCTTGGAGCGCTATATTCCTTTTATTGTCCTTTTTTCTTTAGAAATGCCACACCTACAGTGTTTGATTTTCGCCCAGAGATGCTGTTTTCGCCAGGCTTTGTTTCATCACTTTTCATGAGAGTTTTATCATCCTCAGTGTGGAACCGACCGCTGTTTGGGATGCTAACGCCTCAAGCATTTAAATCAAGCATGCGCATATGTGTGCGTGCTTTTTCTCCAGTATTGGGTGAGGGTTTATTGCTGATATCATGTCACTGAGATGCGTATCAGATGCTATTGGATAGTGCTGCTGACAGCTAAACATACAACCTGCCAGATACATCACAAATCTATCTGGATTGAGAACGTATGCATGCACTCATAAAGGTCACATTCATTGGTTTATGCACATGTTTCATTCAGGCTGCACACTCACGTGCTCCCTCCAGTTGATTTCCTGTCAGCTTTGGGTGTAAGCGTGTTTACATCTGCATGTACCACCGCAGCACAACTGCTTAATTTGTCGTAATTTGATTCAAGAGAGCTTGAAGTGCACACAGAGGTCAGTCGCACCTCCTTTGCCCTGAAAGAGAGCACGTTTAGGGATGCTCGAGGTAGAAAAGAAGGGAAGTGGAAAGGGTGACTCAGAGCGAGAGAGAAACAGATTGATGCAGAGGGTTTCATTTGGCACTCCCTCTTTCAACCGTTATACCTGAAGGAAGAGAAGCAGATGTTTGTCTGTTCATCTTTCTTGTTTTGCTGTTTCATCTGTCCGTGGGAGATTCGGCCCGCTCTCCACTTATCTGTCTCTGTCCCTCCGATTCTCCCTCCACTGTCCCTCTTTGTTTCCCCAAATCTTTTTCTTGTGCTGCTTCATTACCAGCTGCACCCAAACTCTTCATCCTTCTCCTCTCCCTCTACATATTTGCCCGTCATCCTCCACTCTCTATCCATCTTTCTGCAGAGTGGGAGAATGTGTAGGCACCAATGTCAGTGTGACTTCAGCTGCTGCTGAAAATCAACACTCACTGACGCTGCAGCTCCCAGCATTTGCATCAGAAGTGTTGACAGCCAGAGTGAGAGACAAAGACGCTTTCGGTGTGTGTGTGTGTGTGTGTGTGTGTGTGTGTGTGTGTGTGTGTGTTGTCATGTGGTTTGTCAAAAAAACTAAAGCAACCACAATTCAATTTGGTTCAATTTAACTGAATTCTGGCTTATTTTGGTCGTGTTCTGTAGTTTTGACTATTTATTTTTAACATAATTAAACTGACGACATCTGTAAAAGCGGCAACATTCCTGATGAACAATGTGTCCAGATTGGCATACCAGTCAGTGGTTGTGTCTGCAATATGTATTCCTGGATATTCAACACTCCTCTGCAATTTTCTGTAGTAATCCGAGTAATATTTCATCTTTAGAGAGTACTGGAGTAGCAAATTACATGACCTGGTTCAGCCACGTTTGATTAAAAATAAAATTTGAAATGCAGTCACAGGACAGAACCATGTATTCCATTCATATCTTGAAACAAACAAACAAACAAACAAAAACAATGACATGCTGGCCTGACCGTCAAATCACATTGGTCATATTGAGTCCAAATTTTCAAATGTGGGTTATAAACCTGACTGATTTAGTGAATAATCTGGTGGTGTTAATAATTATTGAGGCAGAAAAACAGGATTTCAACATTAACATTGTATTGAACATTATATAAACTGCACAAGCCGCATGCAGCTTGACCTTGCTGCTATATAGCTGTCATAATGGGAAATTAGCTATGGAGACCAAATGCTTTTTTTTTTATTTTTTTTATTTTTTTAACCCAGCTGTACAAAAATATAGGCTTGTCAATATGTAGGTGTTAAGGAGACAGCCTCAAGTGGCCATTTGAAGAACTGCAGGTTTTGAAACTTCCATGTTGACTTCATTTTTCCGAGTTTGCTGCTTGGGAGGTGCTCTCTGTTGCTCTGCAACTTTCTCACGATTTCAAATAGTCGGTTATAAGGCTAGCATGCCTATGGAAAGAATGCACTGTGTGTATGAATGTATCCAATTGTGAGAGTCTCACGACCAATGTATGAGAGCTGGCAGCCCCGCAGGAAGGAAGAGAGGCAACGGAGACTAACACAGGCAGCAGAGATCATCACACAAGCGACTGTTCTTTAAACCTCATTGTTGCAGAGGAAGCGATGCCCTGCTTATCCAGAAACACACGAAAAGCTGTGTGTTATAAATTCACGAGGTTATCAGCTCCGCCGTTGCACCTCAGCCATAAAGAACAACCAGACACGACGAACAGGCAGTCCGATGACCGGACAAGTTTTATGTCCCTGGTTTGTCAAACCTGTTTGAAAGATAAAACACAGGTGAACTTTAAAACAACATCCCGAAACATCCATTGTAAACAGCCAGTTTGCAGACCGACTTCCTGGTTTAACTTCATGTACTTATTGTAATGACCTAACATAATGCCTGAGTGATATATGCACGGTAGGTTTTCCTGTGTATTAGACATTCTGGATGAGTAAGTCTCAGTTTTACCTCTAAGCAGTAAGGATTTGATTGAAAATGTTGCTCATCTGTCAGCTTGTTATTTCACCTGACACAAATGCTAGAAACAAATAGGTATTTTTCTTTACAGCTGCACTGAACAATACGTGGTATTGGATATTGGCTCCGATATTGACTGAATAGCTAGATCGGGTATCGGTGACAGTGGGTCCGATCCATGAAGCCGATCTATTCAGTTCGATTCTACTTGTGTGGCGCACATTAAGTAATGCTACAGTGCACACGATTACTTGCTGCTGCAGGCCACTCAGTCTGTGCATCAGCAACAGTGAGTTTCTGAAGACACGGTGACATTTCAAGGAGATTTGACCAGCAGTGCGAGGGCGGAGGATTACTTTAAAAAGCAAAATGCAAAAGGCACGTAATGAACATGCTGCTAGGATGGTTTTTAACAGGGAACCTTATAACTAAAATGAGGAAGTTTTTTTTAGCTCACCTGTAGCCTGCAGTTCTTCATCTACATTAACAGCTCTGTTATTGTTCCATCACTTTCACAGACAGTATGAAATTACTCCCAGACATATTTAAAATTGATCTGCGGTCAACAAATGCGGAGAATGACCATTGTTTTGCCCCACAAAACACATTAGCTACTGAAATTTTGTTGTAATTCCTGTGATTATTCTCCTTCAAAATAAAAGTCAGTTCACGATCTGCTACATAAATGTTTTTAATGTGAAGCCGCAGCTGTAGGAAATGTTCAGTCGACTTAGCAGTAACTCAATATTGCTTTCTCAGATTTAAAAACATTTTCCTTGAATTTAGTTTTTAAATTGGTGTTGCACAATTGTTTATAGCGTTGTATTTAAATTATTTTATTTTACTTAAATATGATTGTGCCTTGATTGTTACTGATTTCTCGATTTATTTATTTATTCTCTTTTCCTCAAAATAAAAAAAAGTTGTAAGGCATTCACATTTTCTCTGTGTTTGGTTGATGTTTTACAAAGGTTCCAACCTTATCCAGGCCATAAAACAATGATGGTTATCATTTCAAATCCTTGCAGAACTAGTGGTATACAGCTGTTTTTGTATGTGTTTGTGTCATATTTGTATCCGGTATTGGCTGATACCCAAAGCCCAGGCTTTGAACAGTATTGGGACTGAAAAATTGGGATTGGTGCATCCACAGTAACTTGCAGTGACAAAGCAGCTCTACGGTCTCCCGCAGCTCTGCTTGGCGTTTTAGCATCTTTCACTCTCATTGTTCTCATGAAACTCGTTTCCAAGCAGCTGTTTTCAGACAAAAAGCTCTGATAAGCCCACTTTCTGTTGTCTGCTTGGCACCGAAGAACAGACAGTCAAAGCTTGCAACTAGCTGGTGAACAGCTAGACAGATTTTTAACTGAGGAGTTAATAGGAAACAACACAAAGCCTCAAGGAGAGTAAACACTGCTCTGACATTTGCCTTGTGCGCAGACACACAACTCCAGATAAATACTGATGTTGCTCCGCATTTGCCGGATGTGCAAATAGGAAACTCTTTGCTGACACATTAGCCACATCAACTCAATGCAATCGTACAGTTTGTCTTATGAATAAATATGAAACAAACCTGATGCAGATGATACATTTTCTTGCACATTTGACTTGTTTGATTCACTGTAAGTGTCTATTTTCAGACATAAAAATGCTGAAGCTGAATTCCGGAGGTGACAGGCATCCTCTCGTCCTCTTGGGAGAGCTGGCATCAGATACCTTCCCAATGAAGTGCATGTTGTTTTGTTATTGGCAAGAATGTCATTCAGCCCGGATACAGGAAGTGTCCCTTATGTCGTCCTGCACCCTATTTGCTGTGAAGTGCCATCCAAGTGTAGAAAAATGAGCCAAATAAAAATCTTTTTTGCTTGTTTTAGTGTACAAACCATTTTAAAACATGCCCCTCTTCATTATATAGACATCACATTGAGAAAATCAGCAATAGTGAAATACTACCGAAGGAGGAGAAAATGAGAGTTTATGCAGGTGAGATAAAACCTCCCAAGAGGATTATAATAATCATCTCATCTCAACTTTGGCATCAGTCAGCTAGCTAATGCATGCACTTAGCGAGCTTTGAAACTACACACTCACAGAGACGCACACACTCGGAGTCAGATTAATGCCTGGGAATGAGGTGAGGTTTTAGTGCACTGACCTATATTTCTATTTAATCTGAGTCATATATGAGTTCTCCTGCTCAGGCTAGTAGGACAGGCTGAATGTTTCTTTTGTTGATTTTTTTTGTTTTTCTGCTCTCATGACTTGGCCAACAGCTTATGTTACCTTAGCGGGTAAAAAGCTCATGCAAAAAATGTTGTGTTTGTACTTCTTTTCCATGTTAGCTGTATTCTGTACTGTATTTCGAAAGTGTGGTCAGTGAGTATCTGTGTGGAGGCATTAACAGAATGTTCTAATCAAGAGAGAAAAGCAGCGGGAGTTTGAAGAAGTTTTCCGACACCTTTTTAATCAGTGGCTTTGTGTGTTTCACCCGCACAGCTTGCATTTATTTTTTGGGTCATTTCATGCATCAAATACTGCAGGTGGAGCATTACAAATTCAGTCTCTGACACTGAGGCAAAGCTGAAATAATATTGAACCCTGAGCTGCAATGCAGCCATAACAAAAAAAAAAAGAAAAAAAGAAAAGAAAAAGTAATAGCATTCCTCACACAACTCCGCCTTGAAAGCTTCTGCTCCAGCTGCGGGATTTGAGCGAAGGGTTATTGTTGCCGTTGAACGATATTGCGGTTGCATTGAGGTTGCTATCTCCACACGCACAAAGGTGGAGAAAGGAACCTGGCGGTCCGTCACCGGGAAGGCGAAATGAAAGCCGTTCCTCCTGGGTGATTCTGCCGGCCCGGCTTTTGTCTGTGCTGCCTATCAGACCTCCACGTCTGCACACGTGTGTGGTTTTGTCTGCTTCTGTGTGCACTGACTGCCAACTTGAGTCCTGTTCAAGGCCTTCTCAGCGCCGCTACTTTCAGACGCCCGCCTGCTCTCTTCCCCCGCCATCGACCCCTGTTGGTTTTCCCTGCTTAAAAATGCATGATGCCACAGCATCCCGAGCCCAACCAGAGAAATCACCTTTCTGCAGATGCACACGAGTGCACACACACTGACTTAATCTGCCTCTGGCTCACACTAAAGCTGTCGGATACTGCGCCTGCTTTGTCACACCCATGTGACTTTGTGTGCATTTGTGCCTGCGAGTGTGTTTCATATATGCATAAACACATCTCTGTGGTTTGGATTTTCTCTTTCTCCGCACATGATCCTTGAGCATGTCCTTGTGTTTTGTTAACCACAGTCACAGTCTCGCTGCTTTGAATCCATGAGGCGGTGGGACATCTGCAATTCTTTGACATGACGTGGAGGCATTTTAGCCCCCTTTACCTCACCACATAGAAAGATAAATGTTTGTAGCCTTTGATTAGGAACACAGTGTGCATGCAGTTGGCGAAGACAAAGCATAGCTAAGCTAGTTTTGGTCTGAGTAGGAATGTTTGCTGGAATAAAAAGCACTTTTGGTTTGGCAAACGCAGCCCTGACAGTGTTGCTATTGGACGGTGGATGTGCAGTACGCAGAGCAAGCAGCATGAGGAAGTGAAAAGGTTTATTGGCATGGGTAGCTTTCAGTTTTATGCCTTCGAGTTGGTGCTTTCTAAAGTGTCCACCTTGCAAATGTGCATGAGAAACAGGATGAAAACATGTATTACTTCCCCTTCTTCAGAATCACCTATTGGCCCGATGAACCTGTATCTAAATGCATCCTCGCAAACGTGTAAATGCATGTGTGCTTTCATAACACTAACGCTTTTATTCCCACGCGCAAATCAAGTATTCATGATCCTTACATTTGGCAGTGACGGAGGCCAGCGGAGCACCACCAGTTGCCGTGTTGTTTAATCGGCATATTAATGATATAAATGCTTTTTAATTAACATGTGAGAGTGGATTATGCGGTGAATCATCGACAGATCATTTGTAGAGAAGAGAGGGTCATGAGTTAAAAAGCAAATTAACGAGCACTTTGTTTGAGATTCAGTGCAAAAAAAAAAAAAACAAGCTTGTAGAAGCGGAGAGCTGTGAGACAAAAATCAGAGGCCTCTTCATGCTTCTTTAATGTGTTTTTTCTCACTTTAAAGCAGAAATCTGTAAAATTCAGTCTAGCAGCAACATATTATTGAGCTTTGATCAGTGACGGTATACCTGCTTCGTTCAGTCGACGCTGTTTTTGAAGAAGGAACGCCGGTTTTCTGCTTACCCCGGCCTGTGGCAGTGTTTGTTCCTCTAAGGGGCTTAGACAGAGCGATGTGCAAACCAAGCGTAATGTGGTTTGACAGGCCTTGACTCCAAATGGCAGCCTAAAACACATGCAAGCTAATCCGAGTCAGTATGCCTCCTTTTGCTCTAGACTTAGTCAGCAGAATGCACTTGCACACAAGCAGACGCACATAGAGTCCTGATGGATAAAGTCAAGGTGAGAGTGCATCAAAGAGATCAAAATGCAACCTCTGACCTTTAGATCCCCTGTGGACACAGTTGCTTTCTGTCAAGATAATGAATAGATAATTCACTTTGAGTGCAACTTTGTTTGATCAGATATGTGAGATGGCGGTAAAAATAATGATTATTTTCATTATTGATGAAGCTATCAATCCTTTTTTTAAATAATTAATTAGCAAATATTAAACTTTTAGATAGAATCCACCCTTAGAAAAGCCAACTTGAGGTCCCAAAAACCCAAGGTGACAGCGTCCTGTTTCAAAAAGTCCAAAAGTCATATATATTCAGTTAACAATAAAAAAAGAACGGAGGGAGAACACTCATTCAAAAAGCTGGAATTCTGTTGTTTGAATAACTGATTTAGAAGCTTTTCTTGTAAGCAGTAATTTGGGAAGAATCACACTTTTTCACTGAACACGGCTAAAAGCAGTACTGCCGTCAAGCTAGCACTCTGTAGTTAGGCACAGTGGTGCTTTGAGCTAAACGCTAATGTCAGCATACTAACATGCTCGCAGTGCAGGGCTCGACACTTACTTTCTCCCTAAGGCGCACATGTCATGTGCTGCTTAGTTGAAAAATGGAGCACAGAAGGAAGTTTGGGGGCGCGATGGCAGTTTATCAAGTAATGTTTTATTTCACCTAACAAAAGTGATTCAAGGAGACATTTACAAGCAAAAGTGTCAGATATGATTTATGCATCATTTGTGTTACTTAGTTCAGCCTTGCCTAGTCGAGCCCTGCAGTGCCAGTGCTAACATGCTTATTTTTTGGTGGCTCAACCTTTGCCATGTTTACCATCTGTGTTTAGAGTATTAGCACGCTGATATTTGTTTATTAGCACTAAACTTGAAGTACAGTGGGGGCCCATCGACATGTCATTACTTTGCTGGTAAAGTGTTTGATACAGAGAAAAATGTTGACCTAATAACGGCACCAGATAAACAGTTTATGGATCACCAAAATCAACCCCAATAGCCCCAAATAGACATCATCAGTGGGATTACCAGTAAATAGGCAACGGCTGTGGAAAGAGTGACAACACCTCATTTTTTTGGTCTAATCTACTTGGATTTACTTGAGTTGAGACATATTGACACGCTAACTAATGAAACAAACTAATACAAAGGGACCCTTATTAGATGGGATCAGATTTAAAGCTGGGGTAGGCAGTTTATCTTGGGTGTTGATGTGCTAAAATTCCTTAATAGCCTTTCATCATATTGGAATTCAGGCGGTCTGAAAGAACACTAGACTTCTGCACTCCGCTGTGGCTCTGTATTCTGACCGTCGCTGGGTATTTTCGACCAATCATGGTAATTTCAGAAAGTGTGTGTTCCTATTGGCTGCTCTACCTCTCGTAGCGACAGGTGAGGTCATTTCGAGCTGTTTGGCTGCTGAAACAAGTGACGTGAATTCACTTTAAAACTGGCCTCTGGTGACAAGAGATACCGATACCGTCAGCTGGCTCGAGTCAAGCTGAGACGGATCAAAGCTGCTTCCTTAGAAGTCTCATGCAATAGCTAGCGTCATGTCCAGACATTGCTTACTCCAGCTTTAATACAATATAAGCTTGTACAAATTTGGGTCCCGGGTCAGGTCCAGTGTTGGCACCTGGTAACTGACACCAGATGGGCCTGTGAAGATCTCTACTCTTTGTGCGATAAATGACTGGTTGCATTGACAAAAATAATCAAATGCCTATAATGTACATAGTATATTTTGATCTTCTTACCTTTAAATGGTTGATGAATTTACATTTCCACATCCTTTCTCACAGTCTTATTTGGTTATTTGAAAATGTTTTTAAATTTGTCACTGAATATAAGGTTGCCTGATAGTCTTTGATTCTCCTAAACTTTTTCCTTTTAACCTCTATGCAGGTTTCTTTCCATTCTCTCGCTGTCTCTTTATGACCTTCACATAGTGACTCCAACAGGGACATATCTAAGTTTTGTGATGAAGACGAGTGCTGCCATGTTAAATCAGTGAAGACACAATGACACGCTGCGTCAGTGATAAACCGCCACTTCCCCACTAGAGACCCTCTAAATTTAATTTTAGCTCTGCTCCTATACTCGCTCTCTCTTCCTCTGTTAACGCATTTGTCAGTCTGGATTTCCCAGAGTTTCACAGAGTTCCCCCTCCTCTGTGTTTCTTTGTTGCGTTTCTGCTTGTTTATCCATGTGCACATGGCTCTTCCAGACAGCCTGCTTTGTGCACTGTCTAGTCCGGGGATGGTGGGTTGGTCAAGAATAGCAGCGCCCTCGTCGTGACCCAGTGGGCCTGGTGTCACATAGAATCAGACTGTGTGTGTTTGGGTGTGTCAGAAAGGATCACAGTTTGCCTTTTGCTGGCTGATGTGCCGGTCATTGCAGGCCATGCGGAAACTGTGTCTGACAGGTTCAGTAGACAGACAACGTGTGTGTGTGTTCATGTCATATCTGAGCATCGGCAGGCCTGCTTTTGCTCATTGTCTGCAATAGAAATTCATGCACCAATGGCATCCACTTAGTTGTGCTCTGTTTGTGTGTGTGTGCGTGTGTGTGCTTCTGTGTTTGTGTGTGTGTGCATTGGCCCGATTATAGGATTTTCCCCCTGCTATGCCTGTTCTTGTACTCTGCGGCAGCTGTGTGGACAAACAGCCATGAATGGCATCTCTTCCCCTCATTTGTACTAGCTGTTCTCTTTTTCTGGCATTTTCGGATGCAGTCACAGCACAGAAAGGGAAAAAAACCCACAACAGATCAATTTCCTCAAGTGTAAGCACCTTTCCTCTCCACTCAGTATATCATTCAGCGGTTAGCAAACCCAGACAGTTGACAGACAGATAGCAAGAGGCAGACGGATGACAGGCAGTTAAAGACGGACGGACAGACAGCAGCTGGCTCGTGGAACGACAGGCGGGAAGCTTTCATTTCACAGAAAAATATATAAATAATTTTTTTTTTTAAAAGACGACTTGAAACTGAATAATTTAGTTGACTGCAGCTGGGAAAGTCACTTGGATAATTCATGCATTGGGCACACTTTGTGAGTGCAAGAACGTTTGCTGAAATTGCCTCATGTGTGTGTGTGGGTTACTGGGCTTTGAATGCATTACAAAAAGTAGGCGAGTATTGTGTTTATGCGTGAGCGTGTGTGTGTGTAAGCGGTTGGTCTTTGAATTAATTACAAAGTCAGATGTGCACTTGTGACAAATCCCTTGTAAAGATAGTGTTTCTGCAGCTCGAGGGATAACAAGGAGCTGGCAAAGCTTCGTCAAAAAATGTACAAAGACACAGACTAACACACACACACACACACAAACACACGCACCCACTGTGACAGACAGAGCAGAGTGTCTAGCTGCTATTTGATTTCATCAGCAGACTTGATCTCAATGTCAACATGAGAGAGTGGGTGGATGTAATTCAACAGAATCCTCTTGGGCTGTGGGCTACTCTGCCCAAAAAACACTGAAAAATAAGAAAACTGAACACATCTGGTCATCAACTCCTGTTGTGCTGCTGATATTTTTCTTTGTGTTCAGATTTGTCTTATTGTAACAGTAATAGCACTTTTGTTTTTCTTAACAAAAATGAGAACACAGGACATTTTTAAAATGTCAAAACTGATGTTTTGTTTTTCCAAAAATTGAATTTCAAACCCACCAAAAGTTGTTGTGATTGCTACCACAACACGATATTACAGTAAATCAACTCCTCCGCAATAAAGAATGTTCAGAAAATGCTTTTGCTTACAGGGAAAGAGTAAATGCAGAAGAAAGTGTAAATTTGGTGATGACATGCACCACAGCTCCACTTAAAAAGTGACAGATTAACATAAATAGTTAAACAACCAGATATTTGCACTTCAAAATGCATTTTAAATCTGATTATTGCCCCAAATTTGATCATGAAATAGTTTTAAACCAGCATTTTTGTTCTCTAGAACTCTGGCTGCACCTCGGTGTGTCTTAAAATTGGGCTGGATCAGATGTAATCTTCTCCAACTGAAGGGAAAATTCTCTCTGTGCTCATGGGACGGTGCGTTCAGGTACACTGGACGAGTCTGCGAGCATAAGAAATGAAATTCCCTCAACTCTTCAGCTGTAGTGGGATCCCTCTCAGTTCTGCATGGCAGGGACTGCTTATTTCCACTTCAAATCCCACTGAAGAAGTCTTTTCCCTTTGCGTGTGTGTGTCCATGTATAAATGCATATCTGTATGCGTGTGCGCTCGCATCCGTTCGCTTCTTGAATAGGCCACTTGTGTGAATTTGCCGCCCGCGTGTGTAAAAATATGTGTCGGCGTCTCAAACGGTTTGTGTGTGCGGATCTGTCGGTTTGCATTTCTGTGCTCGTTTAAAAGGCGGCGTGCAGTGGTTGACATCTGTGCTCACACGTGCAGGTTTAAGTGTGTGGGGTAATTTATCTGTGTGTGTGAGGCGGCAGCAAGCCAGTCAGCGGGACACTGCTCTCTCTTTTTAAAGAGCCGGTTGAAGAGCTGTCAACTGACACTCTGCTAATGGCTGCTCCACTCTAACAGTATCGTTCACTGCTAATGGACCATCAGCATGTCACTGTTGCTACTTATTTTCCTTTTTATTTTTTTCAAATGAACAAAATTTTAGCACAATATGTTCATTATATCATCACAGAAAAGTATCCAAAACGTATTTACAGTACTTAACACTACTTCAGCAGTATTTCATAACAGCATTACACACTACACAACTTTCTACCTTCCTCCGTCTGTTATGTGCTGTATTTCTTTCTCTGTCTCCTTATTTCTCCTTCGTTGGGTGCTCAGAGAGTTTAGTATCCAAAAAACACAGATTATGAAAATTACTCACATTTGGCGCTTGCTTCCTGTAAATTAGCCTCGTTAAACGGGCTTTCCACAGGTTAATGTTGTCACCGTTTTTACGATGTTCGCTTCCAGCTCATCTGTCGGTATCTCCTCTTCAGTTTCCTTCAGTAACTCCAGGAGGTTCTCTTCCTTAGTCAATTACATGGACAGCTGCAGCTCTCGTAACTAAGTGCTTCCAACTCATGGTGTCCCATGGTGGTGTATTTACTCCTGATATGTCCGACAAGCTAGCATGTAGCTCACACTGTCACTAACCGCACACCCTAGAGAAATATCACCTAATTCTTGGAATAATGAAAAAGTGATTTCAGACAGAAGCAGACTGTAGGTCTGCAATATGCATTTTGAATGATATATACATGATATTGAACTAACTGAGCAGTGAAAACAGGTCAGAGTTATGGAAAAAAGATACACGCTAAAGCCCACGGATCACAGTGCTGCGGCTCCAACTTGTGTTTCACTTCATTCATAAAACAAGCAACGACTCAAAATAATATAACACCCATTTAGGACAAACGGAGGACACGTCTCTTCGTATGTTAATGCTAAAAGTAAATTTGCGCTTTTTTGTCGGGTTTGAGTTTGGGTTTAATGCTGCAAACTGTTGAAAGTGGCTATTTCCATGCTGCAGCTATAGACTTTAGCTTAGCTGGCCAGGCTCGGTAGCGCTCTTAATAGCAATAAATAACTCAAATTAACCAGCTGATATCTACTAATGACAATGTAACAAGGTGTCAGTGTTAATTTTAAGGTCACCGAAGCAGGTGTAATGTTAGCAGTGCTTGTTAATCTGTGAGGGGCTTAATGGGGAATGCGGACGCCTGTACAGTTTGGCCAAGAGCATAAAGTTACACTTATCATTGACTGATACTGGGAAGGTAAAGAATGAAAATTTCCCTCAAACCTCGCCAAATAATGAGCATCACTTTTGAAAGTGCCCCAATCTCAATGTTATACCGTGACTAGCAGGGAATCCGTTGAACCAGCCTGAAAATGAAAAAAGTCTAAAAGAATTGCATGAGTTTCAATGGAGCACAACCGTATAGCTGTCTGACTCTGGTCAGAGCTGGCAGATGCTCTTTGATTGGTCAGTATGCATTAGAGGGCGGGGCTTAATGAAGGGTAAATACCCCCCAGCACCTTCGTGTCTTGTATAACTCTCACGTTAAGTCTTTGTTTCAGCCTTTGTCATTTTATCTGTTGTATGCGTTCTTCGTTAGCTTGAACTAGTTACAGCTATCAGCTATTCTAAATCATCTGTCCTGAGTTTTGGCATCGTAAAATGTGCCGCAGCATCATGTGTCATTACTTGTTTACTGAACAACTGCATGAACAAACAAACAATCGTATGGCAATGTGATGCTTACTTCTCTTTCCCAAGAAATGTTTTTCTTCCAGCATTTACAACACACATTTTATTGAGTCCAGTGCTTGAATAGCTCTTGGCATTGATTGCCAAGGCAATGATTGATGCTTCGAAACATTTGGATCAGCCCAATTTATCAGAAATCCCTAACATGGTATCTGACCCAAAATGTATGTATTGGTCGGGCCCTAGTCAAAACAATGAATCTTCTCCCAAAATACAACTCACTTAGTTACCTCAGATCTACCATGCCTGGTAAATAGCAATGTCCTTCAAAATCATAAACCTGTCTGTAACACAGGCTTTCTGTTAGTCCTAATACAAAGTTATTTCCTCTGACTGTCCTCCCACTGCTGAAGCTGGCTGTGCAGTATTCCCCATTTCTACATAGCAAGTAACCTGATCTAGATGTGCAAAATCATCCGAGTCCATCCCTGCGTCTGCTCTCCATCTATTTTGATTCGATTTGGAAAATGGAAAACATGTAAAAGGAAGGAAGAGGATGCCAGGGTTCCTCTGCTTTTATTGTATAAACACTGAGTTACGTTCTGAGGCCGTCTGAGGTCTGTGGAACATGGCGAAGATGTTATTCTACCTCCTGTATCAGTCTCCGAGGTTGTCTGCTGTTTAGTCTCTCAGTAGGGAACGCATCGCTACAGTAAACAGTCCAGGGTGAATCAAACACAGGCTGCTCTCACGCAAAATGATTTATGACCTCTGAGTGTGAGAATTGAATGTGTGGTGTTGTACTTCTGCAAATATCTCCGTGCTCAGGCTGCTTCGTATATATTTTTTTATTACGCAAAATGTATTTATGTAAGTTAGTTTGGCGTGTAACTATTTTGAGCGAGTGCAGAAGCACAGGGATATTTCATAAGCTTTGATTTTATTTCACCTCCACAGATTATCGATTGCGCCTCCTCTCCTTTTCCCAGAAGCGGTGTGTGTTGCATCGCTCTGCTTTGTGTCTTAGGACCTTTCTCTAACTCTGCATATCAAAGCTCGGACGTTAAAAGAAAGGGAAAAAAAAACAACTCATGTGGGTGTTTTTGTGTCTCTTTCTGCTGCAGTGCTGGCCAGCTTCCGAGGGACTGTCCAGCATGGCCTCCCGCTAGAAATTGGAGACACGGTGCAGATCCTGGAGAAATGTGAAGGTACAGTGCACACAGTACACACTTAAGTTCTTATCCCTTTTTTTTTTTTACACACTTGGTGTGAAACAGGAAAGTGCTTGTGGGGAAAGCAATTGCTCCGCTTGAGTAGTGAAGTGAACATATGCACTTGCACACCTATGAATTATTAGGAACACTTCCTCTTTTCATTGAGGACACAGATCAAGTGAATCCATGTGAAAATTGTTACGCTTCATTTCCTTCATTAAGTCTTTCCATAATTATATGGGCTTGCATTAACACATACATTTGCACAAGCTCGCACTGATGCACACATTTAGGCATGCAACAATAAACATGCACATTATTTGGCACCAAAAAAAACCACATGCAAGGATGCTGATTTGGTCGATATCACACTTTTCATAAGTCTTGTTGTGGGTTAGTGTCGTGCATCATGTGCACAAAATGACGAGCATCACGTCTGTGATGAATGGTTGGGGAAATTTATGTTTGCTACTGCTTCCTGCACCGCAGACTCGCCGCTTTTCCCGCCATCCTGCCCGCTGTGAGTCTGTTTTTCTCCTCTTCTCGCTTTTTTCTTTTGCCTCTCTTCTTGTCCGTCTCTCTCCGTATGTATTTTTTCATTTCCAGGATAATATGAAACCATCTAACCACATTAAAGCTGCACTCTTATGCACCTTAACACAATTAAGAAGCCATCAACAAACACATAAGCGCCTTCCACTTCCGATACTCTTGACGCACACGCTGGTCTCACTTCCTGTTTGGAGATTGAAGCGCACGCTCATAAAGAGAGTCAGCCAGTAGAGCAGTCAGCTGTGCAGCCAGACAGACAGACAGATGGAGGGATGTGATATTGCGGTATAAGGCCCAGAGGAAGTAGACAGTGGCACAGCCAGAGGAATGCTTGGTCCGGAATTGGGGAACGAAATCAAAATCCTGCCAGCAGAGACGAGTCTGAGAGGCGGGCTGAGAACACAGACAGTGGGCTGCCTCTGTTGATTGTGTTGACACTTGAAATTACAGGAGCTTACCATGTTTAAGTGCCTGTGCCGGCATGTGGCTCCTGTCTGTAAAAGCACCACCTCAGTGATGAGTCTTTTAATTGGCATGTCAAGTCCCTGACAGGTGGACTCGACAGCGGTGGTGCTCAAACTTTTTTCAAGGATGTTTCCCCTTTGAAACATTTCTTCAGCCAAGCACCCCCTTTCAGTAGAAGAAATTGCCTTTAGGTGCTCTCCACTGCCATCGGCGTCTGATTTATAAACAGCGTTGTCATTGACAAACACTTGAATGCCACGTCTCTGTTTAGCATAAATCACTAAATTCATAGTGAACCCATTTTTTGCATCATCATGCAATATCACTGTTTTTTTTTCTTTTCTGATTTTCTTTTCTATTTTTCTACCTTTTTTTTTTTAAAAAAAAATGAAGATTTCAAGTCCCCCCCGCAGTACTCCAAAGTACCACTAGGGTCACACGTACTCCCATTTGAGAACGACTGCTCTACAGTATAGAATTAAACAATAAATGCTGGAATGCCAACCTGTTCATGTTTATTGCAACACGCAAAGCCCTATGAGATGAGCTCAAGTTTCCTTGTATACTTACCAGCTAGCTAATGTGTCATGTTCCAAATGTGTGTGGGTTTTTTTATATATTATATATATCAGGTTCGTTTAGGTAAATTTAAACGCTAAAAGGAAGGAAGTGGCAGTGGCTTGATGTTAGCTGTTCATCTTTCTTTAAGCTAACTATTAAAATAGGGGGACCATGTTTTCAAACCTCTAAACTGGGACACTTCAATTTTACTGCAAACCCACACATATGAGCTCATGGTACAGATAGATTTTTCTTCAGTGCACATTTCAACACGGCACATCAGGCCTAATTTTTTACAGTGAAGCTCAAACATTCAGACAAAAGACAAAACAAAAACATTTTTCAAATTAGGGCTGCAACTGAAGGATCATTTCCATTATTAATTAATCTATTAGTTTCTTGATTGATGGATTAGTTGTTTGGTCTGTGAAATAGTGAAGATGTTAATCACTGCTTTGTTTCAAATGTCACCAACATTCAACAAACCAAAGATGTTCAGTTTACTGTCAGACTAAAGAAACCCGAAAATATTCACATCTGAGAAGCTTTACTCAGAATTTTGACTTTTTTTTTTTCCTATTAGAAAAATAGTGTTGGCATTTGAAAAAGCCACATCTGACACTGGGAAGTAAAAGAGAAGGCACGCCAAAGGTTTTTAAGGCTGGAGAAGATGAGTAAAGGCAGGACAGGATATGAACAATAAAATAACCATGAGAATGAGATTATAATTACACATAACTGATATCATAATCAAGATGGGAAAAATAATCTAGATCAGAAGTTAACAGACATCTTGTAATAAGTAAATTGAATCTAAATGTTACCTATATCAACTTTAATAAATCAATGCATACATTAAGGCATTATTCTAGCCAACAGGCTGCAATAATTGTGGATTACAGTTACATCCACGGCAGGATGTGTCACACGTGAACGTGGAGGTGCAGTCCTGTGGCTCTGATGCATATTTATAATGCCGAGAAAAATGTATCCGAACACTGACTGACATATGCACCAACAAATCAGGGTTGCAAGCATGGTGCATTGTTTTGGTATTTGGACATATTTTGGGACATTTTAGTGTCTTATGGATGTTTGTTGGGACGCAGGACACAGAGTTTGAAAGTGGGACAATCCCATTCAACCTGAGACATATGGTCACCCTATATTAAAACTTTTTATCCAAAATTTTAGCCAGCTGTCATAACTGTTTATTGAATACTTTTGGCTTAGCCTGCTATTGAAACTATCCATTACTTTGAGCTAATTTACACTTTTCATACCTTTTCATGTAATACTCAAAGCTCACTCAAACTTTTATCCAGCTAAATGTCACTGCTGTTTGACAAATAATTGTAGCTAACGATTTCAAATGGTTTTGCACGTTCTCAATCAGAACATGCAGTGTTATGTGTTACAACTGCCACGGGGTTGGTGGGAGTCAGCCTTTCGTAGCACTTGTCACATCCTGCTGATCTTTCACAGATGTGTTGCTATCCTTCACTGGCATGAAAACTTTGCAGAAAGCTGTCACAGTACTTGACCTCTGCGACTGAGGGAGTGACTCATCTAGGAAATACTGAGCACGCGTTCCACAGTGCAGACGGAGACGAATTACTCAGTCCTTTTCTGAAACAAATCGGGGGGAAAAAAATGCTACCCAAGTCACAGATGCTCTGGTGAAACCCACCAGTGATTAGAATAATCTAATACATTTACATTCGAGCTATTTAGCTAATGCTCTTATCAGGAGGGACTAACAATGACTGCAGCAGTGGAATGAGCTTAAATCGTCGATTTTAAAAAAGAGCATCGGCTCCCAGCCTCCCATGTAAATGCATTAGATTGTTTTTCCATCAGCGCTGGGATTTGCAGAAGCATCGAGCGCGTACTAATTTGGCCGCAGCTCAGATTGGAGTGTGTAATGGTGTGAAAAGAGCGCGAGCTGCAGCTTTGTCACCTTTTTTTTTTTCTGCTTCTGCTTATTTTGCACCTGCTGGGACAGTTTGTTGTGATGTTTGCGGACTCCTCTTCAATGCCTTTGCGTTCCAGTTAGCCTGTGGTCACTGCAAAACCAGGTTGTTAAAGAAGTTACTCAAGACCGCGGTGCTCTTGGCCACTGCTGTGACATACAAGAAAACCTAAACTGGTGTTGACATTTTTATTGGCAGTGGAAAGAAATGTCTGGCAGGCTTATTGTGACCTTTTTTATACATATAGCTGTGAGAAGAAGTGGATCGGTTATATTAAATCACACACACACACAAGCACACGTGAATCTCCTTCGATATCCTTCTCTCATTAAAAGTATGGTGTTCTATAATTCTCCACCTTTTATACCTTTTGTGCTTTTCAATCGACAGCAGAGAAAGTGTCAAATTAAAACGTCGCTTTGTCTCTGCAGGCTGGTACCGAGGATTCATCCTGAAGAATCCAAATGTCAAGGTGAGCCGACTTTTCTCAGACTGTGTGTTAATGTTTTTTTCTTGCCTTTCAGTTTATTAAAATTCATTTGTACCCTCATTCAACCCTGCTGCTCTCACTTAGGAGTTTTTTTTTTTTGTTTTTTTTTTGGATGCTGTTGACTTGCAGAGTAAAGATACTGAGTTACCATCGCTAGCTGAGATGACTGCTGTGCTTTAAATGTTAGGATTTTCTTTTCCCTTTTCTCAGTTGGTCAAACTCAACACGAAAGTTGCTCAGCATGTGATAGCATAAGCTGCATGTGGTTTGCTGCCGCCCCTTCACACCTACACACCTGTGGTCCATCCACACTGATGTTTTGTGTTATCTGCCTGATTGGAGCTCCTCTCAGGACTGTGTGGGCACGTACAGCTGCTCTGACTCACCTCTCACTTTCTTACTTTGGTTGCACCTGTTCGCTGTGGACCACTTTAGATCATTTTCAGTGACAGATATAATGTGATGGAGCAGGAAATGGTGTAATGGCTGCCTTCTTTTCAGGTTCATCACCTTGAGAATTGTGCTACCGTGCATGACAGCACAGTGTTGGTGTTAGTGATTGGCCTTTTGTTTTTCCAGCTACTTAAGTCTGAAACATTTAAGTGACTTAATATGAGTCAGTTCACTCTCAATACATGAAATAATGTGTGGGAGGGCAGGACTCTCACAGTTTGTTTTTTAAAACCTTCACCCACCCATACCCGTAAATCTTCGCACTAGAACCAACGTGTTACCTGTCGTATGTCTGAGGCAAAGCTGCCCCCACCTGAACCCGTACCCATACCTGTGATTAACCGCACACATACACAAACACACAGGCTACAGTCGCTCACATTGTCACTCACATTGTCATCTCCGTCTCCTTTCACACCAAACTTTTCCAAAGCGTCCGACTTAGCCCTCAACAGTGTGTTAACCACAAAGCTGGTACTCACCGGCTAACTTTACCTTCATGTCATCCATTTGAAAGTAACACTCTCAAGTGTGAAGTAGCGACAGCTAGCAACTAGCTACATCTCTGTCTGATCGGTGACAAAACTGCTTATGAAGTAAGGGGCCATTGTTTGTCGTTGACCTTCAAAGTAAAAGTAGCTGCAGATGGATAAAAATGATTTATAGTGCACATCTCTTTGGTTTGTTTTATTTTGAAAAACAAAAATACATTTTTGTTCTGACCCTTTTTTGCGGGTTACCCACAGGTACCCGACCTGGTGCAGGACTTTAAACTGAAACTAAAGTCATAGACACAACTTTTTTTATGTCAGGCCTCCTTTTACGAGGAACATTTTGACATGTCACAGCAAGGAAAACTCATGTAAATGATCAAATTAATGTTAAATAGTTTGTTTTTGATGGTCGTTCTATATAATTCTAATTATATGGAGGCTGTGATGTGTGTCAGTGTCCTGTAGTGAGAGCCTAAAGCACATGCTTGGACTATTGATCACTTTAAAGTGATTTTCAAATCAGTTCAAACATTGTATTACAGATTTTGTTAAAAAAAAAAGTCAAATTGACGGCGTCTGTTCTAACTAAAACCAGACCATTTGACGCTAATAGGTTTTCATCTCATTGTAGTTTAAAGAATTAAAACCCCGTCTCTGCTCAAGACCCACCAATAACTGAAGCTCCACATCCTGTCAAAAGCTTGCGATAATAAAAATCATGTTGGGAGTAAAGTTTTAGGTGTGTGTTCCAACTCTCTGTGCGCTGCATTTAGCCTTGGATACTTAAACGTTAGTTCTGCTTTGATCCTCTCGAGTCAAGAGGGAGCAGCTTGCAGTTTATTAGCATCAAACACTGCACATGCACACAAACACACCAACAGACTTTTCATCTTTTTTTTTTGTTGTCTCCTCAATCCCACCGCTACTTGTTTTTATCTCTCGGTCTGTTCCTCCCTCCCTCCGTTCACCTCCTTTCAACCCACAGACACACTTAGCACCGTATTGATTATGTGCATCATTGCCACATGCTAACAGTTAAATGCTAATGGGAGTGAATGACTTGTTAGCAGTAGAAGGGCATCTCATTAACCTGTTTATCTTCTGCCCAAAGGGGATCTTCCCATCCAGCTACATCCACTTGAAGAATGCCCACGTCAAGAACAAAGGGTAAGTAATTCAGTGGATTGGCTTGTTTTCCATTAACGTGTGCGTGTGTGGGTGTGCAGGCTTGACTTTTGTTCTAATGCATGTATGTGTGTGTGTTTGTAGACAATTTGAGACGGTAATCCCAGTTGAAGACTCTGTCATCACAGAGATGACATCGACGTTGAGAGACTGGGGTGCCATGTGGAAACAACTTTACGTGGTAAGGGTGTTCGCACACCCAAACACCCAAACACCCACACACCCACAAACACACACTGTCTGCATCAATTTAAATATCACCACCGCCTAAGCGAATCCGCCTTTTTTTTTTTTTTTTTTTTTTTTAGGTTTCCCATGAAGGGAATTTGTTTTGGCCCAGGGTAATTCAGAAGCCACACACAGTCAAAGCTTTTTTTCATACACAGTCATTAGTTGGATTGATTGTGTTTGTGGCCTATTAAGCTATCTGGGGTGCTGATTAAATTGAGCTGATGAATACTCACAGATCAAAGTGCATACATTTGTGGCAAAAAGCAGCAGGACACTGAAGCTGATTTGCACTAATCCATTTAAGTCCCTCTGTCTGCTTCTCTCTCTGGATCGCCCTCTTCCTCACAATGTCGATTTTGGCTCTAATGTGTATTCTCTTAGTTCGTTTTACTCTCGGGTGGCTCAATGCAAATGTGTATTGGCATCGTCTTATCTATCATCCTTATTCTGTCTCTCCCTCTTGTCAGTTTGTCTCCTTTTATTGACTCTGTTTGCTTCTCCCTGTTAATTTTTGTCTCCTCTGTCCCTCCCCATCGTTTCCTGCTTACACAGAAGAATGAGGGGGATTTGTTCCACCGACTTTGGCACGTGATGAATGAAATCCTCGACCTGAGGAGGCAGGTGCTGGTGGGCCACCTCACCCATGACCGCATGAGGGACGTCAAGCAGCACATCACAGCGAGATTGGACTGGGGCAACGAGTGAGTAGAGGAAGGGCATGGAGGAGGAAGACCTGTCTTGTCAGATGTCCAAATATGGCTTCAGGGCCGGTTATTAGGGCCCGAGCGACGACGAAGTCGTCCCGGGAGGACCCTATTGAAATTGC
>JAQLOL010000015.1:8455175-8473284 GCA_029783665.1 Naso thynnoides | reverse complement strand
GCAATCATGAGCTCGCCAACGGTGTGCCTAGCATGCCAAATAAATGGCCCAGTCGCAGGCATGCAGGTACCAAGGCTGGACTGGCCCGAGAGCACCGGGCCTGACCTGCTAAACAGCCGGCAGGCAGGAGCTAAAAGAAACCCAAAACAGCCCAATAACACCCAGTGAATGAAATTTATGTCAAAATACACATACCAGCACATGCAGAAGCCTACATGTGCTACATATATCAAAATAAACAGCATTGCAAGGGTTCGCTTGCTCTCTCTCCAAGCAGCACTGAACAGAGTTTAGCTGGATTGAAAAAAGACATATTTTATAACGACAACAATACTCCTTTAAGACTACTTTAAGACGGTGTCATGATATTTTAACTACATTGAGTGTTTGGGAACTTCACACATTCGTCGAAGGCCCCTTCCAGTGAAAGAATCTTGTCGTGTGTACTCGCTTGATCAGTCATGTAGTGTGAAAACCTCAATGATGGAAAGGCCCCTGATACAAGACAGACAGTCGTATAGCGTGAGCAGTCAAAAGACTCGATGAGTTTGCAGGTCGCGTGGTGTGTCCGAGCCTTAACAGTGGGAGTTAAAGGACTCTGTAGACCAACCTAGTAAACACCATGTCGTGAAGGAAAGTACAGGCTACAACACAGTAAACTAACCCAAATTATAGCTGGATCAGACGAACAGTCCAGAAACACTTTGCTCAGGAGAAAATACAACCACTTTCTTTATACCTCCAGTAACACCAAAGAGGTTTTAGTGGGATTAGCACCAAAGTTCACAGCTGAATATTTTCAGAATTAGGTTCAGAAAACACTTCATTACAAATACTGCAAGTACTTGTATTTGCCTGGCCTGCCCTATTTAAATGTTAACAACTGACAGTAAATAAAGTGAAAGTCATACAGTCACTTTAACTTGCGGCGGTGAGTCATGTAACATTAAATGTGTGGTTCATCTTACAGTGACTCATACAGTAAATGTTACATAGACCAACCAGTCGTTGGGAGTGCAGAGAAGCATAAAAAATGAAAGGTCAACTCTGCCTGTTCTACTCAATAAAGGTCATTTTACTTTTAATGAGGAGTACAGTGTTCATTCTGTGGAATAAGTTGTATTCTTTTATTTTGGAGGAGCTGTGTTAAGTGTGGAGAATAGAAAAACTCTGATGTTGTCACGTGGGGTATTTATTTGGGAAGCGTGTTTTATCAACTGAGAATATGTGGCATTTAGCTTAATGGTCAGATGGTTTTTTTTGGCATTATGGGAAGTGGAGGATTGAGCATTTGCAGACTTTGACTGACCAGAAAAAGAGCTACAACATTTATATTATGTCACCTGTTGCTGGAGTGATTTTTAACCCTTATTTTAGAAGGAGAGTAGATTACAGAAATATCAAATGGCTGGAGTGCCCCTTTAAGGTGGAAATCTATTTAAAAAATAACAATTTTTTGTCTTTTTGTGTCATCTCTGTGGCTCAGGTGTAACACTGAGACTGAGTGGTACCAGATCCACGAGAACATCATCAAAAAGGCAAATTCTAGGTACAACCTGTCGGGCTCCAACACTGGTAAGAAGTTTATTTTGTTTTAATCACATCTTGGTTTGAAGCAACAAACAAGGGGATTTGGCATAACTACAAGCTGGCTTCATTAGTGTTGTGTGATTAAGTTTTAAGCGGATGTACCGGTCTTATTTTTGTTTTGTTAATGTCTTTAAAATCAGGGTACGACTCTCAAAGCTTAATATGATTGAAATCAGGCTTGTTTGTTTCACAAAATCTCTGTTTTGCAGCGGGGACAAACTTTGCAGCTCAGTTGCACCATCAGTCTCTTAGCATGCATCAGTCAGTTTTCCGGTCAGTCTGGGTGAAATGTGGAAGTGAAGTTCCTCTTTAGTGGAGCGAATTAGTCCTCTTATGCTTGTGTCTGCAGGAAGCCCGCTGTTGCAATTGCATTCAGATGATTTTTATAAATAGCTGCCTTCGCATCATGCTGGACGACAGCATCAGCAGTTTCCCTTGGCAACAGGTCGATGGAGAATCAGAACATTCGGTTCTTCAAACGTCAATGTTACGTGACATATGAAGAGGTTTGTTCCACATTGAGAAGCAAACTTCATTATTGTGGATTACATAACGATTACAGAAAGAGTTACAGGTGCAGCTGGTAGAGGAATTATGCTAATTATGTTTTCATGCACCCAAAATTACAGCCCCAGGATGAATTTCACGTTATGACTTTGAAGAGGACGTTTATTCTCATTTTCAGGTCTTTAATAGGCAGGATTCACCATGCAGGAAATTCCACCAATCTTCAGGAACCTTTGCCTCTTACTGTCAGAATTCTCTCTCCACGGCCTGTGTAGTGTCCTCCTCCTCCTTGCCCTCCCCTTTGCCCCTCCCCTCCAGGCCCACTTTATTTTGATTGGTCACCTCCCTACAGAGACTTCCAAAGTGGCTGCTGGGCTACATGTATATTCACAATGTCTACACTGACACGTTTTTACAACTTCTTTTTGTCTTTTTATTGACATGAAACTAACAAAGATAGCAGTTGGACACTGATATAAAGAGCTTGCGCTTCTGACTCCTCAATTCAACCTTGTATTGAGCAGTAGCCTAGCTGCTAATCCGGCTTCTTACTTGCACATGTTGAGGAGACAGTCCTTTGCAAAGTGAACAAATCCACATAGAGGCTTTTTTGTTGTTGTTGTTGTTGAAATAAGAACCCAGAAAGTTAACTTTCCTTCATTCAAACCCAAATAAGCAACATGCTAACATCGTAAACAGTAAAGCAACGCACGCATGTTAAACTTGTGGGGCAGACTGGGGTGGGCGGGGATAGCGCTTTGCATGGAACGGCGTGGCCATAGAAAGAAGTCCTGCCCCCTGTGATGTAACAGTAATAACAGATTGAAAAAAAACTCCAAAAACACGGCCAAACATAACCATAATAGTCCATAGGGATTACCTTGAAAAGCATCTACCTTATTATTTGACACTTTGGCATCATTCAACATGATTATCCAACATTGTAACACCAAATATAGGTTAGAAAAGATGCTAAAGCATAACAGGTCACTAATAATCTACAGTGATGGAAGCTCTAATTAAGACAAAGTATGATTCAAGAGGATATGATCATGTATTAAACTGTGTGAGCCAGTTTGGAACTGTTTTCATCATGGGGCAAAGGTACAACTAACAAAAAGTAATCTGCAGCAGTCTTTATCTTAAAGGACAACTCTGCCAATTTTCAACCTTATCTCTATCTGTCCAAATTAGGGGTGTAATGTGAAACCCAGCAATATTTTTTTGTCAGTGTCTCTGTGTTTCTGGGATGCAGCTTCAAAATCTCTTGTTCTTCCTGGAACCAGTGATGTCACTGGTTTCAGGAAGAACTACAAACTGTTTACCCCTCACCTTTCCCGTCGCGCTCAAAATTATACATGTATACACACAAAGTGGTGGATTTTCCCTTTAAAGCTAATATACATAAATGTTTTTTAATGAAATGTGCGGCAGGCTATGATTTCCGTCATGAAAACACTCATTTTGCACGTTAACACAGTTCATTGTCTTACACCTCCCTGATGTATTTTAAGAGCAACACAATGTCCTGCTGAATAGAAAAGGTCGGTAATTGTTTGACGACCATCAGCACACAAAACTTGAGAAACAAGAGATTATAGAAATGTCAACAATCTGTGGGACTGATCTACTGACTCAACTCCTCTTTCCACCTTCCCTCGAAAGACCAGTAATTACTAGAGAAGTAATACAACTCAGAAGTTTGAATTGATCTCGATTAACCTTGCATGAGAGTGAATAAATTCAGTAATTAAGCCAAACGACACAAAGCCATTTAGCGCAGCCTGCGTTATCCGAGCAGCATCTTTTCACCACGTCGGTTCATAACAAAACTGCAGCATCCAGCTGAAGTTCTATATGACACTGCAGCTGTTGAATAGACGGAGACTAAGTGGCTTCGCATAGCTGAGCTGATAAATGTGGCAGAAGTGGAAATCATTCCTGATAAAGCGGAGGAATGGCGCTAAAATAGGAATATTAAGCAACCACTTAGCTTGCTGTTTCCTTATCTCACATTGAACTCCAACAAAAAAATCTTAATCAAGTTCCTCTATCGGCTTTATTTGCTGCTCAAACTGTTGACCGGCTGTATTTTCAGATAACACACGGCGACGCACACACTATCAGATTTAATTACAGATAATGCATACAGATTATGCCGTGCGTTATTGATGTTAAAACTCCAAGACCTTTGACAGATGATGTTGCAGACATTGGGGCTTACTCACTGTTACTTGCCTGATGTATGGCAGCGGCTTCGAGCTTTAAGATAAACAATTCTGTAATCAAAAACAATTAATTACATTGATTTGGTATGCTTGTTACCAGCAGAAGACGGCGTGTTGCCTCGGTTCGCAGTCTGTTTTCAGCGTGTAAGTGTTTGCTCCAGGCTCTCACTGACAGACATCATAAACACAAATAAGTGAATTATTTTAAAGAGTTACTCTCATCTTTGGCTGCTGCATGCTGTGTGAATGTCAGCTATTGAGTAGCTGTCAGCTTAAGACATTGATCCAGCTGAACGCCTGATTTGCCTCAGTTCTTTCTGTTTCAAAGTGCATTAAGGCAGAGCTCGGGGTCCTTTGTCACAATACCCTGGCATGCATAATTTGAGCCAGCCTGTTCCAAAATTACATTTCAACCACTTAACTGAATTTGACATTGATCTCAGAGAGAAAAAAATACTTTAATTACAAAAGCAGAGGTAGAAATTTCAGTTTTTGAGATAATGAGCAGTTAGTATTCACTTTAATCTATGTATTATAGGCCCCATTTATCTGTCTGGACATATTAATTCATTATGATTGTTTTCATTTGACAGTTTTACCTTGAAAGGACTGTGCTCTTAACGCCTCTTTTTAACTTCTTCTCTCTCTTTAATTACATGTCTTGCTCGCTCTATCTCTCTTTGACACACACCCACACACACCTGCTCTTACTCTAATAGCACTTGTAACAGTAGTGAACCAAGTTCCAACAGGACGAACATCTCGTCCACATTTATGCAGGTCTGCATTCACAGCTAGTTAGATTGTCTCCTCAGAAGTATGTTCACACCGGCCTGTTTTAGTTCAGTTAAATGGAACTCTAGTTTGTTTTCCCCTTTGGTGCGATTCGTTTGGGTAGGTGTGGACCCAGACTAAAACCTGTTTTAAGAAATGGTCTCGGTCCAATTACAAATGAGTTCTAGTATGTTTCGTTTGTGGTGTGAACATGATCTGACCTGGATTCACTCCAGCTGCAAAGGAATTGCCCATTTTTGGACTAAACAAACACCTAACATGTTGTCTTGACACAAACATGAATCAAGGGTTGACCTAGATCACCAAGGAAACACGTTTCCTTCTTGATAAGACATGATTTCTGACCAGCGATGGAATGACAGCTGCTTTTGTTGATACGTTTTGGTTCGCTTGAAATTTTGCCTGTGTGAAATCAAACCGAATCAAAGAGAAAATGCAAATGAGTCATTACAAGGGGTGTGACGATAAATTTTAACAGTGATACGATGTTTATTATGATGCGTGATGGGCGGTATGATTCAGGAACAATATGGGCTCATTCAGAGTGATACAATACGATACATAATACAATAACTAGAAATCGATGTAGTAACTTTTTTGCCAAAAATAGAGGGGAAAAAAAACCTAATTCTTTGTACCTTAATGGCTTTCGCCCTCGTCACACTCAGAACAGCTATGCACAACAACACTTACGGCACATTTACCGGGGTTCATCCTCATCTGAAAAAAAAAAAAAAAATCCATCCAAAAGAAATTATTCCGCTTCGAAGCAACATTACAGAATATTTTACACTTTAGTCTCTTGTCTAACCTTGAAGTGTGCAAACTGGAAAGAATCTGTCATCGTTAGCGAACAGGTCAGTTTGTCCCTGTGAAAATGTCAGACAGGAGCCACTGAACACCGTGCATAATTTAAGGAGGACAATTTATTACACTTAGTGTCGGGAGGGCAATTAAAACAAGTGTGCAGCAGAGTGAGAGAACATAATGTGCATTTGCGTGTGTTTGTGTGTACGTTAACATACATGTGTGCACTATGCTTTCTTTGTGTGCATCCCCATTGTGTGTCTGATGTTTTCTCACTGTGTGGTTCAGAGTGTGTGCCAGAAGTCTCTTATTAGCGGCCAATTAGCAGGGGAGAGATGAATGCTCTGCCCTTAAAGTATAAAGAACACTGAGCTGTGTGAGTAACAAAGAAGCAGAGAGAGCGTCCATGTGGGGTGACACTTTTGTTCACATGCAGACTAATGACTGTCCCATTTTACGCCACCTTTGCGTTTCAGGGTCATGGGGGCTTTTTGCATTAATCAAATTCAAAAGACAAGAGAGGGAGCTCATGAGAGGAGGTGGTGATATTGTTTACATGCAGTTGAGTAACCCATAAAGGGATTTTTATGAGAATCTGGTGCTGCGTGAGTCAGGTCAGGTAGATAATTCAGCTCCCACCTCCATGTGAGCGTAGGCAGTGACAGAAGAGGCTGCGACAACTCCGCTGTTTTTGTTTTGGAGTTTGTGTTTTTGCTCTTGTTTTGTTGAGTTTGTGAAGAGGCAGGCCGGGTGGGCTGAGGGCAGCAGAGGTTGAGGGTGTTTTTTTTGTCAGCGTCAGCTGCATCTACCGGCCAGAATAGTAATGAAGCTGGTTTGCCTAATTGTAGCCCCACAGTAGCTTTTAGAGCTTGTCTGTGTGTGTGTGTGTGTGCGTCCGTTTATGTGTGTTTAAATGCTAAAGGCTTGATCCACATTAATGGGCAGGCAGATTAAGCTCGGGTAAAAAGAAAAAAAAAAATCTCCCCCGAATCCAGTGGGACTCTTCTTTCATTTCCCATAAGGCCTTTGTGCCAGGTTGAATGCACTGCTGATGGACCATGTGTGTGTTATTTTTAAATTGTTTAGGCTGGACGAGTTCTGTCGTGTCCTTTTGACCTCTCAACTGCTCTCTGTGTGTTTTTTTGAGATTGTTTTGAAGATGGCATCTTTGGTTAGGAAAAGAGCTGAATATTTTTCAGCACAAAGCAGAATCACATATCTGCACAAAATTCAAGATTCGACCTGATTCTTAAAAAATGGGGAACATTCTCAGTGGCTAATGGAATATAAAAACTACATGGAGAGAATCAAATCAGACTCAAATCTGATAAAAAAAATTTTTTGATAATCTCATTGCAAAATGTTCCGATGCATTTTTGTGTTTTACCCCTGCTACTTATGCACAATGTGTCATGTCACCAACTTCTTTTCAGCCTAATCTAGTGCAGAGGTTCTCAACCAGAGGTCCGTATACCCCTGGTGGTCCGTGGTCAAATTGCAAGGGGTCTATATTTTAAAAAGATCCTATGACCTTTACAGACATACGTTATTCCTCAAATAGTGACTGGAAACTTTACCACAACTAAAAAAGGTAACAGGCCTTTATTACCAATTCCCTGTGTTAGATACATATTGATATTGGTCATATTTTAGTACAAAGCCTTATTTTGATGTGCTCCCATCTTCCTTGTAAAGTCACAGCCTCACGCTGTTATTACACATTCAACACTTCCAACATTGTCTTCTAATTAAGAGCACTCTAGCATTTCAGTCAACAGGCACCATTATTTCTTTAGAAGGCTTTTATTTTAGTTTGCAGGAATGTGTTGTTGAAAACTCATTGGCTTGCAAAATTCAGCATACAGCACTTGAAATCAAGTAACAGCCAAACACACAAACACTTAGAGGAAGATTGCAACTACCATTATTCTGAGAGGAAAATGCCCACAAAGAAGAACTAATCTGAAATGATGGCATTAGCAACATGGCTAAAAGAAATGGCTAAAACGACCTTCTGTTTTGGACACTGGTCAAACAGACTCTGGCCCATGGAAGAAAAAAAAACAAAACAAACAAGATGGAGGCAAAAAGAGACTACATATTTTTGGCCAGGGTGGGGGTCGAGGGGGGTCATTGGTCTTCAGGATTTCCAAAAATATGCAGAGGGTCCCGTCCCCCAAAAAACGTTGAGAACCACTGCTCTAGACATGATAGGCTGGACATGTTTTCCAGTTTGACTGTTGTAAAATGAAAGTTTGGCTTGTAGGAGAAAAAGGTGGGGATATAATCTTCATCTCTGGTGTTACGGACTTTCCTATTCAAAATGTTTTGAGTGGTTTGTGTCCTCTCTTACTTGTCTCTGGCTCTATCAAGCTGTTGCTAGCTGTTGAGGCAGCCATGGCTAATCTTAGCTAAACCCAAAACCGAATTTTGTTTGTCACTTTAGCGTTACCTGTAATTTAGAGGGCGTCGTCCACTTTGCTTCACTGACGTCTTCATAATGAGTTATTCCACATATATAATCAAGGGAGAAAATAAGTCCAGTCACGGTAAAAAAAACACCAAGCTAACACTACTGCTAAAGTTGACTAGCTTAATGCTAACAGAGTACCAGTAACTCCAGTCTAAGCTTTTGACTGAAGTGGAATCAGTGTATTTGGTGTGGTTATACAACCTTTAAGTCACATATTTAAACATTTTGATTGCAATTATTTTTTTAGTTCACTGTTTTCAATTAAATTACAGTAAGAGGCAGACAGACAGATCTGCAGGCACGAAGCAAAACAGAAATATTTAATCCCCATGAGGAGGGAGAGCTGGTCGTCTACCTATCAGAGGGTTGGTGGTTCAATCCCGGGCTTTTTCCATTCTGTGTGTCAGAGTGTCATCAGGACTGATGCTGAAAACCCTAAATTGCTGTCAATGGGTGTGTAGTTTGTGTGTGTGTGTGTTCCCAATAAACAGGTTGGCTCTTTGTACAGAAGTCCCTACCATTAATGTTGGTATCTGTGTGTGAATGCTTGTATTGTGAAATGTTTTGAGCTGTTGGAAGACTGGAAAACTGTAATGTAAATGCAGTCCAATTCGTTATTTACAAATACATGGCTTGCAAGCCAGGCAAGATGGATTTGCAAGATTTTCTGAAATCATGTGATCCCACAAATCCAGCTTTCCCTCAGGGTAAAATATCTCCTTTTTTTTCCAGTAATAACGCAGGTTCACTCACAACTATTTCTTGTAGTGAATTAATTTGACTAAGTAGGTACAAAATTAAACATCACACCGTTTCTGTCTTATACATAATTTGGTGTTCTGCCTCAAAACTTTCCTTTCTTCCAACTTTAACTTCACCGCCTCGCACTGCTCCAGTCGGGATATTGTGTCATCTTTCACGGACGCTTGAAAACAGTCCACGTCGCTCTGTTGACTCTCTTTGACTGAAACCTCTCGCAGCTAATGAACCATTTCGCCGCTGCCTCCCAACTTTCCTGAGAACATCCACGACAATAATAGTCATCATCATCTTGTCTCCCGCACACTCCCTCGCCATTAAACTGTTTGTGTATCTGCTCCTTCTTGTCATTAGCGTGGACAGGCGCAAACACACACACTCAAACGCACACACACTGACGTCAAGGGAATACATTTTTGAGCTGTAAATACAAGTTGGAGCTTTAATTTGGCCGCATTGACGCTTGGAGTTATTGCAGAAGTATATTGATTCGAGCTGACAGCCTTTATGTAGGATTTCCTCCTAATAAAAAAGTGCTGAGGGTGACTCACAGGCTGTTTGCATTTTGTTTATGTGTGCGGGGGTGTCTGCTTGCTTTTCATACACACTCAAATGTCTCCGTAGGCAGGTATAACTCTACTTGTCTGGTTTGCAAGTCAATGTGGCTGTAATGAAACTGAAAATATGCCCTTGTGATTACCATCTTCTGAGCTCACCAGTCTAAGATTATTTATAGTGTTAGCAACAAGATTATGATGCATTCTGAGCATTTTATTGAGTGGTATGTAAAGGGATGAGAAAGGGAAAGGGGGCAATGCTGTGGCTGCACTATAGGGATATGATATATCCAATTCTGAATTTTGTCAAATCTTGTTTTCCTTAGGTCTGGCAGTGGCTCTCCAGCTCCTCCACGGGGACATAGAGCAGCTGAGACGAGAGTACATGGTCCTCTTCACTCGGGGTGTGTCCATCACCAGGAAGCTGGGCTTCTCGGATGTCATCATGCCAGGTAACACACCCGAAACATGCTCATACTGTACGCCAGACCTATTTAAATAGCTGACCACGTGCCGCCCAAGAGCGACCGCTGAGTGGTTCAGCCAGAAAAACAGAGATAAACTGAGAAAAACATGTTGAAAAACATGCTACACTAAAGAAATTCCTACAGACGCTGAATGCGACACTCTGCATAGCCATGCTACAACGCTGTTGTAAATGTGCGTCTTGTAGTGGGAGTAGTAGTCCTCTAATACGACCTCTAAAAACATGACTTTCTCAACCCCAAAACATAAAACTGACAGTGAAAACTGTCAGTTTAAACCTGCCTGGACTGTAAAATACTTGTTCATTTAACGCCAGAGCCAAAAGCCAAATAGATGTGTTAAATTTGCGATGACTGTGTTGCGATATTTAAAGAACACACAGTTTGGAGGCACCACATTGAGAAACATCAGACGTTGCGGACAAACTTTCCACAGGGATCGTGGGAGCTGTACTACTTTTATGCACTCTGTGATGTGCCTGAGTCAGATGTCATGAAATTAAAAAGGGAGACAATGAATACACACATCTTGCCTCTCATTACATACACTTGTGTTGGTGGAAACTTGTCATTAACGCTGCTTGCCGGCCACCGAAAACTACCCGACCCAGCCAGATTTCTTTATTTTAAAATCTGGTCCAAATGAATTTGTAATTAAAAAGCCCTGCTGTGTGCACAAGTATTCCTTCAATATCTCAACTTCACATCTGGTGGACTGTGACCATCGTGAATGTCAGCCTCTTACTTATTGTTTAACATGGACAGCATCTTTCTAACGAGGCTTTATTGTGAATGTCAACCTTTTGAATACAAGATCAAGCCAGTACGTAGTTAATTTAATGACTTGCACCTGCATAGAATGAATAGAAAATTCAGTGAAGTAAAAAAAAAAAAAAAAAATTCCTGGACAACAGTCTCTTCTTCCAGAATGTGCAGAGAGGTGATCTCTCACTAATGCCAAAAAAAACTGTCTGTCTTATCAAGGTAGGTTTTTCCACCAGTTCATTTCATTTAAATGACACCCAATGCATTTACAGTTAATATTAGTTTCTTTTTGTATTATGTTGTGCCCCAGAATCTGAGTTCAGTCAAAATAAATCACTGCAGAGAACTATCAACACCCCCCCACACACACACACACTCTCCTTTTGTAACAGCAGTTTTGCTTTCTGTCCTTCCAAGCTCTTCATTGCGAACACAGTCCACTTTTTATTTTGCCGACATTCTCTGTCCCTGTGACTACTGCACTTTTTTCAAGGATACATCCCAGAGATCGTTTGGCTATCAAAGAATGGCCTTTGATTTGATTTTCTGTTGCTTTTCTTTTCCATGGTAGCTTTTTGTGATCAAAGTAATGGCTCAGTTCCCCATCCACCCGTTTATAATTGAAATCTCTCATTACGGCGCTGGCTAATTCAAACATACTCGCGCTCTCTGACCTGTGGATTTGGAATTTGAGAGCTATCAGAACCACCTGTGAGAAAAGCAGACCTGGACAGACGGCGTCAGTGTTGATGTAGTTGTTGTTGTAGCAGGCTGCCACGAATCAGTAAATCTTTTAGTGTTGCTGGACTGTTGGGAATTTTTCGGTGTTTGGTCTTGTCGTCGGGCGAGAAAGACTGATATTATTCAAGTTTTAGGGCATTCTTTTGGCGCATAAAGCTCATTGCAAGGCTGTGGAAAGAAAAGCCCACATTTCCAGTGAGAAGGAGAAACACGGGAGTGTTTACATATTGAGGAGGACTTGGAGATCAACAGGTTTTTAGATTTGGGCAATTTTCGCAACAAAAACCTTTTCAAGGAAAGAAAGTCACACTGTTATTGATGCCATCGCTGTAATCTGAGTGTGCACGGCTGCATATAAACCAAATTTTGAATTAAGTATTCATTTTCATTCGCCTTGTAAGCTTAGAAGGAGTATTGTCCTTTTTCAACTGAGAGCGAATATCAGGGAAAAGAAAAAAAGCACATGTAAACACAGTAATTGACCTGCTTTGTATTGTTTACCGTAGTTTCCTTGGAAACCTTGACATCCCTACCTATTGCATTAGACCGATAGTTAAATTCCACCCAAGGGTGCCCTCAGAAAAATAAAGTATACAGACTCTTTCAGGTAGATGGGCATCATTTTGATTGCTGCTTCACTAAATGACACAGGCTCCCGTGGAGAGCCCCAGGCGTAGCTAGATGGGGCCTTGTTGCCTTGGTAACAAATGTGCAGCCACGTGAATGTATAATGAAACAAGGTAGGAAGAAATCTACATGTTTATATTTACATATGAGAAAAGAGCAGGGAGGGGAAAATTCTGCCTGAGTGAACTTTCTGACTCTTTATTCGTCGACGAGAGCTGGACGTCAGAGAGTTTTTTCTGCGCAGACGGGCTGTTCTTTTAAATAAGTGAGGTGTGCTGTCTGGTCCCACAGATAAAGAGGAAACCACAGACTGTGGGTCCCCCAGTGCCTCACTAACACAGATTTATGTTCGCTGTCTCTTTCTTTGTCTTTGTCTGGCTACAAATCCTTAACGCTGAGTGCTCTCACCCTTTCTTCCTGCGTAAGTCTGCCCTTGGGCTGAGGGAACCATCTCTCTCTCTCTTTTTTTTTTTCTGTCTCTCTTTTCTGGATTTGTATCCGACTGTATCTCCCTGCACATTTTCTTTCCTCAGCTGCTCTCGCCCCACCCTCTCCACTTCCCTTTTTCCTATTGTACATTAAGAAACTGCCCCTGTGTGTGCGTGTGTGTGTGTGTGTGTGTGTGTGTGCGTGCGTGCGCCTTACTGCGCTCTTTGTGTGTGTGTTTGTGAAGTGAGTGTACAGTATGGGTGTATATAGAATGCCTCATGTTGCCATGGTTACTGTAGTTAAGAGCAGAAAATCAATGTTGACCCTAGAGATGGAGATATGATGAGAGCGCGCACACACACACTCTCACACACACAGAGTTTATATAGGGAACCTATTTTACAATGTGTCTGACCACAGCTCAGCTGCAGAGGAAACAGGCCTATCCCTTTTTTTTCTTACCCAGAGCACTTTGCACCATTTCGACTTCCCCTGCAGAAGGAAATAAACGTGTGCCTGGCCTCCTCATTGTACATTCAGCTGCAAATGTAACAAAAAAAATGTAGAATATTACTTCCTGGGATTATTTTCACTCATTGTTTTGGCAGGTGGCAGCACCAGCCTTACAAAGAAGGTCATGTTTATAGTTTGTAGGTTAGATTTTTGTTTTTAGGCATCTCAATTGTCTGATTTCCCAAGTTTTGCCAGGAAGTAACGGTCTTTATTCTAATTTTTGTGAAACGTGGTTGTTTCGGCAAGCTATTGCAACCTTGTTGCTGCAGGACGGATCCAAGGTCAAACAGGAGAAATTCACACATAAAACTAAATCAACCAAAACAAATCATTTATTTATCAAACATTAAAAATGCCAGAAAGCTTCCTGAGCCGCACAGGAGAATTGAGATTTGTGAGGACTGTTTTGGCGAACAGGATGTGAACCATAAATAAAACTCAGTTAGACCTTGAATTATTGATGCTTTCAGGTGAATTATTTTCACTGCATTCCCCTTTTTTTGACTTTATCCCTCCTCATCACTGAGAGTTTAACATGACAGATACTAAAAAATGTGCAAATGCTTAAACTATGCCTTCGTTTTTTTTTTTTAAATTTAAACTTAAATTGCGCTTTTGACATGAAAAAAACAAATGAGAAAATGGATTTGGCTGCACAGTGTGCTTACAGTGAATAAAAGAAATCCTGTTTATTCTTGTGGTCAAAGCCCGTAGCTCAGCCTTACATTTACCATGAGCAGAAAATCTATCATTAAATGCTTCTAACGTAAATGCTGTCCATCCCTGTCATAAAACATTATGCTAAAATGTGCCGCCAAGCTGCTGAGAGGTCATTAATAATGTCTGCTCGTATGAATAATCGATGCCTCGTTGCCTCTTTCACCTTCTTGTTCCTGCAGGAGAGATGAGGAATGACCTTTACATCACGCTGGAGAGAGGCGAGTTTGAAAAGGGTGGAAAAAGTGTAGCGAGGAATGTAGAAGTCACCGTCTACGTGCTGGATATCGACGGACAGATTCTCAAGGTAAAAAAAAAACCAACACATTTGCTCTAATCTAGAAACCGTTTGTCTCAATTTTTATACCTCCCTGAAATGTCACTGGGAAAATATATCATTTTAAGGGGCTAAACACTTTGTTTAATGACACTAAATGCCTTACTGAAGTCCTCCTATTTGGGAGCAAAACTCTTCATTTAAATATGGCTGACCCAGATGAGAGCAAAGTGTCTCTCCAGTGTGTTGCCCGTTTCTGGCGCAGCGCTGTGACAGGCTGCCTCTGTGGTTTCCTGCGCTGCCTCGGCCTCGAACAGAAAATAGATTCAAATGTAACCCTGCTGCTGCCGCTGCTGCTGCCACCGCACGGCACGCAACCCTCCAACACACACAAACACACGCAGGAAACTGTGTCATTCTCACCTTACTGGCATGCAGGATGTGTTGGCGGTTTTTCGATTAGGGCTGGGCAAAATATTGATGTCAGATTGATTTCATGATGCGAGCTTCAAGACATCATCTCAAAGGAGCACAGCAGTGTTACGACGTGTTACTGTCCTTTGTCAGCATTGGCTGCAGAGGCTACAGAAACTGCATTTTTCCCCAAACAGCTTTATTTTCGAGATATTGTGTCTGTTTACATTTTGTCCACATTCGATAAACATTACAGAGAGCACCTGAAAAGTGTGACTGCGATTGTTAAAAAAGGACGTCTGCGTCAAAATCTTCGTCATGCTAATATTCAAGCGAGGAAGGCAGCACTTGCAAAAGAACTGTTTTTCCTCTTCAGTCTAAACAGCTCCCCTCCCTCTCTCTGTTTTTTAACGATTTTTGACCAAATATGCTCTCTTTAGAAGGGTGAAGGTCAGGTGTGGTAACTCTATTTATATCCATAGGTAGATTTGGTTTAAAGTGAGTGAGTCGGCCTCCTTTGAACACACGCAATAAACAGCACAGGACAGGACTTGACATGCAAAAGTGACAACAGTGCTCGATACTAAAAAGGCAAAACAGACAAAAGCCAGATAAAAAATAGGAGTATACCACCAATCTGTCGAATCATAGTAAAAACAAGATAAAGGAAAAGCAAGATTTAAAGTGCGAAGATCAATAAATGATACTGAGTTTTGCTCCTTCGTCATCAGAGCTGTGTTACTATGACTTGTTGATCTCACTGATGGCTAATAGGCCAAGGCTGGTTTTGTGTTGCTTGGTTTTACGGGCTGGTTCTTTGTACCTACATCCAGACGGGAGGAGCAGAAATTCACAGTGTACAGGGTGAGAACCTTCTTTCAAAATAGAACCAGCCATCCTCTGTAACTGTCAGGGTTAAACTTTGTATATTACCTCAGTTGGAACAAATAAAGAAATGAAAAAAAATAGATTATCAATACTTGGCAACTTTCAAGCATCCTGTAGTGTTTCGATACCCTGTGTCAACATGAATGGCAGTGAGTGGGGTTTAAAATGCCGTCTGACATCAACTAAAGTTTACACATGGTCAAATTTTAACAATATTGGAGACCACAGAGGCGATCTCTGCTAATGTGAGAAGTCAAAAATAGACCGGTATGGTCCTTTAAATTTTAAATAGCGCATTGGTATTTAGTTATGACATCAGTTTTGTCTTGTTCCAGCTTTTAAAGGTTGCGTTACAAGAAAGCGATGTAATTTTCCAATCTTATCAGTCTTAGCTGTTGTAATATTTGCCTTCACCCACTTAATTAGTTTATTCACATGACTGATCGTAATTATTAAAAATCTCACTCTGTTAATATTTTGTGAACGCACCGTTCAGTTCACTTCAAAATTCAAAGATATCGTTTATCATCATTGAGCCTGAAAATATCCGCCTTCTCTGATTTATTATTTACCGTCTCCTTTAAATCAGCCACTTACCTCATCCCCTGAGCCTGGCCTCTCATTTCCTGTCTTCACTTCCTGTTCTTTCTTTCATTCTTCCTCCTCTTCCTCTGTCTTTCAGTGTCACGTGGCTGCCGGCTCTGGTGAACCAGGTGGAGATGAGTACCACTCCTTGGTGCTGTACCACAACAACAGCCCCCGCTGGGCGGAGCACATCAAGCTGCCCATCCCGGTCGACGTGTTTCGGGGGTCGCACGTCCGCTTTGAGTTCCGGCACTGCTCCAGTAAGTGGCTGCAGAGTTGCGGACATTCTTTATTTGTCTGGGAAAAGGTTAAATGAGCATATTTTTGTGCTTTCACATATTAGCTGCTCCGGTGTGCAACGCTTGAGGTTCTTTTCAGTTGGGACCTGAGGTAAAGACGCAGCGTTGCGGAGGGAGAGCAGCACAATAAGCCTCCACCTTTCAGCCCTCCAGCATCGAACCCAGAGGCTGCTGCTGCCTTTCCCAAATCCACTATGTCCAAATTTGTAAATGTGCCTGTTTGAGCGTTTCCATGAGACTAGTTTGCCCAACTTCTCACCTCCTAATGAGACAAAACTTTAATTATGAGCAAAATATTGCTCTCACTCTCTCCTCCTCTCTCCTGGCTGCAGGGAGAAGAGCGAGTCTCCTCTCTCATAACAAGCCGATATTATTATGCTTTTTGCAGCCAAGCTGGGAGGCTGCGTGTCTGTGTGCAGCAGATGTAGTAGCCTTATTACTTCTGGCAGTGCTAGCATTGCTACCCAAGGGCTGCCTATTAAGAGCCCAATTTAAGCCTGTGGTGACACCAAACTGAGGAGACCATATTACACATGCTATCAGCTCACCCAAACTCGGGGACAAGCTGCTTGAAGCGCACACTCTCATTCTCAATTAGTGCGAAACGGGGAGTTAATTTTTTTTCATGAATATGATTTTAAATGCCGTCTTTTTTTGGGGCCTCATTATGCAGCAGCGGTAATTGTTAATTTGTTTGTGGGGAGTCTAGTGTGGCTCCTGAATGGTGCTAAAGGGGAGTAGAAGGACTTGTCAGCATCAGCAGTGCAAGGCTTTGTTTTATTGTGGCTGACTGTTTGTATATTTCACAACAATGTGCAGTAGAACGAAGGCTTCTCTTACCAGACGGCATGAAGATACAAAATCTTTACCTGCAAACAAGCGTAAAAACCCTTAATTCCACCTGAAACACACCTTCAAACTATAAAATTCAGCAATAACTGACAGTGTTTGGGGTAATATATTACTTTTAGGCCGTAAAAGAGTGACATAACTCATTTCTAATCAATTTTCTAATCAACAGTTACTGCTTCCAGTAATGCCTCACCACCCAAAATCAAGTTTTCATTGATGCTTTGGCGAACTTTTGTCCGCATTTCACAGCAGCAAACTGTGGGCTGTTGCTTCTAAAATTTTGAGTATTTTGAGACTTTTTGAGTATTTTCTAACTGTTTGCTTTCCAGATTAAAGAGGCTGCCTTCAGTAATGTTCATGCGCACAGTGATATCACTGCAGCAAGCAGCAAAACTGAAAACTACCTTCAGTCATGAATTTGGCAAGACAGAGTGGAATTTTTAAGGTGAAACAGAATTAAACTTTCAGCTTCAAAATATATCTGTGAGCCTCTGGATGTCTAGAAGAGCAGAAGATCCTGACCGAACATTTCGGCGTGTCTGGAGATTTGCCACACATAATTGTGCAATCTGTCTGGGGAGATGGTGAGACGTCGATACCATATTTTTAGAATTATAAAATAAGTACTGCTGCTTTACAGACCCTACATGTCAGAGGTGTAGACTCGAGTCACAAATTTGATGACTCAGGACTCACCTTGACACTATCATAAAAGACTAACAACTCGACTTGGACTTAAACACCAGTGACTTGTGACTTCACTTGGAGTTGAGCCTTTTGACCTGAAAATATTTGAGGTCT
>JAQLOL010000015.1:8439233-8454866 GCA_029783665.1 Naso thynnoides | reverse complement strand
GTTTTATGCATTGTCTTCCCTAAAAAACATTTGCAAAGTTAACTTTTTAAATCAAAAGAAATGTTTGTAGCCATGTCTTCCTTTTTTTACGGGTGCGTTGCCACATTTCTCGACACTTTTCATTGTAACGCAGAACCTTCAGCGCTGATCTGTAGTGCGAAAAAGGCTTTTTTAACTTTAGGTCACATATTAGGTAGAATAAAAGCACTGAAGGCTAAATATCCCGATGCACTTGTTCACCTCATTGATTTGCATTGCATAAGTGATTTCATAACAAGAGCTTTTGATTTGTTTGTTTCCTCACAGTCTGTGCTTGTGTGTTTTTGGACTCAATGTCTTGTCCATGTGTTGTTGTTTGACAGCTAAAGACAAGGGAGAGAAGAAACTGTTTGGCTACTCCTTTGTTCCTCTGATGCAGGAAGACGGCAGGACGCTGCCAGATGGCACCCATGAGCTCATTATCCACAAGGTAATAACTGTGCACCCTCACCATCGAGATTTTTAACTGAACAACATGGAATCAAATTGACTCTTTGTTTTTGCAGGATATTTGTTTTTGCACCTGTGCAGTGTTTAATATTCATCCATCCGAGACTGAGCGTTTTTTTTGAATCAATAGGATGCAATAATTCTACCGTTGTTTCCGCTGACTGAGCAGACCGAGCAAAGGCATTGTAAAAGTCATGACTGTAATCTCCGACCTCCTCGCTGATGGTCTCATTTGTCAATGTAGGTAGGATGTGACGCATCAGTATTAAAGGGATACGGAAACTTTTTTTTTCCTTTTCGTTACTTGCCTCCCTCCCAAGTTCCAGACAAGAAGTTAGATACTATTCTTCTGACTGTGTAAGCAATAACAAGATGGAATAGAATAACACTTTATCGATCCCCCAAGGAGGAAGTTCATGGTGTCACAGCAGCATAGATTATAAAAAGCAGAAGGTAAAAGTGACCACATCAGTAAAAACAGTCTGAAGTGCATGACAGTATGTAATAAATTAATAAATAATAGCTAAATCAGGTATTGGGATATATGTAGGGTCCATATTTGGGGGGCTTTTGGCACAAAGGTGTGCCTGAACTGCTCCATTCTATACCTGGGAAAAGTGAGCGTCTGGCTACAGGTGCTCCCCATCTGCTTCAGCTCCTCACGAAGGGAATGAGAGGAGTTTCCCAAGATTTTGATTATCTCTTCCCTACCGCTCAACTATCAACCGTACTGTTGGCCTTCCTCACGAGCTTGTTGATCTTGTTCTGCTCCTCAACCTTGATGCCGCCTCCCCAGCACACCACAGCAAAAACAACTGTTGAGCAAAGCAATTAGCTGCTCACTGCTAATTAGCTTAGCTCAAACACTGGTAGTCAATGGGAAGTGCTAGCCTGCCTCCGCCTTTAGATAAACTTTCAACAACTGTGCTAATCTGAGTCTAGAAAATAACATAAAATGGTAAATTAAAAAGTCACAACAAGCACACAGGACCATTTAGAGTTGTTGCACAGTTTATCCGATGGCTTTAGGTGGAGGCAGGCTAGCACTTTCCATTGACAACCAATATTTGAGCTAAGCTAATTAGCGACGGGCGAGCTCTGCCCATCTCCTTGTTAAGCACAGTCAAAAGAACGGTATCTATCGGCTTGTCTGGAACTCCAGAGAGAGGCACAAAACAAAAATTGAAGAAAAAAAAAGTTGGCCTATCCCTTTAAATTTAAACTGTTACATAACCAGTTGAAAGTTCTTCTTAGAAACTTTAAAGGAAACCTGCTTGTAGTTTTTTTTTGCTTCAGACAGGTGTCGCCAAGGCTACATCAGACAGACTTACATACCACATATGATTACGTGAATCATTCGCTCTAAATGACACAATGCGGTCATCCCGTTATCACACTGTTCGGTGCATCACTTTATTACAGGCTGACAGTCCAATGAGTAATGCCCACTTATGCAACATTGCGAAGCTGTGGGGTGAGTGTAAGTGCATGCGCGTTTGTGTAAGAGACAGTTGATTGCATAAACAGCATTTCCTTCAAGTCTACTGTGTCTTTTTCTCTGCATTTTGCATGACCTTTATGTCCGCCTTAAGAGACGCGAGCTCGTCTTTTTCACACATTTTGGTTTTGACTCATCAAAGGACTACAGGCAAATAAAATGGCTAGTATCCCAAGTTAAAAGCTAAACTGCAAGTCTCTCTTGGGTGTAATTCAGAATAATTGCAGACTACATGCTTTTTCCTCTGCTGCAGGCGAAGGGTGTGTGCATAAACCTCAGGCTTCTGCGGAAACCGTAAAAGCATGAAGTTCATTCATACTTTTTATTGGGGATGAGGCAGAACAACAATCAAAAGTCTGAGAATTTTTTTTTTCCTGTGAGTTTAAAAGTCTTAAAAGAAGAAAAAAACTCGACTTTTTCCGTCAGTCAGCCCGATTTAGCCCCACCAGACCCCCCTCACCTGAGTTTTAGAGGACAACTCTGGTCGCCTTGTGTGCTTTCCCACCGTTAAGAGGGGAACAGGCCTGCTCTGTTGCCAGATGGAAGTTGCTGAAAAGCTCAATGAAACTGGCATGGCCTAGTTTCTCCTTAGACCCAAAATAGACACAGTAGAATCAGTCCAAACTGTGCGGTAGCTTTGGAGCTGGAGCGGCCTCAGCTGTGCAATAAGGCTTCAAATGAAATCCCAAAAATAACAACAGGCCTCTGTTATTGATTATACGCAATAGCTTCACATGGCTATATCTTGACTGCTGCACTGCCTGCAGCCAATGCAGCAGAACCATTGCATTCTTTCCTGTAAGTGTCTCATGCCAGTTCATAAAATGTGTGCCTGACTGTCCGTTTCTTTCCAGTGTGAGGAGAATACCAGCTTGGCCGACTGTTCGCGTTACCTGAAGCTGCCGTTCTCCAAGGCCAACCTCCCGTCCAACAACCAGACCCTGAAAGGCACCAAAGAGTCTTTCTGGATCACCAGCTTTCTCTGCTCCACCAAGCTCACACAGAACGGTAAACTTGGACTCCAGTGATTGACATTTCGGCCACTCGCCCGATGTTTTTTTGGCTGCTGCGCTCCAATTCTTGTCACATTTGACACTGGATTTGGCTTGTAGCTCGATACACTAGCGGGTCCTGTGCTTCTGTGCAGCTCAGTGAGTCGAAGACACAACTGTTGCTGCCAAAGATTGTGATCGAAACCTCACAAGAGGCTAACAGGATGGTTAAATGCCATATGTTTAAGAAACAAAAACAGAGAAAGGAACAAGTGTGTAAGAGAGGAAATACGATTTCCATCCAAACCATCCCAGTGTGTGAAAGACCTGTGAATATGCACGGTGGTGGGAGCAGCCTCCAGTTTGCAGTGCCCACTAGCAGGCTAATAAATCTTTATGTCTTTAAAAATCGATTTGCAAAGTGAAATTTTCAGGCTTAAAGCGGAGATATGCAGTTTATTTTTGGTGTCAATGGGGAAAAAATTCCATAATAACCTTTTAGCATTTTGTAATTAAGATGAACTTAAAGAATACTCTGCACCTCTCCTTGGCTCCATAACAGGGTCTTTTTTTCCAATTACAGTCATTTTAGAGAGCGCATGTTCCTATTGGATGCTCTACGGTGCACTTCTTAGCGTCAGGTGGCATTGCTACAAGCTGATTGGCTGTTGACGTGAATTGCGTTCTAAAACTGGCCTCTCATGACCTGACAAACCAAGTTACAGGCGACACCGCCAGTTTAAGTTGAGCTGAGATGGACCATTTTACACCACTGCAGCTTTCCTGCATCCATTCTGTCCTTTTGTGAATCTGTGGTGTAAACTGGCCTCAAAAGAGACAGCGACAGCAAATGAAATAAAACGCTTCCTAAAGCTTGGTTTATAGTCCTCGTAGTCTTCCCAGCGAGGGATTGCGCACGCCAAAAGTGACGTCATTACGCCCGGTCGCATGCCTCTGAATCTGTTTAACTCCGCATGCGCTGTGCTTTTCATTTCAAGCTGGACACCAGCGAGGGTTGAAACAGCATCAGGGGAAGAGAGAGTCCCTGAAAAACTCATATAGCCATGTAGTTTAACGTGCAGATACTGTTTTGTATATATTTATGTGATTATTTAACTTAGAAGTGCTTTTAAATGAAAGTGTGCATATTTAAAATGTTTGCTTTTTTCTGGCTCCTTTCACCAACAAAAACTAATTTAACCAACCAATCTTAATGACTGTGTCCAGCGAAATAAATGATTCTTGCACGTAGCCTACATGTTGTAAGTTAAAAGCATAGAATGATAATTCACTCGAGTGTCATTCCCACAGGTATATGATTTACCGCGGCTGTAAGGTTATAGCTGCTGAGCATATAGTGTAGCCATGTTTGATAAAGATGATTTGTTGTTTATTTATAGAATATTTCGAGTGTACGCCTTCTAAGGTTTCGGAGAATACTGCAGTGGACAACATGCTGACCATAAATGCCTCAGCAAGCATGATGGCGCGCACATTGAACACTGTGGTGTCAATAAACTTGCTGTAGCTAGCTTAATATCCAGACATTGCCAACCCCAGCTTTAATTTAGCAGGACTAGCTCATTCCTGATCAATTGCCCTCATTTGTACTGTAAACAATAGCATCAGCAATCAGAGACTGTAGAGTTAAGTGTGCTGCAAGGGAGACATTTGTTTTCTCTGCCAAGTAAATGATGCTTTTCAGACTTCTGCAGACTCGTCTGTTGTACCAGACAACAGTATTTTCAAGACTGCAGAAAAACATGAATGATAAATCATTTTCTTACCTCATTAAGTAGACGAGAGAATGCATAAACACAAAAGCTACAGGCAGAATGTGATCCTGCCATGCTGTTAATTTCCTGAATACGTTTGATTTTTTTTTTTTTTTTTGAGTTTCGTGATGACAAAATAAATGACAGATGTGATGCACTCATGCGCAAACACGTGAACGCACAAGTCACAAATTTCACACAGAAAGTTGCAAAAAGACACGCTTCAGGTTGAACAGAATCCAAAGAGACAGCGAAAAGACTTTCTTCTCGAGGCGTATGTTTTATTCATGAGTACGTCTGGGGACCCGGGCTCAGGAAAATGACTTTTTATCTCCTCTATGCCGCTGCACTTGGAAATGTCATCATTTGTTTGGATTCGGAGGAGTTTTTTGGGAATATAATTGAAGGGTGTGGTGATGCTTTGTGAGTGTTTCCGTACAAACAAACATGAGATGCCTCTCGATCTTTTTGGCTTTTCGTCATTTATTGTTATATCTCTCTTTCTTCCTTCTCTCGTTGCCCTTTCTTTAGGCGACATGCTGGACCTGTTGAAGTGGCGAGCCCACCCTGAGAGGATCAACGACAGCCTCTCTAAGCTGAAGGAGATCGATGGCTCGGAGATTGTCAAAGTAGGCCCACAATCACACCCTCTGAATTGCTCCTTCTTTTGTGGCATTTGTCGTATTGATTGTTTTCTAAACTTGATTTCAGTCCGCGTGTTTTCAACTGAAAACCGAAGTTAATACTTTATGATGCCACAGCTCACACTTACAAACTCCTTTTGTTATTCTCCCTGCAACAGTTCCTGCAGGACACCCTGGACACTCTCTTTGGTATTCTTGACGAAAGCTCTCAAAGATACGGGCTCAAGGTGTTTGACTCGCTGGTGAGTAAGTTGTTCAAACGGTCTGTTGATTCCTTTAGATCCTCTTGCGTTTTCTGTTTCCTCCTCTTCCTTCGTATGTCAAGCACAAGCTCATCGCGTTTGAGTCAGAAATCAGAAAACAGCAGCGAGCTGTCAGAAACAGATTTAGTGATGTAACGCTACAGAGCTCGCCGAACCAATCTCCCCCCCGGTTACGCTGCACTGCACTGATAGAGCGGGTGATCGATCTCTCTCTCGGTCTCCACATCAGTCCCACACTGACACATGAACACACTCCCTCCTCTCAGCGTGGCGTTATCAGTGATGAAAAGGTCTTGCGAGTCGGTGCAGTCATCGAGTTCCCTTTTTTTTTTCTGGTTTTGAGATCAATCTGATGAGTTCGACAAGTGGGCTTGTCTTCTTGGGATGTACAGATTGAATGAACTTCACGTCACTGTGCACACAAAAGAAGCATAAAGTGTCGCACACAGCCACTGTTGCTGTGATTGTTTTGTTATATGTTTGAATTTTATCTGTTTTTTAGTGTTTCCTCGCATATTTTATGCATGATACCTTAAATTTCTTTGTTTATGCCTTACTCACTTTTAGTTTTTATTGTTAGCCTTATTTAGCAACCTGTTAAGAAAAAAGCATCATCGCAGATCATACGCATTTTACAGCCTTTCATTGGCCATGAGAGAGCAGTGGGGGATGAAGTATTTAGATCCTTTACTTCAGTAAAAGTATCAATGCTACACTTTTAAAATATTCCACTACAAATAAAAGTCATGCAAACAAAGTATTGCTTGAGTAATATTATGTAGATTATGAGCAGGAATGAAAGTAAACTTATTGTTACCCAAGTCAAACTTTACCTCTTAGTGTTTTTTCTTTTACATCTGATGTTTCTGGATCAATATGACTGCTGCATTAAGGTGTGTTGCAGTTAACTGCTGTAGATGTTGAAGGTTCTTTATAAATAATGTATATTCTGTTGTCTAGTTAAATATACAACAGAGCATCGTATTCCGTTTTTTGCTTTGTGACTACACATTTTGCAGCAAATCCAAGCAAGTTTTGAAAAGTTTTTTTTTTAAGTTTAAGATGAACTAAAGCATTTTAAAATGTTTGATTTTAACCTGACAAGACGAATGTGAAAAATAGTAATCTGAAATAGTAACTAGTAACTAAACTGTCAGAAAAATGTAGTCTGAATATTTGCCTTTGAGATGTAGAGCAGGAGAAGTTTAAAGCTGAATAAAATGGTTACACTCAAGTAATGTAAAAGTGCCTTAGATTTGCACTTAAGTACAGTGCTTGAGGAGATGTACTTAGTTTTTGTTTTTTTTTAATTTAACCTGTATTTATTAAGGGGAAGGTTCCAATGAAAGTGAGCTGATCATAATTAACACCTGGAAGCTGCACAATACATCTGCGGCCACTGAGCAGCTCCACTGAAGTAGCTGGGGTTCAGGGGCCTTGCTCAAGGGCCCTCAGTGGTGGAATACGGTTGGGGCAAGCAGTTCCCTTCACTTTCACCACTCAGATTAATCCTGCCGGTGGAGGTTTGAGCTCTTGACCATCCAGTCACAAGCTCGTGTCTCTAATTATCAGGCCATCACACCTCAGTTACATTCCAGCACTGACTAGGAGTTAATCAGGATTGGATGTTGAGCACATGTTTGTCTTTTCAGGGAACTTGCTTAAGACGTTGAATGCCAGAGATCGTTGTTTTGCTAAAATTTTGTAGCATTGTAGCAACATTGTAGCAAAAAGGAAGGAGACAATATCTAAAGGAGCCTCCTAACCTGAAAATACCGGATAATATTGTAAACAGCATGTGCAGTGTACAAAGGATAATACTGAGTTTAAGTTCACAGAAAGTGGAGAATCATATTCAGCTTAAAGCAACGAGTCTTTAGGTTCAAATTTTAAAGTATCTTTATCGTCCCTCGCAGGCAAATTGATTTGCAGCAGGATGTTCACACAAAGCAGGGAGCGAAAACATAAAAGCACCGATCGACAACAAACAACGCCTGCGTTTACACAGTAGTTCAGAAGGAATGTCGTCACGTACAAGTGGTCAATATTTAAGTGCAAATGAGCAATCTGAGCCAAGAGTTTGCACAAGAGGGCATTTAGGAAACATTCGTGCTTTCGAGCAGTCAGAATCAAACAAAAGAATACGAACAAAAAACAAAATGCCATCCAAACAGAAGCTCAGTCAACATTCTCAGTGAAAGAATCTCAAAACAACAATGCAAAGAACAGACTGTGTAAGAATTTGCAGACTGTGTAAGTGAGAACAGAACAGAGACAACAGAAACTGAAATTCGGCTCCTTTGTGTGTAATTTAAATAACCTAGCACTCTCATGTTTATTGTGTTATGTACAAGGTAAATAACACATATGCACTTGTATATTTCCAGGTGCATATCATCAACCTCCTCCAGGACAGCAAATTCCAGCACTTCAAACCAGTCATGGACACCTACATCGAGAGCCACTTCGCTGGAGCTCTGTCCTACAGGTGTGCGACTTTCCAGCCTTTGATTTCTCTAAGTGGCCGTTCAAGGCTGCAGCAGCGCCTCGAGGGCACAATAAAGCAAACCTCGCTCATGTATTGTATTCTAATGACACACTGTATCACACAGAGCTTGCTTCAGTGCTGGGAGGCAACTCCGCTCAGCTCTGTGTCGAGATTTAAGCACCAGGCTCGGGAAAGAAATGCTTATGGTGCCCCCTGGCTGATGAATAGTGAAACACCAAAAATGCTTTTTTTTGCTTCCTACCTCCTCGTTTCCTTCCTCTGCCCATCACATGCAGTCGCACACATATTCACAACCTGCTGTTCTCACCAGCTGTCTGCTTCACACTCTCTGTACCTGCTCTGATACCGTGCTGGCTTTGCGTTCTTCTTCCCTTTTTGTTTTTGCATACACACACACACACACACATACAGTCACACACATGCAGATTCACACTCGCTGTGCTCCGTCCATCTGCTTTGAACCCCTCATACCTGCGATATTGTTTCATTGAAGGTGTCACATCTTAATGAATTAACACAAACTTTGTATGAAAATTGCTATTTTTTCCCTCTTATAACTGTCTTTAGTTTTCAATTGGGAAACAGAGTTTCATTTAGTCTTGATTAGAAGGAGAAAATCCTCCCTTTCACCAATCAATGTCTGCAGCCCAATATCGCGTGAACTGGATCCCTCTCTTGAAAAATCTGCCAGGATTTGAGGAAATTTATTCTGGATTGTGCCAATTTAAACATCCAATGTCGGCTTTAATTTAGCTTAATTGAATTTGTTGGTCGTTCTAAGGTCGTCACTCCCAACTTTAACATTTAAAGCAGCTGTTTCAATGAAAAGCTCGCCGAAGGGGGCGCCCTGCTAGGACCCCATGTACTGACCCCGTGTCCTTACCGCAGCAACCCGGCCTCCATTCCAACACGCTGCCCTTTGGTGTCTGTCACACTCACTGCCCTTCTCTCTCTTCCTTTCCTGTCACACTCTCGCTGTCCTTTCAAAATTAAAAAAGGCAAAAAAAAAAAAAAAAGAGCAAAAGAATGCTGTGATCTTCTCTCTAATTCATTTAAACCCTGTGTGATAAAGTGTTTCATGTTTAAACACTGCATTGCCTCATCACTGTTTACTAAATCCAGTGAGACAAACTATGTGCGATGTAGCTAGAAGTGAGTGGTGATACTGAGTGTGTATGTGCGTGTGTGTGTGTGTGTGTGTTTGTGTGTGTGTTTGTGTTCTCCAGGGACCTGATCAAAGTGCTGAAGTGGTACGTGGACCGCATTGTTGACGCAGAACATCAGGACCACATACAGCAAGTGCTCAAGGTGAGCCACACTCACGCACACACATTCAGGTAACTGCACACACACCCACGCACACACAGGCACGTCATCGACGCAGATGCACCCAGAAATGCAAACAAACAAACAAACTTACCCATCCTCCTTGCTCCTTTTGCTAATTCATCCCCCCATCAGCAATGAAAACATTGCAGCACCATTCATTACTGCCCTCCTCAATTTATTACGCCGCAATTTTAATCAGCAGGAACTCACGGCCTCTGGTGTTGGGAATCCACATCGCATTATTCTAATGACTCATGCCGTCAGAGAAGCACATTTGCGGCTTCTGTAGTTTGGCTTCCCCATTTATCATCCGCAGAATACAGTATGAGTGCCTTCTGCGCCAGAACTTGATGTCACTCTGTCGTGCAGTAAATAATAAATAAGTGAAACACTGCAGATGCGTTTGCCTCCTTGAGTGATCTGTGGAATGTATTTTATAAGGGTTTTGTTAAAGCACCTCCATCAGTTCAGATAGATTCGATGTGGTTATCTTTAGAAAAAAATGTTTCACCTTTCTTTTTAAGGAAAGAAGCAGGTGCAGTCGATAAAAAAAAAAAAAACATATGAAGTTTTTTTCATGTCTTCCATTGAAATATGTCCGTCAAAAGCTCCAAGAGTCTCAGGTGATGTCTTCAGCCTTCGTTAGATCACTGGCCTATTTTCCAAAACTGAAATATATTCTGTGTACAAAGATATAAAACGGAAAAAAACTGCAAATCTTCGCATTTAAGAGATGGATGGATGGATGAGCTGGGTGTTGATTGGTGGGTTGATAGGTGGTTGGATGGATGGACAGACAATCAGTGGGTGGGTGATGGATGCGTGGTTTGATGGGTGTGTCAATGGGTGGATGGAGGGATGGGCGGATGATTTTATGGATGGATATATTTGAAAAAGAAATACCTGAAATGTAGAAGAAGAATGCAGACTAGAGAACACACTAAAACAGAACAATATAAACATAAACCCAGAGAAAATAAACAGTTGCATGTTGTTTAATTTCAAACAGAGGCAGTGGGTTTAATACATACAATAGAGTGCAAATTTCCATTTTAAGTGTTATAACTGTGCAAACAGTCAAGTTATAACTATTCTACTGAGTGAAATTGTTAAATTGACAAATAGTTGAAATTACCATGTGCAAGTCATTTTTATGCAGATCAATACTAATAAGTAATAACTGTACTAAAGAGTGAGTGATAGAATCTTTTTGGCTGATGTGACTTTAGGGGCCAAATGAAAAATCACATCATTCCTTGACTGTCTTCAGTGGAAGGGAAGTCTGACATGCACGGCTTTTTTCGTCATCACTGAACGCAGATGACAAATGATAATTGTTCTTTTTCTCCCTCAGGCCAGCGAATACATCTTCAAGTACATTATTCAGTCCCGCCGCCTCTTCTCTTTGGCCACGGGGGGCCAGAACGAGGAGGAGTTTCGAGTCTGCATCCACGAGCTCTTCATGTCCATCCGCTTCTTCCTCTCTCAGGAAAACAAAGGCACCACTCCGGTCGCACAAACACAGGTTGGTGTGGTCTGAATAATCTGCGCCTCCACGATCACAAGAGTGCATCTCTGTGTGTGTAAATGTGTGCGTGCTGGTACTTGGCCACCGCATAATGTTTTCTTTCTCGAGGACTCCTGCTCCTGCACTTGTGCTAGGTGAGAAATTGTCTGTAATTGAATTTCACGCTGCCAGAGGGGTCTGGAGTGGGAGTAGGAATTTCTGCGGCAGCTTTTCCTCCTCTGCTGGGAGGTCCGCGCAGCGGGGTTGCCGCCTTCGCTGATTTTCGAAAACGGGACCAAAACAAATAGGCTAAAGACACCAAAGATAATCCTAATTACACAGCAGGAACAGAAACAGCTGCCTGTGTGGTTGTGTGTGCTTTGTGTCTTAATTTTCACCTCTACAGGACCTCATTTACCTCTTTTTTTTTTGCCCAAACACTTCTCTTTAGTTCATTAGAGTCACAAATTTGTTTGATTTATTGAATCCAAAGTCAATCTAAGCGCCAAAGTCACGCCTTTGTTAATTATTTCTGTCCTTTATCGCCCAGTTTGCCGGGATTTGGGTGAAATACATTCAATTTAGCCTTTTTTCTCTGATGGCCCATTTGAACATTCCTAGCAATCCACTCAAAACACCGGCGGAAAATGCTGACTTGACAAAACCATCAGCCTCGTTTCAAACCCTCCACTCACTTTGTAATAACTTCGCCTCGGTGTAACATTCGCTACTCCAGTTGTGCCCTCTCCGAGCCGCCTGACAAGCAGCACTCCATCCCTCCGCTGACTTCTGATCCGCACTAATCTGTATCCTCAACACAACAATGGCTGCGGGGAGATGCATGCCAGGCTAGCGCTAATCCAAGTTAATCTGTGACAAGTGGGTGCACACACACCGGCCAACACACACAAATACGTACGCAAAAACAGCAAAGACGTGTACATGTAATTTAGCACCTAAGAACTGCTGTTTTTATCTCACAATGAGGTCACGGCTGATGTGTTGATCTCTACACGGATTACAAAATAATGTAATTGAAACATACTCAATGTTTTTATGCTAATCTGAAAGAAAACTCGAGTGAATTGTATCAGCCTTAATCTAGACCCTCTAAATTAGCCATAACCACCTCGGAGTCTTAAATACGTAGCATGACAGGTGAACTTCTTGGCGCATCATAACAACCACTCTTTTTGTCAAACATCTGTGACAGTTAAACAAAATCTAAAGATCTTAATTTTTCCACTGTGCCGTGAGAATCCAACAGAGTCTTGATGAGAATAAAGAACATTAGACTGAGAGTGTAAACAAGGGCAGCGATCCCACTTGAATAGTCCTTTAGTTTAATCCACATAATCCCTAACAGTCAGAGCCCCAATCAGATCCAGTCTGAACCAGTGATACTTGACACAATAATAAGTATTTGCTTGTTGTTGTTGTTGTTTTCTCATAAAACAGCCCCCTATAAATAGAAATATCCTGTGTTAAAGCACCTTCACAGAGTGTTTTGTACAAAAGTTTTATTCAAAGGCTTTTAGCTCCTGAGCACAATTTGTTCTTTTCAGCTTTGCACGTTAAGTCTCACGTCACATCAATTCCTACAAAATGAAAATATGCAGAGTGTGATGGTGATTTACTGGAAAAAACATACTGAAATGACTGAAAACATTATATAAAGCTTGCAAATTCATATCTGGAAATGTTCTGTGTCATCTAATTTGCAACTTGAATGCTTTTGGCTGTCAACTTTCAACTAAGTGATCTCAGCCTGTGGGGAAAAAATAGCAAACTTTGACGATGAGAGATTCATGGTTGCTGTGCAGTTGATCGAACGTCGCCTCGTTCTTTCCAGGCGGTGTTCCTGCGGGCGTTCCCAGCAGTTTATGGCGAGCTGCTGAAGATCTTCACGGTGCGAGAAGTGGCCGGCTTTGTCAGGGAGACGCTGGGCAGCCTGCCCACCACCGTCCATGCTGACTGCCCCCTGGAGGCCGTCAAACTGCAGTGCATTGCCAAAACAGTGGAAAGCCAGCTTTACATTAACCCAGGTAAAGACTTGCCCACACAAACAGATGCACAGCTCTTTACACTTTGATACGAACACATCGTTTTGCTTGTCAACACGCTGAAAACCCAACATGGATGGATTTGTGAGTAAATAACACAAATACAAAATAGCTTTGCATGCGGACTGTGAACACAGGAAAAACAAACAGCACAGAGGGAAACAGATTTGAGCAACTAGACTCATCCACAAAATGCAGAAAATAATCAGGGCACTGTTTGTTTGTCTAGCATAATATACAAACAGGCTATTAGTCCACATTTCACTGTTTGGTTGTGCACTCCTGCAGTGCAGTCAATTGAGAACAACCACAGAGCATCTAACTTTGTGTCATTAAGTTGGTCTTAATAAAGGCTGCACTCTAAAGCAAATTACTCAGCGTTCTCCCAAAGGCTACAGCTAAAGAACATCTCTCATACGAATCACATTAGTGTTACACAAAGAATCACATTAGCTTACCATTAACTATATTTAAAAAACATGATGTGCAAAACAGCTCATAAAGCCACAGAGGATTGGTGTGTTTCCTGACTGATATGCCACTATGTCGTGTATGATATGTGTGTGTTGTGTGTTGTTTAGAGTCACGGTGCATCCTCTTGCCGGTGGTTCTCCGGGTCCTTCAGGTGCACATGCAGGAGCAGAGAGACCTGGTCATGTGCGCACGCATCCTCACCAGCATGCTGTCGCTCATTAAAAAGGAGGAGAACGGCTCTGCGGTGAGTATCACGCTGCTTTTCTGCCAAAATTACCACACAGGTTTTTTGAACGCAGGTCGACCCTCTGAAAATCGTCTGCTCACCCCATTCCCACTTCATGCAGGCAAGGCAGCCAGCCTGTGAGTTTTATCTGATGCGCCGTATCTGGATGAAAGTGTATATGCTGCATTGTTTAGATACCATGTGAAGCAGATGTATCAGAAATTAATCAGGTTGTCGCACTTAACAGAAGTTGGATCTGGGCGGTAAGGCTCCATGCTACGTTTGTTTTGCTCACAGCACGAATGGAAGTCGATGTTCTCATATTGTCCTTACATCAGAATCAAGGCGATATGACAAAATATGTCAGGCTGACAATATTGTAAACAATTGCCGCGCGAAATATTAGAAATGAACGCTATAAACTGAAATCGCTTGCAGGGAGAGAGAGGGGTGTGCTGGGTGAGCTACACTGACTTTTAATGAGAGAGAGAGCGTCGCACTGCGCTGTCAATTTATAAGCTTGTCTCGACAGATGTGCTCTCTGCTTATAGAGACAGTGTGTGTCTGTTAGTGTTAACTTCTGTATTTGTAAAGTCCATCAAAAATTGAAATCAAGGCACCGTGCCTCAGTGACATGATGAGCCAGATGAAGAGGGTAAAGAAGGGCACAGCAAAATACGCCAGAAGTCAGTGGGTTCACTCAGGTCATATATTTACCTTAAAAGCCCAAACAAGCCAAGCTAAGGTGAGAAAAATCCATGTCTACTACAAAGTCAATTGACCCGAGTGTAAATAGAGAGTGCACACATTCCCATTGCACACAAAAGCTTGATCTTAGCGTGTTTACACAGGTTTTTTGACCAGTGGAAAAGGGTTATTACAGTGATAACATGACATTATAGGAAACACGCCTGTTTACTTTGTTGCTGAAAGTTATATAAGACGATTGATACCACTCTCAAGTCCCAGCAATACATATAAAGCGACTCCTGGGGGCAAGTTGGTGTAGCTTAGCACAGAAACTGAGAAAAGGGGAAAACAAATAGCTTGGCTCTGTCAAAGATGAGACTCGTCTCGTACACCAAAACCAAAGCGGAAAAACCACAAGCATTTTAGAGTTGGCAGATTTTCCCAAAAGCCCCAATAAATGCGGCTTGGCACGTATTAACACTGAAGTGACTAAAGACAAACAATGTGGAAGCCTCACATTAGCAAAATCTGTTGGTCAAGATAATTTCCCACTAAACTCGATCTGTCCAATATCACCTAAATGCAGCATAAGTGTCTATTTCCTGGGTGTGTGGAGCTTCAGAGCTCTGTCTGGTGTATTTTGATGGAACCAGGCTCGCTGCTCCCCCCCTGTTTTCACTCTTAGCTGAGCAAAGCTAACAGCTGCTGGCAGCATCTTCACATTTAGATTGATACCAAACTGCATTATAACTTCAGCTTTCGCAAGCAAGTGCATTATTCCACAAAACTAATTTACAATTTAACATCAGTGGCTTTTATATTTCATTATGGTTGAAGTGACTTTAAAGCCAGATATCATCCACTGCAGTTACAGTGAGTTCCTATTGCTTTTCTACAAGACTGCGTAAGCGAATTACCGGCATAATAACTGGAAAAAATAAACTTTGAAGGAAGTCAAAGCTAGTGCAATGAGTCTTACAGTAATTTCCTCGCCAATACATTGCAATAGCAGATTGCTTTGTTGTGTCTATATAGTCAATTACTCTTAGTAACAAGGGCACTGGCAGCGGTGCGGTTCAGTAATGAGACCCATCAATTTAGCAGTGGCCATTGTCAAAGTGGAAATCTGTGTGTGTGTGTAGCAGCTTGGGATGCCTGGCTTGAACTGTTTTTG
>JAQLOL010000015.1:8412614-8434413 GCA_029783665.1 Naso thynnoides | reverse complement strand
CTATGTGCATTTACATTTAAATTCTGGAAATAAATTATGGTTTTAATGATACACACACACACACACACACAGATAAAATAAAGGTCCAGATAAGCTTATAAGTAAACCTTGACTTAAGATTTTATATTGAAGTGTTTTGAAGCTCAGAGTTGGAATAACAAATGGGCATAAAAAACACAGCACACTAAAAACACAATTATATAACTGCTTTCCATTCTTCTTGTCTCTTACAACAAACAATGTGAAATATACAGTCTATACTCCCCTATAGTGCGACTTATTATGTTAATAGACTGCAGAGTTTCCATAGTTTACGTGCTGTCAGAGTGACCTTGTGGCAGTGTTGGCATATTGACAAGCATGCTGGCTGACAGGGGAACTAGTGGAACATGAATGATGATATGAGATATAAGATGTGACATCTGACCCACACCTACAAGTGTAGATGTTTGGCAGTAGGTGTCCTCAGCATGTTTTCCTTAAACTCGTATGTGTTTCGGTAATTAAATTGTGTGCTGTCTGCCAGAGATACAGAGCCTGTGAGAATCAGGCATAAGTAGCTTTGTGTGTGTGTGTGTGTGTGTGTGTGTGTGTTTTTTCTTACAATCAGCTTAAAGTCGCTCGTGTCATTTTGTTTACGCAGAGCCTTTGGGTGGAGAGGACAACTCTGACTCTGGTCCAGAGTCTCCCAGGCATCTCCCGCTGGTTTGAGGTGGACAAGAGAGAGCTGGTGAGTGTGACCATCTTTAATGAGAAATCCACAAAGGGGGCGATGTAATGCACTTTAATTTTGCAGGTCACAGTTATGCCTGGAGCGCACATCCTGGTCTGCGTCAGCAGCACGTCTGCTTGTTTTCCTTGAAGCACATTAAAAGAGATTAGAGCAGCCACACAGCACGCAGGAGACGCAAATCTCACACGTCAGCAACGATTTTTTTTTTTTTCCAGTCACGTGCAGTTCACTGCTGAAATAGATGGAGAAATAACCTGTTGACAGTCTAAGTGACATCATACTAGCTACATTCACTGAAGTTTCAACGCTTCGGGTGTGTCTTTCAAAATAAAACCCCACACAAGTATGCATGTGCGGAGAATCCCTTTATTCAAAGATTTAATTGTTAAACGTTTGAAGGATCTTGTTGTGTCACAACAGACGATATTTGAACTAATTCTTTGTTGTTGTTTTTTTCTTCTGATAAATGACATTCAAACCAGAGACCCGACGTTGTTAACTAGCCCATTTTATGTTAAGAAGTTAAAGCGATCATGTGGAGAGCAGCAGTTTTAACAGAAACCCGGAACTACTTTGCAAACGCTTTCTTAAAACAGGCCCACTGAAGAGAGATTTCTTGTTTTTACTTATTTATTTATTTATTTTTGTACACTTTTAAGCACATAGATTTCTTTCTGAAGTCAGTGTGAGTTAAATGTATCATAAAATGACATTAAACCTTTTCCCATTAATGAGAATTATCAAACAAAAACTCATTGTGCAGCAATCGAGGCAGAAGCTGCCGGTAGCAGCGGGTAGGTGACGTAGACGCAAGATGTGTGTTCTGGGTTGTAGCTATATAGCACCACTCAACACTTTCAGTTCCTCAATTGAAGAGATGGAATAATTTGGACAGGGAAATAATTGAGAAATTTCATTCCCTCTTTGAAGCCTGGAACCACTATCACATTTGATATGTGTCCATTTCTACACTGTTAAACGTAAATCTCCTGAAAAGCTCTCCGCCTTGGATCTTCTCATTCAGATCTGTAGTCAGTGGGAGGATATAAAATGCTGTTTTTGTCCAGCATATGCAAAACACAACACAGTGTCAGTCTCTGTTGGTCTAAGCGCATATTCTTTAGCGCATAGCTGCTGAGCGTGGTGTGAAATTGTGGATTGTGAACCCAGTGTTGTTCTATGTTGGTGATGCGGTGCAGTAGCATAAAACAATTGTAGAACTGGCAAAAGCTCCATTAGCAAGAGGATTAAGCTTTTTGTGAAACGGAGGAAGGGAAAAAAAAAGGATTTGCAGGATGAAGGGAGAAACATTTTTGTGTATTCATTAGTACACAGAGAATTGAGCAAATACCAGTTATGTGTTTGCAATAACAAAGTGCATGCCATAGACTTAATCATTATTTTTATATCAACAAATTGCAGTTTTTATATGAAAGCTGTTGCTGGTGGTCTAATTATAAGTCCTGTGGAACATTTAAACAACTTTTAGGTAATTGTTTTGCATTTGCAGCCCGCAACATTACTGTTTTAGTACAGTTTAAATGCGCCACCACAACCAGCACTATTTCCAGATTAAGCAGGAAGCACTTTTTATTTAAGAGGTTTTAAACATCCACTATTAGTAACCTGCCCTGCACCACATTTTAAAAAGAAAAAGTAAGTAAATTGCTTGGAAACATAGAGGAGCATTTGGAGCACAAGATATTTCCCTCAGGAGTTGGTGAAGGCCAAAAAAGGGAGGGTAAATATTAGAAGCAGAGTTAATTTGAGACTGGAGTATTCCTTAGAAGGCAGAGACAGGACTCTGGATCAAAGCTTATATTGCTTGATGTTTAAAAAGTCACTGTTAGTTAACACTGTCACCATATTAACACGTTACTTTGTGTAGATTTAGTGTTTTGGCATCTAGACATTAAAAATCCAAAATTTCCATCAAAGATTAAACTAAACTTTTGGTAGGAAAAATCTTTCTGAGTGAATTCACTTAAGAAGTTAAGAAAATCTAAAATATCAAGACAATGAATTGGTAAATGATCAAAATGACAGCATCAGCAGCAAATATTTTTGGGTTTTTTTTGCTTGTAATAAGCTTTAACATAAAAAAAGCTTCCTATAATGGACCTCAAAAGCCTCTTTTGTTTCAGTGCACCTCTAATAGATACCCACTTCTTTAAAAGTCCACACTTCAGACGCTCAGTCTTAACCGACGCTCAGTCTTAACCGACAAAAGAAGCGGCCCTTAAAAAAAAACTCTTAATTTTGTCTTGACCCTCTGCTGCGCAGGTGGAGGTGAGCCCGCTGGAGAACGCCATCGAGGTGATTGAGAACAAGAACTTACAACTGCGCACATTGATCACTCAGTGTCAGAGCCGGCAGATGCAGAACATCAACCCCCTCACCATGTGCCTCAACGGGGTCATCGACGCCGCTGTCAACGGGGGGCTGGCCCGCTACCAAGAGGTATGGATGGATAGAGGGAGGATAAGGATGGAGGGTTTTAGAGAGCGAGGCAGGGGTGAGGAGCGATGACATATGGATTGCCTAATGATGCATGAAGGTGGGTTTTAGGGGAGAGATGTATGGACAGAAAGCGATTTGCGGAGGGAGGAGCGGATGAGCAAATGGATGGATGGATGCACGAGTGGCCGGGTGAAGGCTTGACTGATGTGGATGGATGGAACGGGGAGAGGGGAGGAGGAGGAGGGGTGATGTAGGGACGGATGGATGGATGTGGGGTTCGCTCGATGGAGGGATGGATATGGTTAGAAAGAGGGGTCAGGTCAGAAAACGGCAGTCAGAGGAGTGGGAAGAAGGATTATGCAGAGATGAATGGCTAATAATAGCTGAATGAATGAGATGGGAGTGTTTATGCAGCTGTTTTATTATACACTGAAGTGGCAACAGACAGACACAGATTGGAGGAGAAAAACTGAAATACAGTCAATCCTCCTGGCAAACATTTGCATCTGTAATGCTTCTCCAAAAGTAGACAAACGCAGGACAAAAGTACAGCACGATTCCTTAACCAGGTGGAGCGCAACCGCCGGAAAAACATGTCCACATATCTACTCGAGAAAACAGTTTTTATCCTCCACAAACTGAGTGGACCCAGCGACTTGCTCTGCGTCGCATAGCAACCACCCTCTCCCACTGGGAGCGCATATGTGTGTGCGTGTGTGAGTGGGCATATACTGTATGTTTGTGTTTGCGAGTGTATATTGGTTTTGTGCAGAAGAGCGTGCCTCTGTGTAGAAGAAGCCTATTAAGGTTTGTAGGATACTTGATAGAGCCACAAAGGCAAGGGTTGCTCAAGTGCTTTCCGTGCTCACTGCGTTTACTTTGCCAGAAAAATGAAAGCATGCGGAATGATTGTTCGGCCTCCGATGCACTTAAAGAGCAGCCCTTTATATTAACATACATGTCAGCAGGGTCACGTCCGTGCCACTTTATGCACAAATTAATAAACAGCGTTTCTCTGAGTAAAGATCGACCCTTTTACGTCTGACAGACATTTCAAATAAACTAGCCATAGAAAGGGACTCATATTGCAATTATTTTACAAGAAATGGATGCATTTGAGGCTGTCTGTGCAGCTGATATCGACAGTCTTTTTTCTTTTTTTTGGAGGAATATCGCATGCAGCCCTCCGCGAAAGGCGCCGCAGATCTATTAATTTCCCCACATAATGCCGATTGACAGCTGTGGAGGTTTCTCTCGGCCACAAATGAAGGAGAAATTGTCATTATTAATATTCAGATTTATTGCTTTAGTTTGAGTTGAGGCCCTGGAGGGGGGAATGCTCTCTGATTTATTTCCCCTCCCCTCAGCGTTCCATCTCTAATTAGACTTTTCTAATGATTAACTGAGCCGCTACATGGCGAGGCCTCACTTGGAGGAATTTCCATCATTGGAAGAAGATTATTGATCATTTCTCGCCGCCTTTTCCTGAGGACGTTGGTTGGAATTTGCTGAAGGAAGCATTTCCGTGTTTAGAATTACTACTTTGGCGTTGTTGCGCGGAGACGAACGACTATATAGAGCGTGACTGTGCAAGAAAACTTCCACGTCTGAATTGCATCTTTTCTTTTTCAATATTAGGGGACCATGATGTCAGGGAAAGTGCGTGCTAACGCGAGTTATCTTGACAGAGATTGCCATCCGAGGATGTTTGTCAGGAGGAATAATATTCTGTCGTACTGAGGATGGCGGCGCTGTTTGTGTGACGCGCTTTGAAGCAGCATTGAGCATCTTCTTTGCTTCAGCTGTCATCTGGCTCTGTCTCTTTGGAGATAAACAGCTGTGTCCTTGGAAGAGCAACCATGCTGATCTTTTTTTGATGCACTCCTCCTTTACCTTTCAGTCCCTCCATTGTGTGTGCGCGCGCGCGCGTGTGTGTGTGTGTGTGTGCATGTGTGTGTTTCCTTCTATGGCAGATTTAAAAGCAGATTAAGAGCCGGGTCTTTCATCAGCTCGTCGCCTCTCCTCTTCGTGCACCCCGATGCAGATTCAAAAAGGATTTACCATAATCTGTAGACACATCACAAGTGTAGATGGCATTGTAAACAGCCTGAAACCGGCGTTTCAATGTATGCATCACTCAAAGCAGACTGGAGAATTTTTCGTCTTGTGTTGTTTTTTTTTTTTTTAAAGTATATGTCCAGGAAATCGTATAGAAAGCGAAGTCTGTGCGCCAAAATCAAGAAGTTTGATCTTCTGAAGAGACGTGATCCACAACAGGAAGCAATGGCATAAACAAACGTGATTTGAAATCAAAAGCCTTTAAAAACGCAAGACCAAATTGGCCACAAAGTCAAAGCAAAATCAGTTCTTTGATTTCACTAACATTCCATTTGGCTGTGTGTCTCTCTCTATATTTAGCCACTGTGTAGTTTTATTCTGGTCCCTGAACTTGATATTAATATCACAGCACAAAAGCGCAGACAGGAGTTGAGTTTGATGTAAGTTTACTCCTTTTGCTCATTTTTGTCGCGACCGTTTTTTTGATGTTTAACGCGAACGCGTGGACGCTAATTCGCCGCGTCAGCCCAGCGGGGATTCAGGCAACTGTGCAGCACGGAGAAGCCGACTGCCTCGGCTCCAGGTGTGTGCGTAACAGATGTTCTGCATTTCCGTCTCCACACAGGCCTTTTTCGTGAAGGACTACATTATGAATCACCCCGAGGACGGCGAGAAGATTGGACGACTGAGAGAACTCATGTTTGAACAGGTTTGTAACACGAAATATAAAAGGACCGAACCTTGGAAAGACTTTGGAAGCACAGGTGACAAAACATGGCCTTAACCTTGAGTTGTTTTGTCAGCGTTACTTTTATAGTGTTATATAGTTTAGTATTAACTTTTAAAAATCCACAGCTGGACCTTAATTGGATTTTTAAAGCCAGTGCCTTTATTTTAAGTGTTTGAATAATCTCATCACCACATATTCATTATTTAGACTGTTTAAAATAACTTTTGACATGTGTTCGGCATTTTCGCTCTCAATAATAAACAGACTGAAAATTTTCAAGGAGACTGACTATTTCTAGTCAAATTGTACCTTTAACATTCTAAATTAATGCACTGGCTCATCCTCTACCTGTATCCAGTCACCTCAGCATTAGCAATAATGAATACACGTGAATTTGTTTGACTAAAAAACGTGTTCAAATCCACTGCAAATCACTTCCCCCCATCTTAACTGATGGTTCACTAGTTCTGATTTGCTGCATTGTTTGCAGAACATTGTCATACCTGTAATATTAACACAGTATCAGTGTTTAATATGTAAATATCAGGGTTGTCTTGATTACGAGTATATCACAGCTCCCCTCATTTTTAAATTAATAGGTAAATAAAGCCAGAAAAACAGTTACACAACAAGTTAAACAACTTAAATCACAATAAAAATGCAAACGGTTAATCTGCAGACTTGGCTAGATTTGGTCATCTGTGACATCCAGAGGTGCTGACCAGCTCTTGTTTTGCAGGCACACATTCTGGAGTACGGCCTCGCTGTGCACGAGAAGTACGTCCCCCAGGACATGAGACCTCTCCACAAGAAGCTGGTGGACCAGTTTCATCTGATGAAGTCCAGTCTCGGCATTCAGGTAAGCCGGAAGACAAGACGCAGCGACACAACTCAAAGGCTGCGCCCTTGTAAATCGATGAGGGGTGCAAATGTCAAGTTAAACAGATGTTATTTTAGTTAATGATGGATAAATCATGTGTTAGGAAGACGAAAACAATCCCACTTGTGTTAATGTTCTTTCCTCAAATCATTAAGCCTCCTCAAGTCCTTTGCGGAGGCAGGCGCTGAATGTGACAACAAAACAACCCAACTGCTGTGCGCAGACTTCCGAGCGAATGACCCCGTCGGTCGTCCGAAGGAGAAAGCGGCCCCTCATTAAGAGCACCTCCTTTAATTGCATTTGTGTGTATTTTATTTGACACACCTCCCGCTGGCACCAAGAAGCATTTAATCATGTGCGCTTCCTCTTCTCCAATTTAAACACCCCAGGAGTTTCCGGCTTATGTGCGCGCAAGCCCAGTGCACTTCACCAACGGGAGCCCGCGAACATGCAGGAACTCGGTGCCCAACATCATTAGCCCAGACGGTGGCAGAGGGGTTGCCAGGCGAAGGTGACGACCTCTTTCATCTCAAGTTTATTGCCCATTTTCTTTTATTTTCCTAGTATGTAATTGAATTTGTCATTGAAGTGTCTCTTGTGTGTCTTTCTTTCGTGCATCTTTTTTTGTTTCTGTTGTGTTAGAAATATTTTTAAAAAAGACAGTTCAGTTTTTCTTAGTTATATTTCATATTGCCTCACCGTCCTTTGCTGTTTCCTAATGTGCCGCCCTTCACTGCAGACTTATCTCTTCTTGAACTTTCTCCCTTTTTTTGAAAAACACTTTTTTTGTGTCCCCATCTCACCTCGAACCACCTCTCCTCTTCCTCCTCCCGTTCTTCAGTGCGTTGACTCCATCAAGGCATACAATGGGTGGGGGCAGCTGGGTGGCACCCACTGGGATAATTTCTGTGTGGCTGCTGACAGGCCGGCGGACTTTCTGTGTGTGTGTGTGTGTGTGTGTGTGTGTTTGGGCGTGCATGTGTGTGTGTTTTGATGTGTTCAGTGACCCTGCCACTCTGTCTACCTGCGACATTCTTCCTCCACAGTCCGATCCCAGGGGGCAAAGCCACACAAGAAAGACAGACGCACACGTCACCTTCATCTGCCAGTGACATTTTGCGTTTTACTCACCGAGTTTTGATTTCTTTTTTTGTGCTGTGTTTGCCAACACAAATCCAGGTTACATCTTATTTTTGAAGTTATTTTTCAACTCCCGCTTTAACCTTCCTTTAAAAACCCCATCGCGTCTGTGCTCTAACCTTTCTTTAAAAGCGGACAAGTGCTTGATGAAATGCTGCGATTGCCGCATCGATTACCTTCTTACAATCTGACATTTTCTGTCTGTTTGTCCTTTTCCCTCCCCGCCTGCTTTTTGCCGACGCTCTTGCTGAATTTTCGGTAAGTGAAACCCCTGAAAGCCAATTAAAGAAAATATCATTACCTCCGTTTGCTGAAAGCCATCGTGACCATCTCTCTTTGTCGTCCTGTCGCCCTCAGCGGCCTCAGCTACCCTGCGGTGAACCGTTACTCCTCGTCCTCGCTGTCATCTCAGGCCTCCAACGAAGTCAGTAACATCACAGGGCAATCCGAGAGTTCGGATGAAGTCTTCAACATGCAGGTAATCTCCTTCTTCTCTGTCTCTCTGATACACACAGACCTCTTATGTCTTCCCACTAAGGCTCTTAAGGTAGTAGACTGAGTCCACATCCCAACATGCTCATTGCCCTCCTGCTCCCCACAGATTTCCACTCGCAATTCTTTTTAATCCCCTTCACTTCGTTCCACCCTCCTTTCCTCTCGCCCGTGACTCTTTCTCTCCGTAGCCCCTCTCTGCTCGCTCCGAGCTTTGTCTGGCCGAGAAAACGGTCACGATTATATCAAATAAGGACACGGTCGCTTTGTGTGGTCCGTCCAGGGAGCTCGCAGGAGTTGGGCAGTAATCTAAACTAGATTTGGCCAATTCCAAAAGCTGCCGACAACTCCTGGCAAGCAGTCTGCGGCACCTGGCAGGCCCAGGATAAGAGGAAACAGAGCAAAAGGCTGTTGTCATGGATCTGACTGAACCATTTACAGTGTTGTTTTTGAGCATCATAGCTTTTATTCTATAGATCAAGAGCAATTCACTGACTGGTGATCCTGAAGACAAGTATTATTACGGAACAGAAGAGCCATCAGCACTCAGCCTCCTGGAGACACTTTTAACATTTCAGTGGAAGACTCTGTGTTGGAATGTACATGGATTTATTTTAACGTCAAGTATTAAATGACCCCAGGGAGCAAATGCATTGTGAGATAGAAATTTACCCATAAAAAAATCTCCTACATTATAAATGCCACTTTGACCTGAACGTTGTACATTACTGCCCTTAGTTTCCAATGTCTAGGTCCTCTCCAGGCTGCAGGACAGATCAGCTCAGTTGAATTTTTCTTATTCTTATATATGAAATTCACATCTTTCTTATCTTTTTAACATGTGGATCCTGACGCAACGAACCAATGCCTTTTCTATCTCATTTCATCAATGTGCTCTGTACCTCTAAATTAATTAATAAATAGACTTTCAAGATCCATTACATGAGATAATGCTAAATGCACAGCAGAGGTGGCAAACATACACACTTTCTTTTTTTGAGGTACAAGTATAGATACTTGTGTAAAAAAGGACTCTAGTAAAAGTAGAAATACTGACACAACTTCTTTACTCAAGTAAAAGTATTAAAGTGCAGGATCTGAAATGTGTTCAAAGTATATAGAAGGTAAATAAAAGGTTTCCCTCTGAAGGACGTGTCTAGAGGCCATTTCTGTGACCGAAACTCACATCATATTATTATAATGCAAAGACTATAAAACTTAAAGGTAGAACCAGTTGGGTTTATCCGAGCTGTTCCCGAAACGCACCAGAAATTCCGTTGATTGTTGAGTCTCATTCCCAGAATGTCAGATACAGACATGTTGGGTTGATGAAGCGTTCTGAGCGAAGCCAAAAAAGACAAAAGCATTCAAACTAAAGTAACGAATGTGTTATGAAAGTACAAGGTGTAGAAAGTACAGATATTTGTGGTAAATTCACCCTCCAGAGGATGCAGCCTCTGAATTGGGACACAGCTTTAGTTTTGCTCAGTCTTGTCATCACCCTGAGGTTGCCAGGCAACATGCAACAACTCCAGGAAGTCACTGCATGCGGAGGGCAAAAATAATCCTGCACATCAGAGAACAACATGTTTTTTTTTTGAAAACTTGTTTATTGTACCAAAACGTTTTAATCAGTACAGTGTGCTGGAAATTGAATTGGTCACTTTATGAAGGCTAGCTGTGTAAACCTGTTTCCAATCTTCTTTTTTTTTTTTTTTGAAGCTAAGCTAACTGCCTTCAGTTAAGGGTATTTCTCAAAATCTCTCAACTACTCCTTAAAATGAAACATGCTGCAAATATAACCAAATTATAAGAGTTCAGTTTAATTTGGAGCCTGGGTCTCCAGTCATCTTTAATCATCAGTTATCCGTGAAGTAATACGTACTGTAGCACAGTCATTTAGCAACAAGATTCACAGTTGCCAAATTTCATTTGGCTTTTAGAGTACCAGTGGAAATAATAGAGCACAAAGTAGTATTGAAACTCCAGTTAAATGATACCTGAGCAAAGACCGGAACATTCAAAAGTACGACTGTGCTACATGTCTGTGTCATCCAGTTAAAAATAAATGCAGAAAAAGCAGAAGAAGTTTTAGAGTAATGTTGAAATATAAGTAACATGATAAAGAACATTATGTATTTAACATGATGGGGATGAAATGAATTAGAAAAAGGTATCAAATGAAAAACTTCCCTGGTATCGGTATTTCTTAAATGGTACTGTAACTGGTATTATAACTTTTAAACCAAAACATAAAAATAAATAAAAAATACAAATAACAGCTTGAAGTAAAGTTGGAAATTTCTCTATACTGTAGTAAGATGTAAGCTAATTTGTTTTTTATAGCCTAAAAAATAAATGATTTCCAGTATGTTTTGGTCACGATAATAATGTTGTTGTTGTTGTTTTGTTGTCATCCCACCTGCAGCCCAGTCCGTCTACCTCAAGCCTCAGCTCCAACCATTCTGCCTCGCCCAATGTCACCAGCTCGGCCCCCTCCAGTGCCAGAGGTGAGACCAGCGCTCATTTCACAACGCTGAGCCCCGCAGGTTATTAACAGAGACTTCAATCCAGAGTGACTCTGGGGAGGGACGCAGGTAGAGGTTTGACCTTTGACCTTTCAGGGTCAAAACGTCCTCTCCAACCAAGGCAGCGTCCTGCCTGCTCGGGTTAGCAAGGTTAGAGGCGAGCTAAGGATAAACGTCAGAGGAAGATGAGGTAATAGCGAAAAAAAAAGAGAGGATACAGTGAGGAGAGAGAGTTGAGACTGAGAAACAGAGAGAATACGGAATGAGCAGAGACAGAGAAATGAAATGGACTGAGACGTGGAGACAAATGCCGTTGAAAAAAACATGGAGCCGGTGAAAATGCAAGAGAGAGTAAGAGATGATTACAGCCGTGTGGAGTATCCCTGTCGGACCTCAAAACAATCTCCAGTCCGGCCTTGACCAACCTCCACCGGGCTAAAATGTGAATATGTAATGCCTCCTCTTATCTCGCTGTCTTCGAATGTGCAAACGTGTTCCTGCCTGATCCATTATAAAAAAAAAAGAATATATGAAGACATTTATGGAAGCGTATACACTCCCCTTTGGCGAGCTGCTGGCAGCGGGCGGCGCCCTTATAAAAGTGGCCTCTGTCTCGCCATAAAGCCTGAAGAGAATTATTGCGCGGGTGTTATCTGAACGCGAGCCAGCAACAGCTATCTCATGCTCGTATGATAGCCTCTCAAGTGGCATCGCATTGGCTAATGGATCGAGATCTACGCAGCGGCTAACAGCAGATGAGAGGAAGTGTGAGGGAAAGTGGTGTGAGAGAGCGTTTGCGTGTGTGTGTGTGTGTGTGTGTGTGTGTGGGCTTTTTTGTTTTATCTCAGTGCGCATGTTACATATGTTTAGCATGTGTGCTTGTCTTGTGTGATTGTCCAGTCTAACTGAGGAGGTAGGATGTGTGTGTGTTGTGTGTTGTGTGTGGGGGAAGAGGGCAGGTCATTTATCATGTTGTGGAGCCAGTGAGGCTGAAAGAATGGTGGAGAGGCTTGGAGGGACAAAGAAAGATTGGCCTTTCCTGATTGCCACTATTTGTGGGTAATAGTCTAACACCCAACTGCTATTCGGTCCCTTATGTGTTGCGCACGCACTTGTGTATGCGTGTATGTGTGTGTGCGTTCCCGCTCTAAAAGCTCACATCGCTCGTTCCAGGTTCACCTCAGATGGCAGAGAAACACAAGCATTCCCGAGAAAATGCCTGTCTGTCTCCACGAGAGAGGCCCGTCAGCGCCATCTTCCCCAACCCTCTGGACCCCACACAGGTTAGCACACACACACACACACACACACACACACACACACACACACACACGTGCACACCCACATGCACACTCTCTAATGTAGTGGTGGGCAGTGTAACCAGAACATTCCAAGTGGTAAGGAAGGCACAAAAGACAAGTTATGATCAAAAAATCAAAAGTGCCCGGACAACACTTAGGTGCTTGCTGTAAAAAACTAAACAAAATTCACATGAATCACAACATTCGCTTATAATCTGCATTGGGAGCAGTGTCATACGGTTGCTCACAGTTTGCTTGCAGCTCTCTCTCTCTCTCTCTCTCTCTCTCTCTCTCTCTCTCTCTCTCTTTCACCTTTACAGTCCTTTAATTTCCTGTCATTTTCCTTTTGTCTGTGGAATACACCAACAGAGGGAAAATTGAATTAGACGAGAAACTTTAGTTTACAGCAAAGAAAAAAAAAAAAAGCAAGTAGGCTCAGAAGCTATATATGCCCTGTTCCATCTGTCTTTATCAATCTCATCTTCTCTGTTTGACTCACCTACATGTGCACAAACGCCCACTTGCTGAATTGTGGCCCTTACAGGTAATAACAGACATATTGCCAATAATGCATATACAGCAGGTCGAAAACGTATCCAATCCGAGCTGCTAAAATTAGCAAACAGAAGTGCATCTCCGACATCGTCACTACCTTTCTCTTTCTCTTTTAAACTGAGATTTAAACTTCATACAAAGCAGCCAAACAAGCAACTTATGATTAAATACAGCGAGGAAAAGTAAAGGTGACAGATCCGAATCCATCGGGAAGTGTTCATCGCTCATTTTTATCATGTCAGTGCAATTCGCTGCATGTGATCACATGATTATAGGTCAAGATTTTGAGTGAAAGGGTTGCTAAACCACCACAGAGTGTGTGTGTTAGAGTCAGTGGGCGTGTCTCCTCCTGCCACAGTCTTCCAAATTGTAAGCCGTTGTTTTTTTGTTTTTGTTTTTTTAAGAGGAGGAAAGGCACGGGGCTCGGTTGGTGACGAAAACGACCACCAGACACGTCACAAATCCCAGGATCAACCAATAGGAAAGTTTGTTTGCAATAGCTGGGTGTCAACCAGCAGGGGGCAGTCACTATGCACATTTATAATGGAAAAATGCCAAGATATAGACCTGAATCGATTAAAAAACACTCCTACATGCTTACTAACATCGTTTTTCAGCTGGAAAAAGTGTTTTAGGGGTTTAGTTCCTCTTTAAAAAAAAAGAATATTTGCAAGCAAAGAAAAAGTAAGAAAGATATTAAAAGACAAATGAAGCTCTGACCTTTTAGTGACTAACTAATAAGGATCGGGTCTTTAAATATAAAGAACTTTTGAGAAAGAAAGGCACAAATTTGTTTCCTGAGGCACCAATTGTTCGAAAGATTAGCCAGCAATAGAAGCGTCCTCTAACTCTTGTGTAAACAGTTTACTGGGGGAAAAAAAATTAGAATGTTAATGTACACGTTTGCCTGTTGCACATTAGCACCCCCGTAGAATAGATTTACAGGGTCAAAGGAGTCTTTTTCTCGCGGTGAAAGTCCTGTCCAGTTTCTTTATAGATGATTTAGAATATATCATTTTCTTTGAACAGTTCAAGGGTCATCGCTCTGTGCGTGAACATAAAAGGGAGAAGTAAACTCTGATTCCCAAGGTGCATTTTGGCAAGAAACATCCAATAACCAAGCTTTAAATTTCTGCTCCATGCAGCACCGATGGTGGGCGGACGCCAGAGATTAAAAATGTTGTGAAAACTTAAATACATTTAGCAACAAAGAGGTGTTTTGTATTCACTACGGCTCTGCTTCTCCATAGCAACCGTAGCCAAGGCTCATGCTGACCTGATGGACAAAGCATGAGTCCTCCGGAAAAGTTTAGATAATGAAACTCATGACCAAAATATCAACCTTAGGGATCAAAACTGTGTGTTTCTGCTGTATGTTCACAGTCCAAACATTTTTTAATTTACAAATTAGATATGGATACCTTTGGAAAATTATGTCTTACAGGTATGTTTGCTCACTGCAGCTAGCTAGAAATAGCTGAGAACTGCTGTCCCCGAGAGAGCGGCCGATACTGATATTTTATTAAAGTCAGACAGTCGTGCTTCGTCTGACTTTTTCTCTAAAAGAACAAACAGGCAAGCAAAACTTTCGGGTACAGAAAGCTTGTGTTGCTACAAAACAAGAGCCAGGAAGACAGGAACATATTGCAGTTTCCTCTCCAGCTGAAGGGCAGCATGTAACGCAGTCACACACTCCATCCTCAGCCGCAAAGCTTCAGTTTGTTTTTCAAGGCTCTTTCATCTCGTACAGGTCAACCTGTTTGCGTCGAATCAAAAGAATCATTTCAAGTCTGCACATGAATAGATGTTGTTAGGCCGGATAATTATTTCCAATCTGACAGCGGTGAAGAACGAGCTATTAGCTGCTAATGGAGTATTGATTACTAGAAACATTGATCACTTGTATCATTTGCGTTAATTGGAGCAAGAAGGTGAAAGAAAAAATACTTTTATTTCTGTACTTTTAGGATGCGCTTCTGCAAATACCACAGCAGACATAAAGGCCATTACGCATTCAGCACTCTTCCTCTCTGTCTGTGTGTGTGTCTGTCTGCCTCTGTCCCTGTCTGCCTCTCCCTCTGCTTTCTCTTTTGAATTTCTAAGAGAGAGATTTCACACCTTGATGTTTAGTAAAGCCCTCCAATATCCAGTTGCTGTCAACATTTACCTGTTTCATCCCGAACATGTTTCATGTTGCGTGTATCTCACATCGATTTTGGCCTCTTTTTTTTTTCGTGTGTGCAGAGAGCTGCTCCTCATCAGATAGGCGACACAACCCTACCGAGGAGCGACCCCAACCTCTCAGCGCCAGACAAAGGTAAAAGACTCATTATTTTACATCCTTCACCCCTCGTGCAGTCATGATTGGCTGCATTCTCAGAGGCCCTCGTAACGAACCCTCACAGCAGGGAGTCCCCTCAAGCAAAATAGTGCTTATTTTTAGTAAACCTGTTCTTGTGTGTTTGGATTTTTTTTTTTTTGATTTCCTGTTGTTTTTTAAAAGAGCATTTATTCCAAGTCCCCCCAGCATGTGCCCATTAAATGTAATTCTTGCAAAATTCTTAAAAGCTTCCTTCAGTGGAGCACAAAAATACCAGAGCAGTTACAAGATCTTCTCTATGCTTACACAGCCTGTCAGGCTGTGGTTGTCTGCCCAGACATGCAGTGTGTGTGTGTGTGTGTGTGTGAGACCATTTAGCCTCGTTTCCACTAAGTGGTATAGTTCAATTTAATACGGCGCGGTACTTTGGCTTGTGTTTCCACGGCCGACCGTGCCCTTACTTGGTGGGCGGGGTTTATGCCGGATTCATACATGTTGTGCTGTAGGAGCGCAACGTAACGACGCTCTGCTGCTTTTTTTTCCAGATGAAAAAAAATAATTCACACACTTAAAGCCAGTAGAAACAAAGTGTTTTGTGGAGTTCGAAGGTTAAAATGTTACGTAAGCGAATGTCATCATACAAGAAAGGCAAAAGCAAATGAATTACGGATGATGGTCAGATATTTCACTACCATACGTACAGCATATATGTGTGACAAATAAATCCTCTCCAAGTCGTCATATTGGCATTTAAGGTGGACTGAATTAATTCATGGTGCAACTCGTGCGTTGAACAACATGTAAGAAAATGTTCCACTTTAAAAGATGCATCTGAGCGGCTCAGTGAATAAAACGATCTTTTGTTTCTACCAGTAACGTTGAACTTACAATGAGGAATCAACGTGAAAAGGCAACAAAGCGTCCCGTCTTTGTTGTTTCATATTTTAAAATGATCCACAAACATTACATCCAGCTTTTAATCTCCGCACAGATCATTGGTTCATCAGTTAATTTCCCCTCCGGGGTGATGGCGTGTGGAGTCGCGCTGATAGAGCGAGCAGACCGGCAGGTCTCACCGCGAGCTGATGCTCCTCACCAGTCTGACAACCTTGTGACGGATAAACAAACAAGCATTATTTGGATAAAATGACTGCATATCTGGAATCTAAATATATATAAAACTTACTGAAGTGATATATAAACAGTTCAACGACAACACTTAGAAGCAGCATTTTGCCTGCTTGCAGTGGACAGACTGCTGTGTGTGTCGCTCCACCAACTTGGGACCCTTTGGGACCGCCTGGTACCCCAACATAAGGGTGACCAAAATAGGTTTGGTACAGTTACTTGGTGTCTTTTTGGCGGTGAAAATGCAAACCCAGCTGTACCACTCAGTGGAAACGAGGCTTTTGACCGCAGAGTGATGGAGGCGTCTGACCTGGCGCAGGCGCCTTAGGAAGCTCCCCATGATGCACACACAGATACACACCCTCTGAAACACACACACACTTGACTCCATTTTCCATTTTCTGACTTCTCACCAGACACACCGTCTAGATTACAGCTCCCCTCATCCTGAAAGAGTAATGAAATGGCAGGTACCATCCCTGCGATGCTGATGAGCGTGTGTGTCATTCATATGTATAAATGCATACCTATGAGTTAAGCCCCTGCATGTCGTTTTGCTCGCCGAGGTCTAGGAGAGATGAATATTTCTTGCATTTATTTTTCAAAAATAAACCTGTGATGTGAGACTGAAAGCTTCCCCCCGTATGCAATTAAAGAAACTTTTTTTTCCCCCTTTTTCCTTTTTCCTTAACATGAAATGATCGTCTGAAATGTATTTCCCTCCGCTGCCAGAAAAACAAACGCTTTCAGAACACTAAGTGAAATCATTAGGGACGACTGCGGACAAAGCAGCTTGAAAATAAAGCGCGAGGAACGCGGATGTGAAAGCTTCCTCGCACACAAGCGCACACCTTTCCATGTGATTGAAGTGTGATCTGTAAATAAAGCAGCGAGAGATGAGAGAGACGAACTGACACCTTCTCGCACACCACAATGACTGAAAAGGCGCCAAGGTTTGCACAAAATCTTCGACTGTGTTGAAGTGTCATTTGTTGCATCCTCTGCCTTGAACTTTAAATCATAATCCCTGATACTAAATTTAGAGTTGTTCAAATATGCTTCCAGTTTGCAGTGAAATGAAAATGAAAAATAGCCTTTTCAGAGCCTGTTCAGAGGCAGAACTTCATAAACTGTGATCTGACCAATCTGCCTGACTTTGATTTAATTATTGTGTCTAATTACAATTTATTTTTGCAGAAATGTCTGCACTTGAAGGAGCTTGAGAGTCCGTCATTAATCCCTCATTAGGAAAAATCAATAAATTACTTTCTAGCTACTTTGAGTGCCGTCATCTCTGCAGCTATTTAAGAGCTTGGAGTTTGATTGAAGGACCTCTAAACCGAGAAGAAGTGTGTGTGAATTATAGTTTCTTCCGGTCGTCATGAAATCTATATTTAGGAAAATCTGTTAACCTGTTTTACACCAAATGTGCAAGTGTGGCATTGCACCCAACAGTGATTTTGCTCATTAATTTTCTCTCCATCTTTGGATGGTTTTTACAAAAAAGAAAAAAAAAAACAAGCAACACTAAAACTAAGGAAAGTAGCTTTGAAAACCCAAATTATTATAAAACACATTTTTCTTTTTACCAGAGAATAAAAACTCACTAATGGAAAACGGGAACAAGTGGAAATGGAAGCTAATTAGGGCTCTAATGCGAAGTCCATGGGCTGCATTCGTCTGACATTGTGTGCTCCTAATTGGTTAAAAAAAAAAAAAGAATCCTCATCCACCCAGAAATATCGCCTATTCAGAGGTTTGTTTATCTACTTGACCTTAAAGTCTCTGCCAGTAACGTTAGCAAATGTTAGTGTTTCTGGGAAGGAACAAAGAAAAGCATTAATGGATTAAAATCATCTACAAATTTCTCTGAAAAGGGCAAAAGAGACGTTACAAGAAGTGAGACGAAAGATAAAAACTACACTGTGAGACATCCATGATTGAGACTTTCAGGAAGATACAGTGATTAAACAGCCATAACAAAATCTTAAACTAAAATGGCTCATTTTGAAAGCTTCTAAAAACAGGCTCCAAGTCTTAAGCATTGCTCTGTGAAAAATAAAAGATTAGGGTTTAATTTCGTAAGAGTTCAATATATTAACCCAGTTAATCTGCCTAATCGAGGCTGTTTAGGTGTTTTAAGATCAGATTTAATTAAAACGAGCAAACCCTCTTACTGTCATCAGTTTCTGCTGCTGTTTCTCAAATATTCTTTAATCCTGATTAGCACATGCAAGTACATGACACCACCTTTCTCTAATGCCAGCCTTAGATGTTTTGAGCAACGTATTAACGCGCATCGGCAAGTTTAGTTTTTTGAAAGTTACACGACGACATTGACAGATGAGTTGAGATATTGTGTTTTTTTTTAATATTTTGTCAATGTTCAATAAATGATACAGAAATTACCTGAAAATGTGTGACAGCATTAAAAAGAACTTCTGTGTCAAAAATCCCTCTTCACGCTTTAATAATGGAGCCAAGAAGGAACTATTTTTCCATGCGTAATAACTTTTGTCTCCCCACTCCCCGAATAAACACAGAACTTCCCTTATGAAGGCTGAATTATCTTTACCAAGCGACTTTCATGCGTCCTATAGTGTGTCTATATCCTGTTTCAGCATGAATGACAGTGAATGGGCTTTAAAGATCCAGTCTGAACTCTTCTAAGGTATACGCAGGATTGAATTTTAACAGTAACGTTTCTGGAAGATAGGAGCGATCTCTGCTATTTGTGAGAAGTCAAAAACAGACCGGTATGCTCCTTCACATGCAGCTGCATCTCCGACAGCGTGTGCTCATGCATATTTGGTGTGACACCAGTATCACAGCGGTTTCTCTGATCTTCGTAATTATTTTCCAGTTCCGGTACCATCCGTTTTGAAATGTGCATGATCCCATTGTGTTCTCTCCATGCTGTCTTGTTGGTCCCACAAAGCTGTTGAGTGACTTGTGATGTTTCTGTGTGCTGTAAGTGAGACCCACACCCAGTAGCTGGAGCCTTGACAGTGTCAAAGAGGGCGCCCCATCCTTCTCTGACTCTGTGGGCAAATTGCTTTGCCCTCCTGTACCTCCTAGGCCACCGTACTCAGGTAAACCGGACAATCCTGGTGTTTTCTCCGATGTGGAATGACACTAATTTTCCACTCTGACTTTTAACACTTTGGCCTCCTCCTCCTCCTCCTCCTCCTCCTGCAACAGTTCCCCATCTGAAGCTCTCAGCAGACTTTCCTCGCTTGCTGCTGCTTAATTTCATCCACATACATGATGACAACAGTGTTTTCTTGACTAACAGGCTTAAATGCTGATACTTTCTGGTATGTTAGCTCAGCTGAGGATGAGTATGAAAATCTGTGTGGACTTTGAGAGACCTGAAATCAATCCCAATTGAAATTTCAGTCAATTAACAGATTTGTGTTGTCCTTTTCTTTTCCTTTCAGTCCCTATGAGAAATGCACGTCATCCCATTTGAACAACAGCTTCCTCTATCATCAACTCGAACCGCATTTTACCTATTTATTTATAGATGCAACAGACTTGACTTATTCCCCAGTGCTTTTTGATATATTGTACCGCCCAGCGGTGTAATAAGCAGATGGAGTGTTTTCTTTCTGCCCTCGTTGCGTAAAGCAGGGACAGCTGCTGGATGTAGAAACAGCTTAAGGCGGCCTAAAGGACCTGCAAAACATCAGCGCTTCTTTGACTCATTGATGCTTTAAGCCCCTGGCCCCTCTCAGCTCTGTGTGTGTGTATGTTTGCATGACTCACGCTGTGTCATCACGGTGAACGGAACAAAGACGGTCCCCCTAATTTGAATTTGCCCTCTTTTTCTTCTCCCTCCCTCCCTCTCATCTGCTTGTCAGCAGTTTCCTCGGCTAAAAACATGAGGTCGCAGTCCCCCGTCTCCACGTCCAGATCGCCGCAAAAGGTTGGTTCCTGTTTCTGTCCTTTACTTCCTTTGTCCGTTTAAAGTTTTTTTTTTAAATTTCCATCTTTTTTTTTTTTTTTTTTTTTTCCCTGAGACAGCCCGACCTTGCTTAGTGACAGCCTCGGGAGCCTTTATCCTTCACTGCTAGCATCTTATCGTCCAGCTCCAGGGTCTTTATCCTATTCTGTCTCCAGCCAAGGCCTGGGAGCTTTGCATTACTGTTCACTGAAGCTGCTAACTGCTCCGGTGCTGCTGATTTTGTAGTTTTTATGACACGTCTGTCCCAAGGAGGACCCAAAACGGGACTGACTGGAGGGCATTCGTCATATTAGCTAAATGCACACCTGGCAGACACCAACTCTTTTAGCATGCGGCTGCATGTACCAGTCAGCTGATTTCAATTTCAAAGACTGAACCCTGGCTGTTATGTTTTCCTTTGCCGCCGATGCCAGGAGACCTGAAGTGAACATTCCTGTCGCTCAGCTGATGTGTTAAAACGGGTTTTTATTATATCTTTGACCTGAAGCGTATTTTTATGTTTATCTACAGTTAAGCTGATTACTCACGCTTTGCCTCACTCTCATTTATTGTTAATGAGCCGCTTAGTAGTTAATAGTCTGCAGAAGCAGGAGAGGTCCAGAAAGGTTAGCTAAGCGCCGACTGAGCTCTTAATGAGGGTAAAAAGTTGCTCTGAAACTTTTGTCTCCTGCTAAATGTTATCTTGTAGTGCTTTGCTGCGGGTGTGTTGTCATCTTACATGTGACAACTACCAAGTGTGCGTTTCGTTTGTGCATTTGTGTGGTCTGTTTGTGTGTGTGTGCGTGAGGTGGAAAGAGAGGGGGAGAACAACTCTGGAAACCAAAGTGTGAGTGACAGCTTGGCGCTCAGCAAGCTCTGTCAATCAGATTGCAGTGTGTGCTTCGGCGCGTGCACGTCGCCTCGCGTGTTTGCGTGTGTTTGCGAGAGCGTGCCGTGGCAATAGAAGAAGCCTGGAGCGCGGTAGCAAGCTGCCCATCACAGCACAGCCGGAGACGGCTCCTCCGCGGACCTCCAGCAGGCCCCATTATCTGGCACATGAGCGCACACACGGCGAACACACACATCAGTCAGAGCAGCCAGGGGCCCATTACCAGACCGCAAACCCCAGGACAGTGGTGAACCTGCAGAAAACACATGGTGCCCGTCTGACAGGGCTGCACTTACTCATCTCCAGAGGTAGAAATGATATTTAGTGGTCGCCTCTCTCACCGGCCTGGAGTTTAAACTTGTCAGCTCTGTATTAAATATGATTTGATCTGATTTTTTTTTTTTTTTAATCATGCTTTTCCAGATGTGAAAGGTCCATCCAGTGGTGCATGTCAAATGGATACCTCTCTGTCTGCGTGCCCCCTGTTGCATGAACAGTATAGTCCTACTGATCAATTGTATACTCCACTAGATCCAATTAAATTTTAGCACACATAATGGCAGCACGGTCAATTGCTTAGAAAAACATTTTGTTGATTGATCGGATTTTTGATGGGGGGGGGGGGGGGGGGGGGGGGGG